>CAWUFW010007695.1:667500-977695 GCA_963921515.1 Calotriton arnoldi | reverse complement strand
TCCGCCATCGTAATGACCCTCCAACTACCTACAGCAGCAAATCCTTTCCCAATTGCTTCCCATGCACCTGTAGCTTCCAACTCTCCCAAGTCCTCCTTCAACTCAGTATTGGTCTTAATAAATGTCTTTATCTCCTCACTTTTGTCAGGGATGTCGGCGCAACATTATTAAATCTTCAACATCAGAACGATTTCTAATGCAAGGTGGTTTTGTAGAACTATAGACCTAATAGCGATCATCTCAGTATCAACAGCCATCAACAATCCAGCAGTACTAGTAGCTAATTTATCCACAATGGAAGAAAGCTTTCTAATTTTAAAATCCTTCAGAAATACTCCAACCGCAGGAATCAGTGCACAAAATATCTCCTACTATTTCAGAAGCACTACTCCTACTACTATGTTTTGACCTACAGGTAAATCCCAAGTCATGATCATCTCATTTCTTTACATGATCGATTTGCAGAAAGACTATAGCCAAATAGCAAGTACCAGCCCAAATTCTAGGCAACTTAAAATAAGCATTAGCTCTGCACACATGACTCTAGTAATAACAGGATCTTTTCCTACCATAATTTGCTCTGTGTTTCTTTCCAGTTCAAAGGTGTGTTCACACTCATTCATTACTGTGTGCTTAGTGTGGGCTACACTAATACCTCTATGTACACACAACTTGCCTCAGTGTTGGCAATCTAAGCTTAATGTGGATTGGATCCCTAACTCCTTATGCTTGAGTTCTTCCTTAGCCCACTGATACTTCCCAAGATCTTTTCCTATTTTCCTCCTTTCCTCAATCACCCTTCTTCTAGCTTCTAACTCATCTATAAATTTCTTATCAACAACAGTCACAGAATAAGTCAAATTCTATCTATGGGCATAGGCAGTGTCAAGCTTTTTTAAAGGCGGAAAGAAACTCCAAACATTGTCCATCTCTTTAGCATTGGGAGGATTCAAATGTTTGTGCATAGGGACTTCTGAAAAAACCAAGTCATAATTTGAAAAATAATACTCTAATTACCTCATCTATATACAAGACTAAGCAAAATGTTTGAGGAAATACCATACATGAGAGGAATTTATGGTGTGAAATACCCTCAGTCACTGAAGCAGGTAATTGTGTACAGACGTAGAAATCTTTAGCATCCATGGTGTCAATGTATTCATGAAGCAATCTAAAATAAGCATTGGAAGAAAAACTTCTCTTTGAAGCATCTGTGTGTAACAACCTAAAGTTGAAACAATGTAAATTACCTACATCAGTAGTGCTAGGGATTGGCCTAGGTTTAGCTTTAATTAGGTCTAAAGGGGTTGGGGGGGGGTAATCCTGCAAGCCATGACAATCATTACTAATACTCGAGCTACTATCAGTGTATGCCCATTTGGGTTATTTGTTTCCAAAACCTCTCTACAATCAGACCGTTTGGGTAGAAATAGCAGCAAACTGATTTTCTCTATACGTTTCTACTTGTGCAACTGGCAAAGCAGAGGTCAATGATGAATGTGATTAACCTACTTACAGCAATCTTCATGAGTCATCTCTATCCCTAATCCGTTTTCTTCTAAAATGACACCCTTACACTCCTGCTGCAGCCTCAGGCCTAGGGAATCTTCTTAATTTTTTTAAATAAAGTTTATTGAATTGTCACTGTTCAAAGGAAATGTCAAAGTTCAGTGCCCAGAATCAAGCAAAGACACAGTTCAGTTCAGTTCATCCAGTGATAGGATGAGTTCAAGAGCGGCATTCCATAATGGGTTCAAATTAATGGAGGCTCAATTGGCACTGCACGGATGTCATCCAAATCATATAACTATTTATCTCTGTAATAGACTATGAAATAAGTTCAGTCCGGGGTTGAGTACCTCCGACAAGGCACTCGTGCCTTTTTCAATCTCTGGAGTGAGGGCTGTTAGTCGTTACTGTCACTTAGACCATGTGCTGCAATTTCTCCCGTGACTGTTTGTGGTATGCATTCAACAGACAGACTCAGTCTCACTCTCCCATGCCTTCTTGGCCACTCATCTCCAGGTCCACCTAGGTTGGTCACACCACTTGGCCCTTTGCCAGGATCAAGGTTGGCCTCCACCTGCGCCAACGGCCAGGACCCTTTATCTGTCTCGACCCTAGACTTCAACACATCAAGACCCCTCTCGGGTCAACAGTGTGATACTGCAGGCTCTTGGACCTTCAATTAGTCTCCAGTCTCTTAGTCATTCTCTAAGTCCCGTCTGATTCTTTCTGGTGCTCTTCAGCTGCAGTTTGCTCTTCAAGGAGAGGCACCATCACATCATCAAGGGGATCCTCCACTCGCTGAGTATGTGGGGCATGCACCAAAGTAAGTCTCCAGATTTCACGACAGTATTGGTAACTAGTATAACTTGGAAAGGGTCTTTCCACTGAGGTTCCAGGTAAGTCTTCCAAACATGCTTCTTCACTAAGACCCAGTCACCAGGAGTGAGGTCATGGCACTGACCTGATGCTGGAGAGCGGTAGCAGCTCCAACCTGGTGAGACACAGAACGCGCCACATCAGTAGTCAAGAATCTTATCATCTGTAATGTTCACAAACGCATTTTCAGGCATCACAGGCAGCATCATAGCTTCACCTATGATGGTCTCATGGGGAGACAAGTCATGTACTCCTACCAGGAATACTGCAGTAAGTCATTAGCACCAAAGGCAAAGCATCCGGCCACTTCAGCGATGTTGTGGCACACACTTTGACTAAACTGGATTTCAACGTGCCATTAACCTCCTCCACAATGCTAGATGCCTAGGTCAATAGCTGCAGTGCAGTCTCTGTTCTCCTTGCAATGCTGACCACAACATTTTCAGGATCTCATTATTAAAATGAGTTCCTCGGTCTGACTCCAGAGAGGTCAGGAAACCAAACATGGGGATTTATTCTCTCAACAACAGTTTAGCTACAGTGAGACTATCATTTCTTCTTGTCAGTTAAGCTTTAACCCAATGCGAGAAATTACACACAACCACCAGGGCATATCTCAGACCGTTGCACACAGGCATTTCGATGAAGTCCAGTTGCATCCTTTTGAACGGACCCCCTGATCTCCCTATGTGACTAATAACTACTGGAGTCCTCCTTCCTACATTCATTTGCTAGCACAGAACACATCTGTGACACAAACTCTAAGCCATCAACCTGAATCGGGGATTGAACCAATTCTGTCTAAAACAACCTGTCCATGGCATCCCTTCCAACATGTGTGGTTCAATTAAAAAGGCTAGCCATTGGGGACAACAAGCAATCAGGCAACACAGGTTTTCATCTGTCGATACCCACATTTTATAATCCCTCTTGACACATTCTGCTCTGGTCCAGCCCTGCTGTTCTGCCTCTGGTACCAATTGAAATACCTGGGTGGGAGATAGCCCCCTATGGTATGCTTGCCCACGAGTGGGCTCATTGCGCTGGGCTAAGTGAAAATTGGAATGTGTGTTTAGCTGACGCTGAGCCAGCACAAGTAGTTGCGTGTTTGCAAAAAGTGCCTGTTGAGAAAGGGAAAGAGCTTAGCAACTTAGGGCGAAGAGGCTGGATCCTCTTATGTGCTTCTCGTAAAATGCATGAAAAATGTGTTCAGCTGCAGCAAAAACATGAAAATGTTGAAAAACTGTTTGTTGAAGCCAAAAATACCTCTACGATGTTAATTTGTCAGAGTAAGCAAGTACAAGATAAGTTGGAAACTTACCAGACTGTGGCGGAAAAGGCTGCGGGACGTATCGCACAATATAAGTACAAGAAAAAGAGGGGAAGGGTTAACAAGAGAAAAGTGCATTTAGCTATTGCAAAGGTAGGAATCGACTGGGACCCAGAAACGTGGGATGGGAATATTTGGGATTCTTCAGAGTTTTCAGACTCTGGGGAAGAGTGTGATCAAGCAAGCAGCCAGGGTGACTCGGAAGAACGCAAAAAGGTTCAGGCGCAGCCCATACATCGTAGGAAAATTCAGAGTGGTCCAAATTTTCCACAGGGGTTTGCAATGGATTCTATGGAGGATTTTACTCAGCAGGAGATAAATGACATTTTAGACAGATTTTGACAAAGACCCAGAGAATCTCTGCTCACATCGATGGTAAGGTTGTTTGATATGGGAGCCTCTGGGATAATGTTGGATCATGGAGATGCAGTGAAATTCTGCACACTCAGTACTGATCCTACAGTGCAGGAGCAGTTTAGGAATTACAGGGGCGATAATCAAGCTAACTTGTTACAGTTGGATGCAATCATAAATACCCGACAGAGTCAGACTGGCCAGTGAATGATAAACCTTGGCATACATTGAGAGATGCTATACAGAGGCTTAAGGAGGAAGTGATGAAAACTGCTATTTTTCTGGATAATGCACATAGGTTGATGGATGGACTGTTGACTGTGTCAGTGGGAAATAAAATAATCCGTTTTGCTCCCCCTGCTTACAAACAGGTGATGATGACTTTGCTAATTGACCAGATTGGTAATAATTTATCGCAGGTGATTGACGCAGTTCGTGAGTTGGGAGAGTTGGGGGACTGGATAAAGACTGAAAGAGCCGCCAGATCTGAGACACGTACAGATAAAAACAGGCCGACTAGGAGAGATATGTTTATTGCTTTGTTGAGGGATGAAGTGGAGAAAGAGAAGATAGATGGAATAGAGACTAGGGGGTCGATTCCGATCTCGGCAGGAAGCGCACCGAATAGGATTCGTCCGGAAAAAATACGAGCCGAACGCGTTTTTCCCGAACGATTCGAACAGTCGTCCGAGCGAGCAAGTACGATGCGCATTACTGCTAAAATTCCGAGCGAGTCATACGTTCCCAATCCAGCTCCAGTTCCCCGACCGAGCTGGATCCGTAAACGCCAATTCGAGTCGCACGGAAGTAAATACACAGCACCTTCCGGCAGGACTAGTACGATGCGCAATCCGTACGCGCCGAACTGGTCGCTACGTCCGGCACGTCAGAGCATCCGGGAGAGCTGCACATGAGCTCCGATTCGCGCCACAAGACGATCCACGGCTACGAGACGAACAAGCCAGCTACGAGTACGAGTCAAAGCCACGAGAAACCCAAACGAGACGAACCAACCATGAATCCCATCGCGCAGGTCCTACCAATACTGTACATCTATTACCGGAACCGGTACGGACGCGTACGGCGCAGACGGTAAGTCAGACACCCACTACACAAACAAACGACACGTACCCGACATATGTCACACACACATAAGAATGCAGAAATGACGTACACTAGCAACAGCAGAACCATAGGGGCGGGATGGCTATCACCAATGCCATACACACCCATAGGGGCCTGATGGCTACCACCACCACCACCCCTACTCATGGGGGGCTGGATGCCTGTCACTACTACCATCCCCACACATAGGGGGATGGATGTCTACCACTATCACCACCCCTACTCATGGGGGCCTGGATGCCTGTCACTACTATCATCCCCACTCATGGGGGGATGGATGCCTACCACTATCACCACCCCTACTCATGGGGGGCTGGGTGCCTGTCACCACCACCACCCCTACTCATGGGGGCCTGGATGCCTGTCACTACTACCATCCCCACTCATAGGGGGATGGATGCCTACCACTATCACCACCCCTACTCATGGGGGGCTGGATGCCTGTCACTACCACCACCCCTACTCATGGGGGCCTGGATGCCTGTCACTACCACCACCCCTACTCATGGGGGGATGGATGCCTGTCACTACCACCACCACCCCCCCTACTCATGGGGGCCTGGATGCCTACCACTACCACCACCCCTACTCATGGGGGGCTGGATGCCTGTCACTACCACCACCCATACTCATGGGGGCCTGGATGCCTGTCACTACCACCACCCCTACTCATGGGGGCCTGGATGCCTGTCACTACTACCATCCCCACTCATAGGGGGATGGATGCCTACCACTATCACCACCCCTACTCATGGGGGCCTGGATGCCTGTCACTACTACCATCCCCACTCATAGGGGGATGGATGCCCACCACTACCACCACCCCTACTCATGGGGGCCTGGATGCCTGTCAACACCACTACTCCTACTCATGGGGGCCTGGATGCCTGTCACTACTACCATCCCCACTCATAGGGGGATAGATGCCTACCACTATCACCACCCCTACTCATGGGGGGCTGGATGCCTGTCACTACCACCACCCCTACTCATGGGGGCCTGGATGCCTACCACTACCACCACCCCTACTCATGGGGGGATGGATGCCTGTCACTACCACCACCCCTACTCATGGGGGCCTGGATGCCTACCATTACCACCACCCCTACTCATGGGGGGCTGGATGCCTGTCACTACCACCACCCCCACTCATAGGGAGATGGATGCCTACCACTACCACCACCCCTACTCATGGGGGCCTGGATGCCTGTCACCACCACCACCCCTACTCATGGGGGCCTGGATGCCTGTCACTACCACCACCCCTACTCATGGGGGCCTGGATGCCTGTCACTACCACCACCCCTACTCATGGGGGCCTGGATGCCTGTCACTACTACCATCCCCACTCATAGGGGGATGGATGCCTACCACTACCACCACCCCTACTCATGGGGGGCCAGATGCCTGTCACTACTACGATCCCCACTCATAGGACGGGTAATGCATGACACAACCAGCATACTCCAACATAAGGAATGTCAGCAAAAGACATCCCCCAACATCATGACAAGAGTGTGTAGTCTGTGTCAAATGCCTACAACACTGAACATGACATTGAACATACAATGTGACCCCCTATCACATGTGTCACCCAAAAATGTGTGTGGCCTTCACAATGCAAGCAGACCATGACCACTGTGGGAATGGGGTCTAAACCCCCATCATCACAGTGACCAAAAGGTAAGTCTGGGGTCCATAGCTGAAGCACATTTTGAACATTGTGGCAATGGGGTCTAAACCCCCATCATCACAGTGACCAAAAGGTAAGTGTTGTCATGGGAAAAGCTGCAACTGCCAAACAGCATGGATGATTCCTGGTCACAGAACAACAAACACATCAGTGGCAAAGTAGTGGTTGTGTCCCATAGCAACATAGATTGGGTGAGGCAAACAGTGCAGTGCAAATAAAACATACCTTTGGCCATGTGCAGACAAACATCACCCATGGGGACTGACATTGTCTCCATTTATCAATTACACAATGCCAGAAGTGACCATCATAATGCAGACCCACATATCTGCACTAATGGACACACAAATGTAGATATCCTGTGGAGACTGTAGATGTGAGGTGAACAAATACCATACCATGGCAGCAATGGGACATACAAACCATGATTATTGTGCTGACTGATGACCTAGGAGTCCCAGGGACAGCATGGGAAATCCTCCAAACAACATACAGGCAATGGCACACTAAAGATATGCCAATGCAGTGGTGCAGATGCACAAACACATACAGGCAGCCTCACACTGCATATCAAACACAACAGGTGATGGGGGGGTGTGCCAGTGTCCCCAGGCAACCACAGAACACATGAGGAGGCCTGAATTCCAATTACACAGATGTGTATACAGTGCCATACAAAAGTAACTCATGGATCGGATTCCCCTATGTGGGCAATCAGGCATTGTTAGATGAGAGGGAGCCCAAATTACACATGTCACACAAGCTTGTAGGAACAGCAACTAACACAGCAAGAGACAGACCCACCACAGCACTACCCCCAGGGACCCCACATTGTGGTGACACTAGCCTGCATGATAATCCCACTGTGATGACAAAGGTAGATGTCGTTCACACTGTGAACCACAGCCATGTGTCCTGAGCAACAAACTACCATCACACCTACACAAGCACAAATCAATCAGCACGGCCTGTCAGCCAAGGCCAATATGGAGGTAGGGGTCAAGCCGTGCAACAACTCACATTTGCACACATTCAACACCACACACCTTGATCTCCACCAATGTGCAGCAGTGAAGCTCACATGGACTGGTGACATTGCACATGCACCCATGACAATCCCAGGGGTGGTTGTGGGAACTAAGGTGCAGAAACCCATCACACCTGGCCAGTCAACAAGACTCGTGAATGTCTGACACACTGCACAGTACGCGGTACATGGGCATGACGTGAAATCCACCCCAATAAATGGGATCCCGGCCACAGTCACACACCAATGAAGAAGCCAAGGTGACCCACAAAGAACACACGTAGACAACTTCCAACATTGCAGCTCTGACCCTGAGGAGTGGCAGCAGTCACACACACAACGTGTCACAATCACTGAAAGCTACCACAAACTGAAAATTACATGACTTGTGTAACCAACAAGTGCCAAGGGGAATCCTGACGGTGTCCCATCTGCGTTTGCCCACATCCCCAGCCCTGACAACAAAGACAACTAGGGATGACAACCTGATGAACATTAGTTTGCCATGCACCCACATCACGGAGAAACCAGGTCCAAGATGCTGGATGAACACAGGACAACTCAGCAAGCATCACAAACAGGAACATCCGTAGGGACACAGCCTGTGTAGGAAAAGGGAAGGGAACACACACACAGACATGCTTACACAACACACAACACGGGCCCAGGCAATGTCACGGGATTACACACTGCCATGAGGGCACTCCACTCCTGTGGAAGGTCCGCTGTGCCAAACCTTGTCTGTGCACGACTCAAACATGTCAGCAGAACACTCGGTCAGTGAGTCAACAATTACAACACACTGAAGGCTCTGCTCACATCAGCCTGGGTACGGGAGTGTCACTTCAGTCATCTGCATATACCCAAAACACGTGTCAAGCAAGTTGCACTGTATACACAGATGAGTCCTTCAACATTGATGTGCTAAACTGCATGTCCAGTGGAGATGGGCACACAGTCAGGGAAATAGAAACATTGAACAGTGGTAAGCCCACCAGATGTGCATCAGTGTAAGCCACAGATGTTAAATTACAAATGCAAAACGTACATCCCTGTGTCAAATGCTGAACATTACACCGTCAGACTGCAGCAAAGGATGCTATGGATCCAGACTAGATTAGGACACATATCCCATGGACCACATGGAGTCCATCACAGCAACACTTCATTTTCCTGATCTGAACACTATTACAACAGCAAATGCATGATGATACTCATCTACATCATGTACAACAAAAGCAAAACCACTAGTAAACAAAAAGACGCTTTATTCAGCCAATGTCAATGAAAAATTGGAAGTCCAAAAGAAACTAAGGCCAATGGCCAGTCCACATTCACAGTCCGAACAGGGTGACATGTGACAACTTGTCACCCATTGCTTGCCTGCACTGGTACGGACAGGGGACATCCCCCTCGGAGGGGCATACAAGGGGCAGGCCAGGCACCGCAGGGACAGGATCAGGGGATGCCAGAAGGAGGCAGTGAAGGGGTGGTGGGTGCAGGAGTGTCACCGGCAACTGCAGTGGAGGTGTCTGACTCAGTGGGGGCCGGCACCACTGTAGGGCACAAGTCAGATGGTGTGGGTGCTGGCACCACTGCAGTGGGCCAGTCAGATGGAGTGGACTGGGTCCCCACTGCAGTGCCCAAGTCAGACGGGGTGGTTGTGGACTCCACTGCAGTGCATAACTCCAAGGGAGTGGAAGGGGGGCAGATGAGGTGGGCAGGACAGAGGGGGGACCCGGTCTCCACACCAGTGGCACAAACAGGCCGAGCGTCTGGGTTGGGGGTGGAAGAGCAAGTGGTAGGGGGGAGGGCCTAAGCAGTTTGGGGATGCGGTATGGGTGTGTGGGGGAACCTGGGGCACGGTGTGGCGGGGGAACCTGTGGAGTGGTGGCCTGGGGGATGGAGGAGAGAGACTGTGTGGTGGAGCTGCAGGGTGGTGGTGTCTTGCCCTTCCTGGTCCGGGGGGACTTCCTAATGGGGTCCTCAGTCTGCCTGTGCCTGGGGGAGGGTGTCCGGGTGTGAGGGGCACTCCCCTCTGTGTGTGGTGGTCGCCTCTTCCGCCTGTACGTTGGGTCAGATGGATCTGTGGGGAAGAGGCCAAGCTCACAGAGGAAGAGCTTCTGGGAGGGGGGGGTTGCAGGTGAGGCAAAGGGAAGGGGTTTTGGAGGGAGAGGTAACTGAGGACTACGGAGTACTCGTGGATGCGTGTGTGTGTGTCTGGGCCCCATCCCCTGTGAGTGAGGTATCAGACCCCTGACTGTGCGTGCGTGTGCGTCTGGATTTTGGCGTGTGTGTCTGTGTGCTGCTTGTGTCTGTGCTGGTGGGTGCCTGTGCCGGTGTGTGTGTGCTTGGGACAGGTAGGGTGCTGGGCATTGTGGATGGGGCAGAGGTAGGAGGGGTGAGGGACTGTTGCAGGAGGGACACTGCTGCCGTCAGTGAGGAGGCCATGGACTGATTGGTCTGCTGTAGGGCAGACATGCCGGATGACATGCCCTCCATGAATGACACCAGTTGTGTCAACAGACCCATGTGTGCATAGAGGACACTCAGCATTGATGTCTGCCCTACATTGGTCTGTTTCAGCAAGTCCACAGACTCCACACTCAGGGCAGCAGGGGAGACAGAGGCAGGGGTGCGGTGCCTGGCATGAAGGAGACACGCTCCCCTACACGGGAGCCTCCACGGACATGTGGGATGGGAGCAGATGGGAGGGTGGAGATGGTGGTGGTGGCGGGGACAGACTTGCTCGATTCTGTCTGTGGTCTGCTGACACCCGCCTCCACAAGGGAGTCCTCACTGGAAGTGCTGTGTACCTCAGCCGAGGTGGTCGTAGCTGAGGTCTCCTCAGTGTGGCTCCCCTCACCCTCCAGTGCCACTGGGTCCCTCGGTCTCCTCTGCAGTGGACCCAGTCTGGCTCTGCCGCTCCTCTTGGTCCGTGGAGCTGTCTCCTCCTGTGGCCGTGGATGTATCTGCAAACAATCAGGATAAACAGAGCAACATTAGTCACCTGTACTGACCACACACACCACAGTAAGTACAGCACATCACAGAGCAAGCCCTGCCATCATTTGCTAGACATTGCAATAAGTGCTGACACTGATTTGAAGAAGCCCATTGTCTGCCTGACAGTCATTCATGCCACTTATGTCCTACCTGTCCATGCACCCATCTGTCTGGTGCCTGTTGTATGAAACTAATCATATGTGCACACATGCACCACATACACAGTTGTTGGACATCCAAGAGAACATATGGAAATGTGTCACTCCAAACACATGCCATCTCCTGCCACTGACTCAGTACATGTGTCAGGAAAAGTGATGGGCAGAGTCTCTGTCGATATGCGGGTTTTGCTTCCATCACCAGACACAATGATGTCCTCATGTCCTGATAGACAATGCGACAATGGTGTGCATGCAGGACATATCACACTACTGCTAGATCACCCTTTGCAAGTTGAATGTCATGGCACAGGCCTGTCTGGCAAGTCAGTCATAACTGTCTCCTGTCACAGGGGCAGTGCATACACACAACACCAGTCTGCACTGTGTCACAATCATGGAAGTTTTGGGAATGCAAGCCCTGTAGCTGACAGGTGCACATGTGCACCCCTGGCCACCCACATCATGAGGACTAAGATGATCCCACGTCATTCAAATGAGACATTTGAGTGACTGCAAACACAAATCCATACACATGAGCACTTCACCGTCTGATGAGAATGAACCAAAGCTGCCTGCACCTCAATGTTTCATACACCATTGTGCACAGTCAAGGGATCAGAGACCTATGCATTAACCAATATGCAGATCCTATAGTCACAACTCAGATGGCTGGCCACCCCTAATTGTTGAACACTCCAGGAGCCAAAAAGCAAGGCCACACCACAGTGACACAGAGGCAGACACCTGAGTGCACTCTTCACAATGCCCAATATGTATGCTGACACACGGGAGTGGGAGAACAGAGTGCCTTCGATGTCCGGAGTAGGCATTACAGTCCTGGTCCATGTGCAACATGGTATTACCCTGAACACTAGGCAGGTGGCTATGCATGTGTCACACACATGATGTACATACTTCTGAGGCTCCTACCTTGGTCTCTGCTGCAGCATGGGTGTGTGGCACATACCCCAGACATGTGGTGAGTCAGAGCAGCAATTGGAACACATATTGAAGCCATAGCCAGAGTACATGTCAGATCACAGGCATTATGTGAGCAATTGTACCACGCATGCAGCCCACAACAAAGTTCCTGTAACTGATGCTGTCCCCAACTTGAACCACAGGTAACTGCAAGTACACAGTACCCAAGTGACCTAAGTCACAGACTGTAAGGGCCACACCTGTGTATCAGATGAGGAGGGGGCATGACACAAGTGAGGGACATGAGTCCAGGACGACAAGACAGTCGTACTGTGGAAGTGGAACCAGGCTAAAGGAGTGCATAGAGCATGTTAGTCATAGTACCCAGAAAAGGCTAGCACTTACCCCCTCCTTGCTGCTGTCTGGCCTTCAGCTGCCCATCCAGGTCAGAGAAGACCACCGCCAGAATCTGGAACATGTGGGGGGTCAGGGTCCGGTGTCCGCCCCTCCTGCGAGGAGGCGACAGCTTTAGCTGGACCCTTGCGATCCTCCGGGTCCAGCCACGAAGGTCCTGCCACCTCTTCTGGCAGTTGCGGATCCTGCGCCTGTAGACCCCCACAGATCGTACTGCCCAGGCGATGGTCAGCCAGATCTCCTGCTTCTGGTGGGCATCAACCTGTGAGGATGACAAAGTGAAAAGGCCATTACTACACATGCAACATATCCGTGCATCACACAGTTGGATATACATGTCTCAATCACAGGGGCATATGATGTACACAGGTAGTGCAACTATGGCTATGAATAGTTGTCCAGCAGTTACTAAATGGTATCATTGCCTGGGAAGTAAAATCTTGTTGGAATGCACTGTTACTGCACTATACCTGTTCAGTGTATGTAACTACACACTTTGGGGGGTGACAACTACTCAGTGAGCATGCTAGCCACTGGTGTACACACTGTAAGTCTTGCTAGTCAGACAACATGCACAATTAGTAAGGCAGTGGACAGCACACTCACCTGCTCCCCTGGTTTCCCATACAGCTTGCTGTACTGTGGAAGGAGGCTGTCCAGCAGGGCCTGGTTCTCCTCAGTGCTGAAGGCTGGGGCTCTCTGCACAGTACGTGCCATTGCAGTAGCCAGAGGATGCAGAGACAGCAGCAGTGGTGGTGGCAGATGTCGTCCTGGAGCATGTAGTACAGGCAAGTGAGCTCTCAGGGGAACAGCCAGCATTATATGTGTGCTGCAGAGGCAGATACTGTCCCTTGTGTCCAAAGTGATCGGTCCAAGTTGTTTGCATCTTCTGAATCTGGCCAATCCATGGAATTGCACCACTTATACACGCCCACAGCATCCTTCAAAATTTCAACTTGATGACACCCATGAATTTGCAACATTGTTGTGGCTGGCCAACTGAATTCACTGCATCCGACTCGTAAAAGCTTCGAAAACGTGTCCGTTACCATGTCAGTCCATAGCCAATGCCTGCGCACCGATCAGACCATTGCTGTACGACGCGTATTACGTCACACAACACGCATCCGTCAACATCATATGCAATGGCCAATGCGTGCGCACCGATCGGTCCATTGCTGTACAACTCGTATTTTGAAACACAACACGCATCCGTCAACATCATATGCAATGGCCAATGCGTGCGCACCGATCGGTCCATTGCTGTACAACGCGTATTTCGAAACACAACACGCATCCGTCAACATCATATGCAATGGCCAATGCGTGCGCACCGATCGGTCCATTGCTGTACAACGCGTATTTCGAAACACAACACGCATCCGTCAACATCATATGCAATGGCCAATGCGTGCGCACCGATCGGTCCATTGCTGTACAACGCGTATTTCGAAACACAACACGCATCCGTCAACATCATATGCAATGGCCAATGCGTGCGCACCAATCGGTCCACTGCTGTACAACGCGTATTTCGAAACACAACATGCATCCGTCAACATCATATGCAATGGCCAATGCGTGCGCACCGATCGGTCCACTGCTGTACAATGCGTATTTCGAAACACAACATGCATCCGTCAACATCATATGCAATGGCCAATGCGTGCGCACCGATCGGTCCATTGCTGTACAACGCGTATTTCGAAACACAACACGCATCCGTCAACATCATATGCAATGGCCAATGCGTGCGCACCGATCGGTCCATTGCTGTACAACGCGTATTTCGAAACACAACACGCATCCTTCAACATCATATGCAATGGCCAATGCGTGCGCACCGATCGGTCCATTGCTGTACGACGCGTCCCTGTACAAGTCACTTGCATATGTCACCATGGTTGTCACAGGTGAACGTATGCCAGCCACAATTACTTACCAGGGACTCCGGGGCACACCTACAACACCACAGCCTGTCCACACTGTATCCTAAGGCATGTAAGGCTGCATTACCTGTGTGTGTATGGGGGTAAACATGTGGTTTTTTGGGTGGCACTTGGGGGCAGCCACTCCCAGGCTGTGCACGTGTTCATGGGGACAGAATCCTTTGTGTGTTGTGCACATGACCACTGTGATGTGCAACTGTTCAGTTCAGAGCATGTGGCATGGTCACATTTCCAGGTTGTATATGTGTATGTTATGTCACATACACCCTGAGTCCCATGTGGGATGGTATGTACGTCACAGGGTGACCCATTGCCACAATTGTGATGGCCCTCCACAGTCTGTGTGCATGTTGTGTTAAAGAGGTCTCTGATTCCATGTGCACAATGGGAGACAGTCTCCACATCCACGTTGTTTGTGCATCGACTTTGATGTTGTGCGTGTGTGTGTCACAGACGTCCATGTCTGTCCTGCAGAGGCAACAGGGGCCACTACCTGTGGGAGTCATGGTTGTTTTGCTAGCGTGTACATGATACGCCATGTCATGCCAGTGTCCATGTGGCAATACTGGGTCCCTGGGAATCTACCTGTCAAAGAGCTGTGATGCCTGGGGCACATCTGTCCTCACTTGTCACTGTGGTGTGTGTTTGGAACGTGACAGCAGTACATGGGTACTGTGACACAGCCTAATGATTTCCCATAGCACAACCTGGAACTTGTTGTCAACACATGTTGAACTGAGATGTTAGATGATGGCCATGTGGGTGCCATATATGTCCATACAGAACGGCACACACATCAAGTACTTGTGTCTCGTAATGATGTATCATGTGATATTTAGTATGGTCAATGCCACATATGTGGGGTGACTGTCAATCTTTCTTTTTTCACCTATGTACTGCAGGGCACCAGCTGTCCATAGACCATTCCCTGACCTTGCAACCATGGTGGAACGTGACTGCATCCGACGGTACCGCTTCAACAGGCCACTGATTGAGAAATTGGCGGGCGGTTGGCCCCACATTTACTACCTGGCCGGCCATACCCTACAGCGCTGACCCCCAAGGTGAAGGTGATGGCAGCCCTACACTTCTTTGCCACCGGTACCTTTCAACACACTGTGGCGTCTGCTGGTGGGATGTCACAGACCATGTTCAGCCGTGTGCTACGCAATGTTTTGGAGGCAATGTTAACATACTTGAACCAGTACATCTATTTCCCTAAACGTCAACAACTCACTGACGTCAAGAGTGACTTCTATGCCCTGGGGAGGATGCCACATGTCATCGGCTCCATTGATGGGACACATGTGGCTTTGGTACCACCACAGGCACATGAGCAGGCATACAGGAACAGGAAAATTTTCCATTCTATCAATGCTCTGGTGGTATGTCTTGCAGATATGTTAATGTTAATGTCAATGTTAAAAATAATTTATAAAGCGCGCGTACACCAGGTGGCTTTATGGCGCTATAAAAGGCTCCAAGTGCTATCCGATAGAACATCAATCATAGGCTTGTTCAAAAAGCCATGTTTTGAGGGACTTCCTAAACTGCAGGAGGTTTGTGCAAGACCGTATTTCCAGCAGAAAAGAATTCCACAGTTTGGGGGCGAGAATCGCAAATCTGCGGCCTCCTTGACGCACCCGCTTGAATGTCGGAGTGATAAGGAGTGAGAGGTGGGCAGAACGCAGGTTACGTAAGGGAGTATGCCTAGAAATCAGGCTGTTGATAAATACAGGACTATTGCCATGCAAGGATTTAAAAATGAGGCAACCTGTTTTAAAGGCACAGCGCTGGGAGATAGGGAGCCAGTGCAGTTTCTTCAGCAAGGGAGTCGCTGATTGCCATTTAGGTTGTCGGAAGATCAGTCGGGCTGCATGGTTTTGGGCCATCTGAAGCCATTTAAGCAGGTAGAGTGGCATGCCCAAGTACACAGAATTGGCAGATATGAGCATCGCACATGTGTGTGCTCGTTTCTCAGGTTCTGCACACGATGCCTACGTGATGAGGAGTAGTCGCATCCCGAGGATGATGTCACAGATGCAGAACCAGCGTGCCTGGCTTGTCGGTGTGTACTGACTTTGTACCATTGTGTGTGTTCTGCAATGTTGTATTCCACCCTCTTTTCCAACTCAGCTAATGTGCAATTGTCTGCATGTAGGTGACTCCGGATACCCCAACATGCCATGGTTGCTGACACCCCTAGGGAACCCTGTGACACCAGCCCAGATGCGCGACAATGAGGCACATGGTCGGACCAGGAGAGTGATCGAGCGGACATTTGGTCTCCTGAAGAGCCGCTTTCGCTGCCTGGACAAGACAGGAGGGGCCCTCCCATATGTCCCTGCAAAGGTGTGCAAGATTTTCATCGTCTGCTGCATGCTACACAACCTGGCAGTGCGGAAGGAGTTGCCTCTCATCCTGGATGACGATGACCAACATCCGCCACCTGTGGAGGATCCTGGCCTGGGCCACGATGCCAGTGATGATGATGATGATGAGGGTGATGTCCGCACACAGCTCATCACCAACTTCTTCAGCTGAATGTGAGTATACAGAGATGTTATGTCAATGATTTGAGTTGGCATGATATGTGTTGGTGGTGCTCTGTTGCTGTTTGAGTGTGGCCATTTGCTACTTGACTGGATGCGTGCAGCGATGTGTCCTTGCAGGTAGTCTGTACTCCCCAACAGTGTTGACATGCTAACTTGGTTTTGTTTAGGTATCTTGTGACATGTATTGGGCATGAGTATTGCAGTTCTGTCCTGTTCTTCAGTGCTTTTGACTGTGTGTCATGTCTGTCCTTCACAGGGTACTTTCAGAGTTGTTTGGTCAACTGTGATCCCCCGACACCATGATTCAACTTCCAGGGTGGAAGCAGTCGTTTCCCTACAGGTGATGTGCCACACACCCCTGGACTTTATTTCTTCAACACTTGTTGACTGTGTGGCCACTGCCACGTGGGATTACCTTGCATCTGTAGTGGAAACAACATGTAGCAAATGTATAATGAACTTGTGCTTCACTTTGGGATGTGTGTTGTCTGTGGTCACACATCTGACTGACATTTGCTTACTGCACCTGTGGGCTAGTTAACACAGACTCTGAATAGGTGTGGTGTCTGTGCATTCCACTGTATTTCCTGGCAACATCAGTGTAGGCGATGAGTCAGATGGCCCTGGTGTGTATGTGTTGTGTTGCCCTAGTGGTGTGTCTCCCTCATATGTGTCACGTCGCCATGACTCACATGACGGTGTTGGAATTGCTATAGCATTTAGCATGCACAGTGTCATTTAGCAGATCATCATCTCCATGACAAAATACCACGTTGGAATCACAACAGAGGCAAGTATGGTGTATTAGTGAGTTTATTTACATACTTGTGTGAGGATAGTGCACAGGATGGTGGGTGCTGTACATTGGGATTGGAATCCAAAGTTCCCAGATGAGTTGGAAGTGTTGGTAGCAGAAATGTCCTGAGTAAAGTCCACAGTCATCTGATACATTAGTCCAACTTAAACTCCCCATGTCATGTGGGAGAGTTGGGTTGCATTCGACAGGGTGAACAGTTTGCACACAAAGGAGAATTTCCAGAACAGGTGTTGGGTTCCTGGGGATGTACATGGCCATCTGCCTCTCAGTTGTCCTTCCTCGGACGACCCCTCTTCTTTCTGGGGGGACCCTCACGTGCAGGCCGCTGCGGTGCAGAGGACGCTCCACCAGAGTCATCCTCCCTCCCTGTGGCAGTTTCAGTTGTTGCGGCACCAGATGTTGTGGGCACACAGGGAGGTGTGGACATGTTGGTGCTAATCTGGCGGAGGCATGTTAATATGTCCCTCTGCACCGCTGTCAGTTCTTCCAATGTATCCCACTTGGACTCCATGCCAGACATGTGTGTCTCCACACGGGACATGTGGGAGTCCAAGCGGGCATGATGGGCAGCCTGCTGCTGTTGAATGTCCTTGAGGATCCCCACTACCTGGCTGACCTCTCCGGTGCTATTCTGGTACGCATCTGCAATGCGTACTAGTTGTGGGTCATCATGCAGTCCAGACCCCTCTGCAAACAGCGACCTCTGCCTACCACCCCTCCCACCACCCCTGGCCACACGTGCGGGACCTGTGGTGGCACGCACAGGTGACCCTAGGCCCCCTTGGGGGTTGGTACTGGGGTTGTTGTCCGTTGCTTCCCGGGGGGCCGGGGTCCCTGTGCTGTTGTCATTCAGTGTCCTTGGTCTGTCCATGTCGGCGGGGGTTGTCTGTGTGTTGGCAGATGTTGGAGGAGTGGGTGCAGGGGGTGCAGATGGTGGTCCTGCTGGTGCTGCAGGATGACTCACACCGGAGGGGCCAGGTAGGTCTTCGCCATCCAAGGAGGGCATAGGCTGTTCCACACCAGAGAGCTCAGGGGCCACCGGAGCCTGGGACAGGGACTCCTCATCATCTGCTGCTGTGTCCTCATCATCACCTGTGTTTGGAAGAGACACACAATGTATGTTATGTTTCTACAGGCATCAATGGTTCAAACACATGACAGTTGTGACCGTACATCTGGATGTGTGCCTGTACATTGCATTGTGATAAGTTGTCACAGCCAGAGGTTGATATTGTTGTAGCACATTGTCCTGCCAACCTGAAGCATTTCAATGTGAATGTTGAGGTGTGTGCATGACCAGCTCATGTATAGATTGGCTGTACATGGCCATTGCTACTCAAGGGCCATCACGTGCCTGACACAGGTGTGTCATCCTTGTCCACATTTGTCCTTTAACAGGGACATACATGCAATTCCACTTAGGATATCTTTCAAGATTGGGACATGTGTGGTGGCAGTTTTTGCCAGTCTTTGTGCGTCACATTGGTGTGTCTGGACAACATGGTCACAGTCCGGTATGCCTGGGATCTCTTGGGAGTATCTGTGTTGTTGTCTGGGTTCCTAGTTCACGTCTCATTTCATACAAGTGATGTTGTTAACGTAGCTAATGATGTTGTTGCTGAGTTTTGTACGTGCAAATGTGATTAATCTTGTCAATGTCCTCCATGGTGATAAGGATTGGGCACGGCAGCTCTTTGGCTTTTCCATTGTCATGACAGTGATGGCCAGTTGTGTGTGTTGCAGTTCTGCTGCTGTGAGTAGCATGTCTCCTCAAATGCAGTCCAGCTTGGTGCTTGTGTCTACAGTGTCTATGACAGTGAGTGGTGTGTTGTGTGAAGGATGCATATGTTACCGAACGATGTGGGAGTGGAATGCAGATCACAACCGCAACTTGTGTCACTGACACCATGGTACAGTGTCCGGTATATTGGTGTGTCCATTGCATTCACTGTCAGGTGTCCCCTGTCAATGATGTCTCTGTGACTTCCTGTGTGTTTTGTGCTATGTAGTTTGTCTGATTCTCCACAGTTGTCATCTGCAAGTCACACCTTCACAGCCAGGCCAGGGGGCACCCACGGACACTGCATCCCCTGACAGTGTGTGTAAACATAGAGTTGCAATGGCTGTGAGTGTGTACGTGTTTGGGTTGGCCAGTGCATGGGTGTGAATTGCAGGCACATCATTTCTCATGCCCATGTGTCAGCCATCTTGCCAGGGCTTTTACTTTGGGAGTGACTGGTCCCATGTGTGCAATGTGTTTTTGCAGAGTAGGTGTGTGTATGGCCAGCATTGGTGGTATTTGGTTGACATCCGGACCTCCTTCTCCCCCCAGCCCAGTTATCCCACCATGAAGCATGCCACCCTTGCAGTGGATGCAGATTAACTCTCAGGATGTCAGTCAGTGGTGTCCTGTTGTTGGTTGGTGCACAGTTCCCAGCAGGGCCTTGTGCTCCCCACAACAGAGCACCATTGTCAGACATCTTTGAAGTGGCTTTTCACTCCCTGTGAGGTGTGCATGCTTCAGTGTGAGCTTGCCCGGCCATGCGGGTGGGGGATGTTGAGCTGTGACTACGACTCCCATCATGCTATTGCCTACACCCCCCTTCCCAGCATGCCCATACTTCCTTCCTTTTGAGTCGACTTCACTGTGTGTGAGTGTGACAGCAATGGCAAGATGGCTGACAGTGTGGTCCTGTTGTTTGTTGGTGCACAGTTCACAGCAGGGACTTGTGCTCCCCACAGCTGAGGCCAGTGTCAGACATCTTGGAAGAGGCTTTTCACTCATTCTCTTGTGGGGCACGGTTCCAGGTGTGTTGTTTGGAGTTAGTGGAAGTGGTGTGTGTGTAAGGGCCTGCTGGTAGCTGTAGTCGGAGCTGGCACTCCTCCTCCCCCAGGCCAGACATCCCACCATGAAACGTGCTTCCATTGCAGGGAGTGCAAGTTGGTTGTCAGGATGTCAGTCAGTGGTGTCCTGCTGTTGGTTGGTACACAGTTCCCAGCAGGGCCTTGTGCTCCCCACAACAGAGCACCATTGTCAGACATCTTTGAAGTGGCTTTTCACTCCATGTGAGGTGTGCATGCTTCAGTGTGAGCTTGCCGGGCCATGCGGGTGGGGGATGTTGAGCTGTGACTACCACTCCCATCATGCTATTGCCTACACCCCCCTTCCCAGCATGCCCATACTTCCTTCCTTTTGAGTCGACTTCACTGTGTGTGAGTGTGACAGCAATGGCAAGATGGCTGACAGTGTGATCCTGTTGTTTGTTGGTGCACAGTTCCCAGCAGGGTCTTGTGCTCCCCACAACAGAGCACCATTGTCAGACATCTTTGAAGTGGCTTTTCACTCCCTGTGAGGTGTGCATGCTTCAGTGTGAGCTTGCCGGGCCATGCGGGTGGGGGATGTTGAGCTGTGACTACCACTCCCATCATGCTATTGCCTACACCCCCTTCCCAGCATGCCCATACTTCCTTCCTTTTGAGTCGACTTCACTGTGTGTGAGTGTGACAGCAATGGCAAGATGGCTGACAGTGTGGTCCTGTTGTTTGTTGGTGCACAGTTCACAGCAGGGACTTGTGCTCCCCACAGCTGAGGCCAGTGTCAGACATCTTGGAAGTGGCTTTTCACTCACTCTCTTGTGGGGCACGGTCCCAGGTGTGTTGTTTGGAGTTAGTGGAAGTGGTGTGTGTGTAAGGGCCTGCTGGTAGCTGCAGTCGGAGCTGGCACTCCTCCTCCCCCAGGCCAGACATCCCACCATGAAACGTGCGTCCATTGCAGGGAGTGTAAGTTGGTTGTCAGGATGTCAGTCAGTGGTGTCCTGCTGTTGGTTGGTGCACAGTTCCCAGCAGGGCCTTGTGCTCCCCACAACATAGCACCATTGTCAGACATCTTTGAAGTGGCTTTTCACTCCCTGTGAGGTGTGCATGCTTCAGTGTGAGCTTGCCCGGCCATGCGGGTGGGGGATGTTGAGCTGTGACTACCACTCCCATCATGCTATTGCCTGCACCCCCCTTCCCAGCATGCCCATACTTCCTTCCTTTTGAGTCGACTTCACTGTGTGTGAGTGTGACAGCAATGGCAAGATGGCTGACAGTGTGGTCCTGTTGTTTGTTGGTGCACAGTTCACAGCAGGGACTTGTGCTCCCCACAGCTGAGGCCAGTGTCAGACATCTTGGAAGAGGCTTTTCACTCATTCTCTTGTGGGGCACGGTTCCAGGTGTGTTGTTTGGAGTTAGTGGAAGTGGTGTGTGTGTAAGGGCCTGCTGGTAGCTGTAGTCGGAGCTGGCACTCCTCCTCCCCCAGGCCAGACATCCCACCATGAAACGTGCTTCCATTGCAGGGAGTGCAAGTTGGTTGTCAGGATGTCAGTCAGTGGTGTCCTGCTGTTGGTTGGTGCACAGTTCCCAGCAGGGCCTTGTGCTCCCCACAACAGAGCACCATTGTCAGACATCTTTGAAGTGGCTTTTCACTCCATGTGAGGTGTGCATGCTTCAGTGTGAGCTTGCCGGGCCATGCGGGTGGGGGATGTTGAGCTGTGACTACCACTCCCATCATGCTATTGCCTACACCCCCTTCCCAGCATGCCCATACTTCCTTCCTTTTGAGTCGACTTCACTGTGTGTGAGTGTGACAGCAATGGTAAGATGGCTGACAGTGTGATCCTGTTGTTTGTTGGTGCACAGTTCCCAGCAGGGTCTTGTGCTCCCCACAACAGAGCACCATTGTCAGACATCTTTGAAGTGGCTTTTCACTCCCTGTGAGGTGTGCATGCTTCAGTGTGAGCTTGCCGGGCCATGCGGGTAGGGGATGTTGAGCTGTGACTACCACTCCCATCATGCTATTGCCTACACCCCCCTTCCCAGCATGCCCATACTTCCTTCCTTTTGAGTCGACTTCACTGTGTGTGAGTGTGACAGCAATGGCAAGATGGCTGACAGTGTGGTCCTGTTGTTTGTTGGTGCACAGTTCACAGCAGGGACTTGTGCTCCCCACAGCTGAGGCCAGTGTCAGACATCTTGGAAGTGGCTTTTCACTCACTCTCTTGTGGGGCACGGTCCCAGGTGTGTTGTTTGGAGTTAGTGGAAGTGGTGTGTGTGTAAGGGCCTGCTGGTAGCTGTAGTCGGAGCTGGCACTCCTCCTCCCCCCAGGCCAGACATCCCACCATGAAACGTGCGTCCATTGCAGGGAGTGTAAGTTGGTTGTCAGGATGTCAGTCAGTGGTGTCCTGCTGTTGGTTGGTGCACAGTTCCCAGCAGGGCCTTGTGCTCCCCACAACAGAGCACCATTGTCAGACATCTTTGAAGTGGCTTTTCACTCCCTGTGAGGTGTGCATGCTTCAGTGTGAGCTTGCCGGGCCATGCGGGTGGGGGATGTTGAGCTGTGACTACCACTCCCATCATGCTATTGCCTACACCCCCTTCCCAGCATGCCCATACTTCCTTCCTTTTGAGTCGACTTCACTGTGTGTGTGTGTGACAGCAATGGCAAGATGGCTGACAGTGTGGTCCTGTTGTTTGTTGGTGCACAGTTCACAGCAGGGACTTGTGCTCCCCACAGCTGAGGCCAGTGTCAGACATCTTGGAAGTGGCTTTTCACTCACTCTCTTGTGGGGCACAGTCCCAGGTATGTTGTTTGGAGTTAGTGGAAGTGGTGTGTGTGTAAGGGCCTGCTGGTAGCTGTAGTCGGAGCTGGCACTCCTCCTCCCCCCAGGCCAGACATCCCACCATGAAACGTGCTTCCATTGCAGGGAGTGCAAGTTGGTTGTCAGGATGTCAGTCAGTGGTGTCCTGCTGTTGGTCGGTGCACAGTTCCCAGCAGGGCCTTGTGCTCCCCACAACAGAGCACCATTGTCAGACATCTTTGAAGTGGCTTTTCACTCCCTGTGAGGTGTGCATGCTTCAGTGTGAGCTTGCCGGGCCATGCGGGTGGGGGATGTTGAGCTGTGACTACCACTCCCATCATGCTATTGCCTACAACCCCCTTCCCAGCATGCCCATACTTCCTTCCTTTTGAGTCGACTTCACTGTGTGTGAGTGTGACAGCAATGGCAAGATGGCTGACAGTGTGGTCCTGTTGTTTGTTGGTGCACAGTTCCCAGCAGGGCCTTGTGCTCCCCACAACAGAGCACCATTGTCAGACATCTTTGAAGTGGCTTTTCACTCCCTGTGAGGTGTGCATGCTTCAGTGTGAGCTTGCCCGGCCATGCGGGTGGGGGATGTTGAGCTGTGACTACCACTCCCATCATGCTATTGCCTACACCCCCCTTCCCAGCATGCCCATACTTCCTTCCTTTTGAGTCGACTTCACTGTGTGTGAGTGTGACAGCAATGGCAAGATGGCTGACAGTGTGGTCCTGTTGTTTGTTGGTGCACAGTTCACAGCAGGGACTTGTGCTCCCCACAGCTGAGGCCAGTGTCAGACATCTTGGAAGTGGCTTTTCACTCATTCTCTTGTGGGGCACGGTTCCAGGTGTGTTGTTTGGAGTTAGTGGAAGTGGTGTGTGTGTAAGGGCCTGCTGGTAGCTGTAGTCGGAGCTGGCACTCCTCCTCCCCCCAGGCCAGACATCCCACCATGAAACGTGCTTCCATTGCAGGGAGTGCAAGTTGGTTGTCAGGATGTCAGTCAGTGGTGTCCTGCTGTTGGTTGGTGCACAGTTCCCAGCAGGGCCTTGTGCTCCCCACAACAGAGCACCATTGTCAGACATCTTTGAAGTGGCTTTTCACTCCCTGTGAGGTGTGCATGCTTCAGTGTGAGCTTGCCGGGCCATGCGGGTGGGGGATGTTGAGCTGTGACTACCACTCCCATCATGCTATTGCCTACACCCCCTTCCCAGCATGCCCATACTTCCTTCCTTTTGAGTCGACTTCACTGTGTGTGAGTGTGACAGCAATGGCAAGATGGCTGACAGTGTGGTCCTGTTGTTTGTTGGTGCACAGTTCCCAGCAGGGCCTTGTGCTCCCCACAACAGAGCACCATTGTCAGACATCTTTGAAGTGGCTTTTCACTCCCTGTGAGGTGTGCATGCTTCAGTGTGAGCTTGCCGGGCCATGCGGGTGGTGGATTTTGAGCTGTGACTACCACTCCCATCATGCTATTGCCTACACCCCCCTTCCCAGCATGCCCATACTTCCTTCCTTTTGACTCTGCTTCCCTGTGGGGTAGTGTGCCTGTGCTGACAGGATGGCTGACAGTGTTGACCTGGCGTTTGTTTGGCTACAAGTCCCAGAAGTGTCCCTGTGCTTCACACAGCATAACCCAGTGTGGTAGTTCTTTGTGGGATATTTAATTAGAGTGTGAGGCAATGCATTCTCCCAGGTGAGTTGTGTGTAGTTTGTGTTAATGGGGTGTGTGAGAAAAGCTGCTGGTAACTATGGTCAGAGCTGTCAGTCCTCCTTCCCACCCAGCCAGATATCCCACCATGGAACGTGCTTCCATTGCAGGGAGTGCAAGTTGGCTTTCGGGATGTCAGTCAGTGGTGTCCTGCTGTTGTTTTGAGCACAACACCCAGCAGGGGCTTGTTCTCCCCACAGCCGTACCCAGTGTCAGCCATCTTGTCAGTTCTTTTCCACTCCCTGTGATGTGAGCATGGTTCAGAGTGGTGTTGATGGGCCAATTGTGAGGGTGACCAATATCTGTGACAACTCCCATCATGCTATTGGCTACACTCACTTCACCAGCATACACACAATTCCTTCCTTTCAGTCGGCTTCCCTGTGAGGTGGTGTTCTAGTGGTGCCAAAATGTCTGACAGTGTTTGTTGGTTAGATTTGTGCCACTGCCTTGCTCTATTTGTTGTTAGGTTTGTACATGTCATGACACAGTTACATATCACTATGAGATGGCAGGTATTGTGTTTGTCTGACTAGCATACACATCTTGGGATGATTATCTTTTGGTTACTGTGGCTTTGCTAACGGTGCATGGTTTCACTATCCCCTTGACAGTGATGTGTGTGTATTGTCACACAATATTGGGTATATTGGTTGTGTACTCACCAGGCTCTGGGATGTCTGATAGTCCATGTACGCTCTCTGGTGGTAGGATGGCCCGCACCTTCTCCTCCCAGGACCTGAGGTATACTGGTTTGGCAGGAGGGCCACTGCCGGTGCGATGACTCAAGGCGTATTCCTTCTTGAGTAGGTCCTTGACCCTCCGGCGCACGTCATACCACCTGTTCTGGATGTCTTCCTTTGTGCGCAAACATGGTGATTGTGTGTTCACCCTGTCGACGATCCTCTCCCACATCTTGGTTTTCTGCGACATGGGGGTCTGTTGGACCAATGTACCAAACAACTGTGGCTCTACTCTTAGGATTTCATCTACCAGGACTTCCAATTCACTGTCTAGGAACTTTGGATTCTTCTTTGGGGGCATGGTGATGGGTGGTGGTGGGGATTGATGTGTGTGTGAGTGTGCAAGTGAGGGTGGGTGAGTGTCAGTTTTTCTGGGTGTATGTGAGGGTGCTATTAGGGAAGTGCGAATGGTGTGTGGCTTGTGTGATGGATGAGTTGTGAGTGTGTCTGTGGTTGCTGTCTGATGGTGTTCTGTGCTGGCAGGTCAGTTGAATTTGTAAAGGATCATGGTAGGGATTTGTGGCCTTTATATGGGTGGAGTTGTGGGTGTGTCTTTGTTCCATGTTTTTTCCCCCACTATTTATTGACTTTGTCATTGCTTGTTTGGCCCTTTTTTTGTATTTTTTCCTTTGTATTTTCTGGGCATGTAGGAGACGTTCTTCTGACCGAGTTGGACGCTGCAGTTGTCTCGTGCGTGCTTCTCCGAGTCTTTCACGTTGTCTTTCTGCTGGGTTTCATGTGCGGCGTACGCGTCGGTCGCGGAGTATTGGGTTGCTTCGGCTCCCTGTTTTCTATGCGTGTCGGTCATACGGCTTGAGCTCCGTGCGTCTCGGTCTGGTTTTACATGCATTGCATCGTACTGCGCGGGTCGGAGTTCGCGGGTACGTATCTGTCGGGTTCATTCCTGGTGCGTGTCGGTCGGTTCGATTAACGTAGATTTTCCGGCCGGATGGCTGCTTTCCGTGCGGTTTGGTCGTCCGGCTTGTGTTCCGTACGAGTCGGTCGTAATTCACATGCATAGCATCGTACTACGCGGATCGGACTGCGCCGGTACGTGTCGGTCGGACTACATTCCCGTACTGAGTCGGTCGGTACGTTTTCCGGCCTGAATCGGAATCGGCCCCTAGGAGTCTGTTGGAGATGTGTCGGAAAAGAGGGTTGGACAAAAAAGACGGAGGCAGGAAAGTGAGTAAGCAGAATAAAATGCAAGTGAGTCAGAGAAAGTCAGGGGTGGATGAAGAGGAAAAGGAGGGTGAGAGCGATTCCCGTTTGAGGACGAAGGAAGGGAGAGATTCAGAAAGTGAATGGCTCAGTGAGAACCGGAGGGGGGAGGAGTTCCCCCGAGAGTATGACAGGTTGTACCCGGATTTGACCTGGGCAAGGGTTGACAGATTGAAAGCAGATTAGGAAATAGGTCAAGCTCCGTTACAGAGATGGGCTTGCAAAGACAATAGACCTTATGTTGACATAGAAATTTATTGGAAACATCGTAATGTTCAGAAGGCCCGAGCCCTAGTAGACACCAGGGCAGAGGCCACTTTGATATATGGAAATTCCAAAAAGTTAAAGGGCAGTATTTCACAATCACAGGCTTAGGCGGAAAAGAGACACCAGCTGTGCAGACAAAGGTCCAAATGAAAATAAGGAGAATACCAAAAAGAGAGTACACTGTATTGATTGTGCCCCTCTCTGAATATATTATTGGAATTGATGTCTTGAAGGGAATGACTCTGTATTTGGAGGATGGGTACTATCAATTTGGATCAAAAAGGTACATTTCAATTGGCGCCATAAGGGTGGGTCACTTGAAGATTCCTCCAGTGAAGGTGCCCCAGGCTACTAAGGTAATTCATTTGAAACAGTACAGAATTCCAGGAGGGCATGAGTAGATCAGTGCAACCATACAGGACTTGATAGAGGCAGGGGTGGTGACTCCAATCACTACCGCCTGGAATAACCAAGTGTGGCTTGTGTGCAAACATGACAATAGTTGGCGCATGACAGTTGATTAACGCAAATTAAACAAGCAAACACCTCCTTTGACTGCCGCTGTCCCATATATTGTTACCTTAATTGAGAAAATACAGAAGCATCCTGGGACTTCGTGTGCGACTATTGATATTGCCAATGCTTTCTTTTCTATACCAATAGCCCCCGAGAGCCAAGAGCAATTTGCGTTCTCATGGAATGGTAGGCAGAACACATTCAAAAAATTACCTATGGGGTACTTGCACAGTCCTACTATCTGTCACCGGCTGGTGGCGGAGCATTTAAATGAGGTACCAGTTATTCCTGGAGTACAGCTTTGCCATTACATTGATGACGTGATGATACAGGGAGAGACACAAGAGCAAGTGCAGATTCAGCTGGACAGGATTGTGGAGCATTTGCAGAGTAAAGGGTGGGAGATAAATCCCACAAAGGTACAAGGACCCTCTCAAAGTGTGAAGTTTTTAGGTATTCAATGGCATCAGGGACACAGAGAGGTGGTGCCACAGGTGAGACAAAAGATCAAAGAATTTGCTGTGCCACGAAATGGATCACTGACAGAATATCGACAACACTAATATCGACCTACAGAAATATCGTGACATAAATATCGTTGTCAAAAATATCGACTTCCTATTTTCATAATGGTAAGTACAAAAATATCGAAATAAAAATATCGTCGTTAAAAATATCGAAGTACAAAATATCGTTTTTTTATATGTATTATAAATAATGTAAAATAAATTAAATAATACATTTTACTTAAAAAATATTTAGATTTATTTGTAAATTTTAACAATTATAAGTAATAAATGTATTTTAAAAATAAATTAAACATACATAGATAAAATGTAATATATATATATATTTACTTAAAAATAATTAATAAATAATAATTTTAATTAATTATAAAATGTTAGAAATATATTAAAAAATAAAGATACATATATATATATACATACACCTGTAACATAAAAATTTAAAAAAAATTATAATATAAATTAAAACATTAAAATATGTTATATTTTTTAAACCTACATTTTAAACTACATTTAGTGCAACAGTAGGGAAAGTGTTGGATAGCGGAGGGTAAAAATTACTATTCCCACTCCAGCGAGTGCAACAGTAGGGAAAGTGTTGGATAGCGGAGGGGAATAATTTACTATTCCCACTCCAGCGATTGCAACAGTAGGGAAAGTGTTGGATAGCGGAGGGGAATAATTTACTATTCCCACTCTAATGAGTGTAACAGTAGGGAAAGTGTTGGATAGCGGAGGGTAAAAAATTACTATTCCCACTCCAGTGAGTGCAACAGTAGGGAAAGTGTTGGATAGCGGAGGGGAATAATTTACTATTCCCACTCCAATGAGTGCAACAATAGGGAAAGTGTTGGATAGTGGAGGGATAAAAATTACTATTCCCACTCCAGCAAGCACAAACAGTAGGGAAGGTGGTGGATAGCATAAGGGTAAAAATTACTATTCCCACTCCAGTGAGTGCAACAGTAGGGAAAGTGTTGGATAGCGGAGGGAAAGAATTTACTATTCCCACTCCAGCAAGTGCAACAGTAGGGAAAGTGTTGGATAGCGGAGGGAGAAAAATTACCATTCCCACTCCAGCAAGTGCAACAGTAGGGAAACTGTTGGATAGCATAGGGGTAAAAATTACTATTCCCACTCCAGTGAGTGCAACAGTAGGGAAAGTGTTGGATAGCGGAGGGAAATAATTTACTATTCCCACTCCAGCAAGTGCAACAGTAGGGAAAGTGTTGGATAGCGGAGTGATAAAAATTACTATTTCCACTCCAGCGAGTGCAACAGTAGGGAAAGTGTTGGATAGCGGAGGGGTAAAAATTACTATTCCCACTCCAGCGAGTGCAACAGTAGGGAAAGTGTTGGATACTGGAGGGGAATAATTTACTATTCCCACTCCAATGAGTGCAACAGTAGGGAAAGTGTTGGATAGCAAAGGGGATAAAATTACTATTAACACTCCAGGTAGTGCAACAGTAGGGAAAGTGTTGGATAGCGGAGGGGAGAAAAATACTATTCCCACTCCTGCAAGTGCAACAGTAGGGAAAGTGTTGGATAGCGGAGGGGTAAAATTTACTATTCCCACTCCAGCAAGTGCAACAGTAGGGAAAATGTTGGATAGCATAGGGGTATAAATTACTATTCCCACTCCTGCGAATGCAACAGTAGGGAAAGTGTTGGATAGCGGAGGGGTAAAAATTACTATTCCCACAGAACAAAATTCAAATTTAAAAACAAACAAAATATCAACTACAATACAATATATAATAAAAAAAAAAAAAGAAAAACATAGAAATATAAAAATTAACAAAACAAATAAAAATATTTTAATGTAGCAAAAATCGAAAATTGACAAAAATATTAATTTTTTTAATTTAACAAACAATTTACGAAAAAATAAATATTTTGTAATAGAAATTTATCTTAATCAAAAAATAAAAAATTATATAAATGTAATATTTATTTTCCTACCCTATAACACCACACAATTTACAATACACATCTAAATTAAACAAAAAAGTGTACCTCTATAATTAACACAATTAATGATCAATTTAACAAATATTAATTATAAAACACATTTAAAAATGTAAAAATTAATGTACAAACCAAACGTTACAGCTATTGAACCTAAGGGCCATATGTAGGTAGTTTTTATTTACCGATTCCTAAATACCGAATTTTACCGATTCGGTATTTAAGAATCGGTAAATAGTATGTAGGTAAACATTCGGTAAATATTACCGAATCGGTAATATTCGTATTACCGATTCGGTATTTACCGAATCGGTAATAAGGAATACCTTCCCATTCATTCCTATGGGCCTGGAGGCCCATAGGAATGATTGGGAAGCCATTCACTATTACCGATTCGGTAAATACCGAATCGGTAATAGGAGAGCATATTCAGGGTGGCAGGGTGTCAAATTGACACCCTGTTGCACCCCTGAATCGTGCATGTGTGCACATGTGGCGCACATACATGCCCTAAGGGCATGGATGTGTGCCACATGGCACTTTAAACATTATTCAAAATTGAATTTTTAAAGGAATACGTTAATTACCACCAACTTGAAGTTGGTGGTAATTAACGAATTCTTAAACCACATAAGCACTCTTTTATGTGCTTCCTACATTGCATTTACCGATTCGGTAAATAGCGAATCGGTAGATACTGATTCGGTAAATACTGATTCGGTATTTACCGAATCATCACCTACATTAGGAATGGCTAAATACCGGTCGGTAACCCTGAAATTTACCGAATTTCAGGGTTACCGACCGGTATTTAGGCCACCTACATATGGCCCTAAATCCCCAAACAAAATAAAAACTAAACAATTACCAAAAATATTTATCAATTAATAAATTAATATTAATGATCAAGTAATGATTAATTAATTTAAACTAAATTACTTTCCACCCTGTACCCCAAAAAACACCACAACACACACCTAAAAATATTTACACAATTTCCATAGCTAATTTTACATTAATCAATTAATATCAATTAAGAACAAATCATTAATTAATTTTAAAAAAATTACTTCCCACCATTTACCACTATAAACCCCACAACTCACAACTCAAAATTATTACACAATTGGCATATTTAAAATGTAATTAATTAATTAGGATTATTTAACAAATAATTAATTAATTATAAATAAATTACCTCCCACCATATTCCCCTATAAACACCACCACCAATTTCGTAAAACATGACACAATTAACATAATTAATTAACAATTAATTAATTAAATAATAACAATTAATAAGCAAAATATAAATAGTTATTAATACATGAATTCACCAATTAACACTATAAAATAAAATTAATTAAATATTATATTAAAAATATCAATAAATGTATTAAAATTAAATTACTTCCCACCCTACTCCCCTATCAACCCACAACCTGCTCCAAAAAAACCACAATTAACATAATTACCAATTAATTAATAATAATTAACAACCAATTAATAAAGAATTAATTCCCACAATTAACAATATAAAATATAAAATCAATAAATATTAATTAATAAAAAATATTAATAAATTAATTATAATTAAATTACTTCCCACCCTATTCCCCTATAAACTCACAACCCGCTCCTAAAAAAATGACACAATTAACATACATTAACAATTAATTAATTAATAACAATTAACAAGCAAAATATAAATAATTATTAATAAATTAATTCACACAATTAACACTATAAAATAAAATTCATTAAATATTATATTAAAAATATTAATAAATGTATTACAATTAAATTACTTCCCACCCTACTCCCCTATCAACCCACACCCCGCTCCTAAATAACACAATTAACATAATTACCAATTAATTAATAATAATTAACCAATTAATACATAATTAATAATGAATTAATTCCCACAATTAACAATATAAAATATAAAATCAATATTAATTAATAAAAATATTAATACATTAATTATAATTAAATTGCTTCCCACCCTATTCCCCTATAAACTCACAACCCGCTCCTAAAAAAATGACACAATTAACATATTTACCAATTAATTAATCAATAAAAATTAAAAGCCAATTATTAATTAATTAATTATAAATTAATTCCCACAATTAACACTATAAAATCAAAAATAAATAAATTCTAATAAATAAAAATTAATATTCAATTTATTATAATTAAATCACTTCCCACCCTATTCCCCTATAAACCCACAACCCGCTACGGAACTAAAACGCAAAATTTAATTAAAATAAAATTAATAACTTCTAAAAATGTAACACATATTAAAAAACAAATGCAATACTTAGACAAAAAAATAGAGCACATACATTTAAAATACATACTAAAATACATAACACTAACTGAAAAAACGATATTTTTTACAACTATATTTTTGCAAACGATATTAATTACTTCGATATTTTAGAAAACGATATTTCTTACCTGAAACTCGATATTCTTGACCACGATATTCTTGCAGTCCATATTTATGTATCTCGATATTTTGCACTCGATATTAGTGCAAGTCGACATTTCCTACTCGATATTCTCCCTCACTTGTCAGATTTTGGCCCCTTTGTACAAATTTACGCGAAAGAAAAATGCAGCAAAAGAGGCTATACAGCATGCTTTGGATTTGTGGCCAGTGTGGGAGGGGGATGTTGAGCTGAATGTGACAGTGCAAGGACTGTATGCTAATTGGAGTCTGTGGCAGAAGCAAGGAAAAACGAGGGTGCCTTTAGGATTTTGGACAAAGAAATTGCCAGATGCTGGAGAGTGGTACACTCCCTTTGAAAAACAGTTGCTTTCATGTTTTTGGGCCCTCGTGGATACTGAGCAGTTGACCCTAGGGCACAATGTGATTTTGAGACCTGAGATTCCTATAATGCAATGGGTGATGAGTTCCCCCAAGACTCTCAAAATAGGACATGCGCAAGAAGCCAGCATAATCAAGTGGAAGTAGTACATACAGGACAGGGCCCGAGTAGGTCCCAAAGGCACTGCAGTGTTGCATGAGCAGGTGGCCCAAGCCCCAATGTGAGATGCAGAGGTGTTGCATGATGTACCTGAGATACAGGAATCTCCTGTGAAGTGGGGTAGGCCATTTGAAGAATTGTCTTTAGAAGACATGAAGCATGTGTGGTGTACTGATGGTTCAGCCAGGTATGTAGGGGCTAAAAGGCACTGGAAAGCAGTGTCATACAATCATGTGACCAAGAAATTGTTGACCACTACTGGAGAGGGAAAGAGTAGCCAGTTCGCAGAACTATATGCTGTGTATCAAGCTTTAAAACAAGAATTGCCAGGAAAATGTCATATATACACTGACCCGTGGTCCACTGCCAATGGGTTAACCACTTGGCTTCCCACATGGCATGCCCATAACTGGATGATACATTCAAAGGAAGTGTGGGGTAAGGAACTGTGGAAAGAGATTTGGGCCATGTTGCCACAAAGCACAGTTACCGTGTATCATGTAGATGCTCACTGTTCCACCGACTCACTTGACCCCTGGTTTAATTCCCTCACAGATGAAAAAGCTAAAATTTTGGAGGCCGAGGTGGCAACGCAAGATTCTGACCTGGTTGGGATTGCGAAATGGGCACATCAGATGTGCGGACACTTCGGAGAGAAAATTACTAGCAGGTGTGCAGAGAATAGAGGGATACACATTCCCCTAGATCTGATCAAAACTGCGAATTTACAATGTCCTATTTGTCAGCATACCCAACATAGACCAGTCCCACAGATAGTGAGAGGCCAGCTAGGCAGAGGAAAATTACCAGCACAGATCTGGCAGATTGATTACATTGGGCCCCTGCCAACTAGTCGAGGATGTCAATATGTGTGCACGGCTGTAGACACACACTCTGGATATTTGTTAGCATTTCCATGTAAAAGTGCTACTCAGATGAACACATTGAAAATGTTAGACTTGTTGATTTTGTACTATGGAATTCCACTGCAGATTCAAAGTGACAATGGGTCTCATTTCAAAGGCAAATTGGTGCAGGATTATTGTGCACAACACAACATTGAGTGGGTCTTTCACATTCCCTAGGATGCGGGTCTCATTGAAAGGATGAATGGATTGTTGAAAGATCAATTGAGAAAGTTGTCTGATTGGTCATTGAAAAATTGGAGAGATCATTTGAATGAGGCATTACAAATACTGAACAATAGACCCTTAGCAAATGCAAAAACCCCTCTAATGCGGATGCTAACACAAGCCTTGCAGATTCAGCCTCATGTAGCCACTAATACAATCCTCTACTGGGAGACAGCTACCGGAGCTTTGGCTCCATACCGGGCGACACCAGAGCCTGCAGGTCTTGATATACATGCTTTGAAACTGTACAGACTTAAACCAAGAGATATAGCACTCATTGAGACAGGAGTGGGAATCCAGATTCCACCGGAGCACTTTGATTTGATTGCCCCTCAATCTGGATTGGCTCTAAAAGGCATTCAAGTGCTGGAAGGGATCAATGATGCAGACTATCAAGGTGAAATCAAGGTTATCCTACTGAACAGTGGAGACGCTGATTTGATCATACAAACTGGAGGCAGAATCGCTCAAGTAGTGATCATGCCAGTATACGGAGGGATAGTCAAGAAGGGGACTGCCCCAGCCCTTCTCACCGTGCGAGGGGAAGGAGGGTTTGGCTCCACTGACAAGAATCCAGGGGCCAAGGTGTGGGTAGAATCTCCAAATAGTCCCCCGAACAGGTAGAGGTTATTGCAACAGGAAAGGACAACGTCCTGTTAATCATGAAACTAGGGCAGGAAAAGTGGGAACATGTGCCTGCTGATAAATGTTACTTGTGAGAATGAATAATACCTGTTTGTTCTCTGTTCTTTTAGATCATAGCATGGCGTGTCTGTGCTCTGCTTGCGGTAGCTGGATTGTGTTTGGTCGAGTTCGAGTGGGGCTGGGAGGGACCGGGAGCCCCTTACTCCGAAGTGGCCAGCCGACAACGCAGATTGACAGCATTGCTGACTCGACCTGACAACGTGTGGTCCTATCTTGCACAGACAGTCCTCAACAGGTCGTACTTTTGCATGACAAACATGAAAAGCACCATGGATATTATTTCCACGTGTCTAGTAGCTATACCTACCCCATCAATGTACTGTTGCAGTCATTCAATGTCACACATGCAGTCGGGGCAGTGGAGGAAAATGATGTGAGAACTCACCTGCCACCTTATGAGTTTTGCCGATTTTGTCCAGAAACTACTGATGATACTTGGATTAATCTAACACAAGTGATAACGTTCAAAGCCAGTGAAGGCGACATTTGTTATAATCTGACCTGTGACCCAATTACCATTGGTAAATGTGCTCAAATACGACTCGAAGGAACTGAATCGCAGATGACGTGGGAACAACAAATCTTATGCAAAAATCGAAATGAGAGTACATGTAAAAATATGCAGAACAATATGACATGTAACAATGTAGTATCTGCTGCCAGTCATTTCAGGCATGTTAAATTGCCTGTAGGGTCGTTATTCCCTTGTGGTAATGTTACATACACGTACATTCCAGCAAATATCACAGGTGGACCGTGTGCCTTTACTAGATTAGGCCTCATGCTGTTCCCATTAAATCCAACATCACATGTCCGGAATACGAGAGAAGCTGTTCAACTCAGTGAACATTGTGATTCTGAAGTTCATTTATTATCTAAGTCTGAATATATCAGTTAGCTGCTTCAGTAGTAGGAATTCTAGGGCTGTTAGTGAATTAGCATGTTTGACGGTGAAAAATGTTAATCATACATCAGTTGCTTTAGAAGAACTATTATTAGATGTGCGGGGGGCAAGAAAAGCTATCTTACAGAACAGAGTAGCAATCGATTATTTACTCCTGAAACATGATCACGGATGTTCAGACTTTGAGGGTATGTGCTGCTTTATTCATTCAGATCATTCCAAATCAATTCAGTCCCACATTGAAGCTTTACACAAGTTAGCTAAAGATGTCAAGCAGGATGTAGAAAAAGGATGGTGGGATTGGTAGTTTGGGTGGTTGCCAGATGTTGGTAAACTTTGCTGTGTTTTAGGCGGGATACTATTAGCAATATGTACTTGATATCATTATGTTGTTGTATCCAGTGTGTAATCTCTTATCTATGCTTCGACCTAAAGCAGTTGATCTCAGACCGATATGTTATGAAAGTCAATGCTCAAAGGGTGGAGTGTAGTGATATTAAGAATGATATATTGACCATTGGCTCCATTCTGCATAATTGACTCCATTTTCTGTGCTGGCTCCATCTTGTGTAACAGACTTCATTTTCTGTGCTCGCACGTAGCTGCAAAGTGGGGAGGGGATGTTTTCGTTCTTCACTTGTTTTCTCTCCTCACCGATCAGAGTGAACTGGAACATGTGGTGTGGGATGCGTGCTTGGTACCTTTCAGGGAATGTGTGGAATGTACAGCTCTGTCTCGGAGTCAAAATACAGGAGCCTGGCCAGCTTCTGTCTTGACCTTGACACAGACCAGTACGGCCAGCTCGGTTTTCCACAACAGAAGAAAGGGGGCGAGATTTCTAGAACCTTAATGCCGGAGAATGTTGACAGACGAATTGGAGCTCATTTGTGGGGCAGACGTGTTGTCACAAAAGAACGGTAAATGAGACCCAGTCGAGAGTCCATGCCTAGCTGCCAACGGGCTCCCCAGCTTGAGTTAGCAAGGATGTTGAGCGAACGATCGGTGAGGTGTTACTTACTTTGTGTATATAATTTCTAAGTTTCTCTGCTCTTTGCTACATGTATATATGCTACATGTTATTCTGGTTTTGTGCTTAAGTTACTTGATATTTGGGAGTCTGCATCAACCGATATATTTTGCCTTCCTTTCCAAAATATTGAATTAATAAACATGTATGTGTCACTTTAAATGCAACTGAATTTGTTTTCTTGCCTCGCCTTAAGAGAGTGCTGGGTCTTGTTTTATCGCCTCGTCTTTTGGGAGTGCTGTTGTACGTGTGTTATTTAAAGGTGCAGCAGTACATTTGCCTCCTCTCGGGAGTGCAGGGTGTAGGTGTGTCCTATTGTGTCAAATTAAAAGCACAACAGTCATTGCCGAACTGCTGGGTTGAAGGCGATTAATCAGAGCCGGGCTGCGCAAATTCAGAGATGCGTCGGAAACTGGGCACCAGGGATGAGAGCAGAAAAATGGCATCTTTCTAAAAGTGGCGTTTTTAAAGTTGTAATGATAAATTCGACTAACATTAAAGAGGATTTATTATTACAATCCCATAGTACTAAGCATGAAAGCTCTACCTCCTTCCAATTGGGAATTGCACTTATTAGATGTAACAAGGAAACTCCAATGTTAACCTATGAGAGGGATAGGCCTCACAGTGGTGAAAAACAAATGTAGGATTCTTTTCACTCCCAGAATGTGTAAACTTAAAAGTGCATGTTCCACCTTTTAATTACCAAGCACACTGCCCTATGTGCTACCTACGGCCTACCTTAGGGGTGACGTATATGTAATAAAAGGGGAATTTATGTCTTGGCAAAAGGTTTTAAAGGCCAAGTCGACATGGCAGTGTAAACACACAGGCTTTGCGGTGGCAGGCCTGAGACATGTTTTAAAGTGCTACTTAAGTGGGTGGCACAATCTGTACTGCAGGCCCACTAGTAGCATTTAATTTGTAGGACCTGAGCATATGTAGTGCACTTTACTAGGGACTTATAAGTAAATTAAATATGCCAATTGTGGATAAACCAATGTTACCTTGTTTTAGGATGAGAGCACAAGCCCTTTAGCACTGGATAGCAGTGGTAAAGTGCACAGAGCCCTAAAGCCAACAAAAATGAGGTCAGAAAAAGAGGAGGAAGACGGCAAAACGTTTGGGCTGATCATTCAGAGAGGGCCATCTTCCAACAGTTTGGATTCTGGAAAGAGTTCTGATTCAATTTTGGGACCAGTTTAGTTTCAAACCTCGGACAATTCATATTCTGCTGGGGGAACCTGCATCACTGGAACTTGTGGCATGTTAAGACCTTGCACTGTTGGCACTCTTTGCATTGGTACATTCAGTAGCTGAGATTAATTACAATTTTGGGTCTGCACAAACCCCATATTCTGCACTTGATTATTGTTCATCCCCAGATTGGGAGTCAGGCGGCATTCGCACTTCCAATACCCCAAATTGTTACAATAATTACAAGGATTAGGGGCCACATGTACAACCATATCTTTTTGTGACTCGCAAATTGCGATATTTAGCAACTTTCACTTTGTGAATCACAAAATGAAATGTACTAATGTGTCTCAGAAACATTTACTAATTCCCAATGGGGTCGCAAATGACCTACCTTATTAATATTCATGAGGTAGGTCACAATTTGTGACCCATTGGGAATGGGCAATAACACAGGGATGGTGGCTTGCTTGGGAATGTCTGTGTTTGAATTTAAATAAAGGAAAATGGGATGCATTTCAAAAAGAAAATTAAATGTTTCTGTTTAATTTTTTAAGAGTAGGCAGTGGTCCGTGGGGCCACTTCCTGCTCTTAAAAATGTTTTCGCTGCCAGTCACAAAGGGGAAGTGTTAGCCTGGGTAGCCCTTCCCATTTATGACTGGCTTACCACCTACTTGAAGTAGGCGGTAAACTGCGATTGTTTTGCGACTGCATTACGTTCGTAAATGCCCTTGCGACTTGCTATTAGGAAGGAACGCCCTTGGCATGCCCCTTCCTAATAGTGACTGACAAACCCTATTGTGCAAGTCGGTAATAGGTTACCGACATGCAAAATAGGTTTAGTACATGCCAGAAGCTGTTTTAGATGTCGCAAACGGCCCCATTCTCTGTCTGGACAGCTATAACGGTCATACATCTGGCCCTAGATCTCTTCAACATTGGAGTATCAATCCCAGTACTTGGGTTCATGGGAGCACCATGACCTCTACCCTGTGGAGCAACAGTTCCACCCTGCATCATAGGTCCTCCCCGCGAGTATGTGTCTCCTTGCATTCCACCCATATTCCCACCATATGGTTGATTCTGACCTACCCTTTGTGCCATATTCATCTGGGCTAACACAAGCTTCTATTTTAGTCACTTCTGTCTCATCTCCAATTCAACACTGCAATATCTAGCATACCTCAATATTTCATCAATAGACTTGTTCTGCCAACAAATCAAATGTTGCTGAATCACCATACTAATCTCAGGTGGCAATCCCATCACAAACCTTGACACAAAACCTACCATTTCTTTCCCTTCCGGGTTATCCATTCTGTTGTGCTGTTTAAACACTTGCAACAATCTCTCAAAGTAAGCATGCACTATTTCTTTAGGTTCCTGTTTGGTCCTTTCATTCTTTACCTAATCAATATCTTTCACAGGCTCCTTCCCTTTCAGAATCCCCTGTTGATACTTTTTTATCACCTCAGGCAACAGTGCATGATGTGAATTCCAGTGAGGTCCTCTTTCCGGACATTGAATAGACACTTTACATTCAGCCCATAAATCACTCGGCACCACGATGTCAAAAAAAGGTACTCAAATCAACCCACAACACCTGCAAGATTTTAACAAACCTTTCAACTTGAGTATACCTCTGAGCGGGATTCTCTCTTAGTTTTGGGAAATCATTTGTAAGTATTGCAAGATCCCTCCTACTCCAAGTCACATGTACATAACCTCCACCTGGCATCTTTCTCAATGAATAATTCTGTGTTCCCGCTTCATCTGGGGAAATAGGTGGTGGTTCTCTCTTTTTCCCTGTAGTAGGTACTACAATCAATTTCCTATGGTCTTTTATTTTGGCCCTTCTGCCTTCTCACTTGTCCAACTCACTATACTGCCGATCAGTTCCCTGATTTGCAATTTCATCCCCGACACTCTTTATTCATTATGGCGTCCTCATCAAAACACACTTGGTAACTCTTCTGCAAGGACTTTGTCTTGTTGAGGTCTACGTCATACACTCTGGATCACTTTGAATGTTTGTCACAGGCCTAACCTGTACATCGTGTAATGTCTTTGTGCATATATACAAGTTCATTCTTGATAAGTGTCTATGCAGGAAAAATCAAGATTGCCTGAAATCAATTCATCTAATTCCAACCTTAACCTGACCACATCTATGGTTCTCTCTTTCTCTGGGAATTGGATCCCATGTCTGAACCCTGAAATCTCGCAACCTCCAGGGGACCCATTAAAAAATTCAGATCAAGTTCTCCATTTCCTATGAACTAGCACCATTTTGGGATCCGCGAGTATTACATGTTATTCTCCCTCTAGGGCTACTGCTCGAAATAGACTGGTGAGTTCCAAATGGACAGGTTTTTTCCTGTGGTTCCCCAAGTCAAAGGTACATGGAAATTGTTCTTAGGATTCACTCCGATAGATACTGTCAAGGAATGTGCCCTTCCCCCAGATGACTTTGGTGTGTATAAGTACTGCGGAACCAATGGTGTCAGGGACAGTGATCACATCGGAAGCATTTGGAACAGGGACATTCAGAGGGGAATAGATCTCTAAAGTTTCTCCCTTTGGGATATGAATTGGATTTATAGGGGCTGTGGCACCTTCAGGGCTTTCATCCATAATAGCACCACTCAAACTGTCAGATGGGGCAACATTATAAGGGGTTGGACGAGATGACAACAACATGTCCAAAAAGTCATCATTAGAATTGCAATCATCTCCAGAACCCTCAGCTGCATCTGTCTTTTCTTCTCCTGTCGTTTTTTTCTTCTTCTTCGGTTCCCTCAATTATTTCTGTTTGCCACTTTTGTTGATCCTACATAATGCTCCCTCAGCTCTATGCTGATATTTCTCCTTATCTTTAGCATGCTGCTAAGCATGACGTGCTTCATATTGCATGGGTCTAGGAGGTGGCTTCATCTCGTACAATACTCTTCTCAAATTCTCAATGAGTCTCAAGTTAAATGTGCCATATTAAGGAAATCTCAATGCACCTTCATTCCATGTGGCCTTCTGCCAATGGCTTAGCCAAATGCACATATGGAGCCCTACATTTAGAGCCATATAATGACCTGCTGTGCCTTCTGGTGGTGCCTCTTCACCTCCTCAAATAGGAGCCCTCACATCCCCTCAAATCATATCTCTAATGGCTCTAAAACACTTCATGTTTATAATGATTTCAACAGTAAAGGAACAAGAAAGCTTGACATACACATTACAACGCGTGGCCCTATTAATACTTACTCTCCTCAGCTACTGCACTTCCTTCTGAACCGCAGGGACACAACCGATCTTCCCAACTTGGCCATGAACTTTAAGGACTTGGGCTGGGTTTGGGAAACTCCATAGTTTATCCAAAGATTATCCTAGCTTCCTACTCTTCAAGGACCAACCTTCCTCTGCTACCACCTGATAGAGTGTGGTTATCTAAATCTCAATCTCTTAGTGAAATTGTCAGACAAATTCCCATACTGGGCATGTGGACTTTTGAAAGTCGACCTGAAGCGTTGCGAGAGAGCTAACATCAAAACTACATTTCTATCTCTGTAAAAGCAATGCGGCCTCACAACGAAGATCAAGAATCGGATATCTAAACTATAAAGGTGTATTTTAAAACATTAATTCAACCAGTATATATGCAAAGCAACAACAGTATTAAAAGATATATCAATACAGTCTAGAGACCAAAATATTCCAGTAAATTGAGTCGTAATAAAATGAGATACAAAATAGTAACAGCCATAATGTGGAGGAAACAGATTGACACAATCGGGCATTCCATAAAGAAACTTTCCTCTTCTAATCTAAATCTAGGCTTAGAATGTAAAACTCTAAAGGGGATTTTTAAAGGAGATGCATTGAAGGTGTCAGGATGGTTCTGCCTAAACCCTCACACTCAGGGAAACCCAGCAGAGAGAGGTCTTGTTATGTTTCATATAGAGGCCCTAATATAGACGCGTTCATATATGCTGTATATGGTCATATTCGCATATGCCCTATTATGGTCATAATCGTATATGCCCTATTTTGGTCATAATCGTCTATGCCCTATTATAGTCATGATCTCCTATGCCCTAATATAGGCATGATCTTTCACCTACATTAGTTCCCTACAGTATACAACGAGCTCTGAGGGTTGAACGTTATCTAGTCAGTGGTTAGAACACTGCAGGGTTTTTCCCGAACACAGGCCTACAATGTACTCAAATTATGCATGAGCATTCACCAGCTACATCTCCCGCATAATATATATGTACAAAGTTCATCCCTGACGTCTTCCTCATGTCTAACAAAGACCAATACAAACCATACTGAGGGACGAGATACTTTAGGGTATAAATACACCACATCTTGCCACGGTAAGATAGAGGGAACCGAGACTTCCATGCTGACACACTGACCAGAGACGCTGAGGCTCCTGCATGCAGTCGCTCCACCTGACAGCGGTCTAACACAGCCCTTGCGGGGTGTCCAACTCGAGACCAGGACGGGGTCCCACACTCTCTCTATTCAGGTAATGGGGTTCGACTAAATCCTAGAAGAATTCTTGGCTCTTAGGCTTTTAGACCTACACATATGCTAGGTACACTCAGGTACATCTAGTTAGGCATCGTAGGAGTACGCGCACTTTTCATAATGCTTTTTATATTCATGTATGTATTCATGATTATTGCAATATGGTAGAACTGTTCTATCCCTTCACTTTTATCGTACTGCTGATAATATATCTCTGCTATTGTCTGCTAGTTGCTGCAGCACATATATTTTACACTAAAATAACAACTGTTCAATAAATACTTATTGAAACGCCCAGACTGTTTATTCTGTGTAACTCTCTGAGACAAACCGAATAAGTAAGCACGAGTGACTGAGCGAAAAGTAGTACATTGTTTCCACGATTCTGAGGGATCAGGGTTGTCATGATCTAAGGTGGCCAGAAACTAATCTCTCCCCGATAAGAGGAGATTCTAGTGGCACTGTGAGCTAGCTAATGCAAATCCGGCTAACATACGCGGTGGGGGTGCACAGAATCAGTCTGCCACCAAGCCCACAGTTTATGTTATCCAAACGCGCAGGTCCTGCAGGGGTACTATAGGAACTACACGGCATGGCGCCGCCAACGTTGGTTGGGTACTTATTTAACAGTAGAATCTGAGTAGTTCAGTCGTGCTATTCTCAGAGAACCTACTCACAAAATCCCAGAGACGTCTGGAGTGGGTGGGCACAAACTCCGCCACAGCTGAGTAGGCGAGATATCCTATTTATCGGCTGTTGGTTAATCAAGCTTGAAGGACATTTAGTTCCTAAATTGTGCATAAAACCTTTAACTAAGTTCTCTTGGAAAAGCTTTTCTTTTCAAAATGACTCAGAGCGATGAAGAAAGAGTAGATCTGCATCTCTCAGCCGGAGAACCACCCGAAAATGCAATTGAAATTGCACCCAAATTCAGACATACGCTCACCTTGAAACTATTAAAAAATGGTTTACCACCAAGGGGTGGTATAGTAGCTCTCGTGATTGAGGCACACAAATCAAATAAAACAGAGGTATTCTATTCATGGGTTACATTCCCAGCAGCAGATGCTCTTACAAAGACATTTCACTACTACATAGAAGGAGATGCACCAGAGGAATACTGTTCATTCGATGACATAGAGATTCCACTCACTTACCAGGAACACATACTGGTTTAAAGGCGCCCTACCCCACTTAAGAGCAAAAGTAAGATTAGGCCCGCTCGGAGGAGACGGGGCCACGTGGCCAATACTAGCGACGTACACACCGCATCCTGAAATTGGAACAATGCCACAGCCAGAATTACTCCTACAACACAGAGATTTAATCAAAATCTACAGAAACCTGACACAATTCATCATGAGGACTCTCACAGTTCAACCAACAACAGTTGCAACAAACGGGACCCAATACCAGGGTACAGCAACTAAAATTACTCCTCAAACATTACACGCGGTAATGGGCAAAATGTCAGCAAAACGCGAACAAATACCATTCTGGATAGCTCAGAAAATAACTCAGCTTGAGGCGGTATTCCCGAATACTACCACCTGTGATAAACACAGAATACTAACAATCTGCTTGCCCATGGGGATCACACCACAAATAGAGGACTGCACCTCTTGGGGTTCAGTCTTTGCTGCCATATATACCAGAACACATGGTATCCCGTCATTAGCAGTAGTACCTGACGTAATAAGACAGATACAAAATGAGTACGGAGCAGAACCTGCCCTAAACTTAGGGATGAAGTTACTAAATAACTTTGACCAGGTATCAGCCATAATACTAGCTAGCATTAAGGGGGAAGCAGCTTCAGTGGCGATCCGCCAACGCCTAAGGGAGTTCGGTCCAATAGATCAACAACACGAACTACCCAAAATAATTGAAACTGCATATGCAGAACTAGGCAGAGACAGTCTAGGTGAGAAAGCATTAAAACCACAACTGGTGGGCAGTCCTGAAAAGGACACTACAAAGCAGACACCTACCTCTTCTAAAAAGAAGTGGGAAAATAAAAAACAACAAAAGTCTAAAGACAGCAGATCTCAATCCAGAGGCAGGTCTCCTCAACAGGAGCCCTCTGAAAGGAGGTATAACCTCAGGAATAGGGATAATATTAAAAAACCTGACAGGTAGCAGGATACTGATACACGCTCCTCTCGTTCCTTTCAGGGTTCATCAAAAAATTCCGAGAGGGAAGGACGGTCAGAGGAGCGTACAAAGTCCAGAGACACGCAATGCGCTGCGGACTACGCACCTAAAAAAAGAAGATAAACAAAAACAGAAACCTCAGTTCAAAAAGAAGAAGGTAGCAGGTCTCAAGATCAGACATGCCCAGAATTCTGAGGACACAGCTTCTGAACGGGGAATGGGCTCTGACGATGCTAGACAGTGCAGCAGAAGTTACGATAGCTCGCCATTACCTGAAGGAATTTCTGGTGACAGCGGAGTTGAGTGAGTATATCACGGTGGAAACAACTGATACTCGGGTAAGTGTCTCACATAAGTTACATGAGATAACACTCCGGATGGAGGGGGACAAGCCCAGAAAAGTTAAAGGTCTATTTTGGAAAAATCTGTCATCTGGATATGACATCCTATTAGCAGAGCAAGACTGGTCGCCAGCATTCGTCATGGAGTGCCCAAAGGGAGAAAAGGTAATTTTTCCAGCATTTTCCGACTTTGTTCCAATACATTTAAAACATGCATATGCGCAGGAGTGGGCGGTTGCCCTAGCTCCAGCATTGTACAAAAATCATGTTGGTTGGGATGAGGATTCAACCCACCACGTGATCCCGTTAAAAGTTTCCCCAAATGCCCAAAGGCAATACCCTATAAAGCAGGAAGCTAAAATACAAGTCAGGGAGATCCTAGATCAACTAGAATACCAGGGTGTGATAGAAAATTGCACATCACCAATGAACAATCCTTTGTTGCCCGTATCAAAACCTGACAACACATATCGTTTAGTTTTAGATTACAGACATTTAAACACCTGCACAAAGACATTTGCAGTTCAAAATGCACACAGTGCCGCATTAATGTATAACATTGTGCGACAAAAATACAAAACAACACTTGATATCTCAAATGGATTTTTCTGCCAAAATATAGCACCTGAAAGCAGGTACTTGACCGCTTTCTCAGCGCTAGGGTCACAACGGCAATTTTGTCGTTTGCCCCAAGGGTATAAGAATAGCCCGGGGTTGTTTTCAGCAAGGGTAACAGAGTTACTCCAAAATTTGGATGAAGAAGCATTGTCCTATGTAGATGATATTTATCTGACGGACGATGACTTACCAAGGCCCTTGACCAGGGTGAGCACCATTATTATGGGATTCGCCTCTGAGGGCTATAAATTTAATTTCAAAAAATCAAAAATTGCCCATCTCAATGTCCTATTTTTAGGGTATGAGCTGTCAAGCGAAGGAAAAAGCCTAGCAGCTAACTTTTTAGAAGAGTGTGCGCTGCTCCAACCTCCAAAATCATTAAAGAATTTACAATTAATACTGGGATTCCTAAATTTTGGTCGAACATACATTTTGGATTACGCAGAAAGAGTAAAACCTTTCTACGACTTAATAAAACCTGATTTTTCAATCAGACAATGGACACAGGAACATACAAATATCCTGCGTTCCCTACAGGAAGACATGATAGCTTCAAAACATTTACAGACACGCGTTAACGTACGCAACTTAGTGATTCGGGCAAAAGCGGGTCAATGTGTGTACACTTATTTAACTTTCAATGAAGGCGAAACAGTACCAATCGCATACAAATCACACCTGTACACAAACGCAGAGATGCGTTTCACTTCAACAGAAAAAATTCTGACAGCAGTGCAGACCGCTGTAGCAAGAGAAAGAGCTCTGGCTCAGGGAAAACGCATAATAGTCGTGACCCCAGTACCAGCCTTAGAGGCTGTTACCAAGGCTAGCATTCCAAATGCAAAAGCCTTACATCCCAGATGGATACAATGGGCTAATTCTCTTACTGCAACGGATGTTGAATACAGATTTGATCCAAGTTTAAAAACACAAGCATTTCTGCAATACGAACAAGAATATCCTCTACCAAATGAGATTTTGCCTCTAGATCAGTATGAATACATTATTTACACTGACGGATCTGCTCAACCAGCCATAGGGAGTAAGCAAGCTTACAGCGCGGCGTGTGCAATCGTTAAAGGTCGCATGCGCGATGGAAAGTTCCATCCAAGTTGCACTAAAACGCAATCTCTAGGAGACTGCACGGCTCAGTTGGCAGAATTAAAAGCACTAATACTGGCACTTGTAAATACGGAACACGAATTCCCCACACTAATGTGTGATTCCTTTTACTGTGTACAGTCGTACAATGAATATTTACATCATTGGGAACAAAACGGGTTTAAAGAAGCGAAAGGTGGCAAAATTAAGCATAAAATGCTATGGGAACAGGTAGTGGAGTTGAGAAACGAACTACCAAGGGCTCACGTGATACATACACTGAGTCATCAGCGTGATGGCGTTCACGTTGAAGGGAATTCATTGGCTGATGAATCCGCAAAGGGGGCTCTTCGCACGGCTTCCGTAGCTGCAGTTACTCGTTCAAAAGCGAGAATAGACGGCGAGATTATGGTAGCTGTCAATGCTTCACGCAAAGGCAGCACAGCAGTACCAAAAAAAATTCCACTCAAGTACTCCTAGAAGTTAGATGCACAAAACATTCCATATGCTCAGATTCCTGGAGTGGGGGATAGAGTAATACCAAATATGGATCGTAGTCAAGGCTTAATTCTAGCAGCACACGAGGGTTTGGGTTCTGCGCATACAGCGACGATTTCTTTACTGAAACAGCGCTACTGGTGGCCAGGGTTAACAAAGCAGACCAAAGACTATGGGGTCGATTCTGATCTCGGCCGGTAGGGCTCCGAATCGGATTCGGCTTTACCGGATCCGATTCGGACGCCCTGTTTCCGACCGAGTCGGACGTGCGTCCGGGCGAACGAGTACGATGCGAACGTACGAGAAATCGCCGACCGACTCGCACGGACCCAACCGCTCCGACCGACTCGCACGGACATGACTCGCACCGCGCAATGGAGACGTTCCCCGGCCGGGTAAGTACGATGCGCACCGCGAGCAGTCCGACCGACTCGTGCCGTCCGGCTCGAAAGAGCAGTCGGAGCCGCACTTTGGGGGTCCGTGTCGGACCCCCCTGTACGCCTAGCCGCGCGAGTCGCACACAGGGGGGACCCATGGGTCCCCCCTACCTGTGCGTGTACGGCGCGACCCGCTTCGACGCGTACCCGCTATAGGGGGGGCCCTTGTTCGCCTCGCAACCATTGAGTCAATGGGAGACCGCGTACGCGTTGTACGACCGGCTCCCATTGACTTCAATGGGAGTCCGACCGAATCGAGTCCGATAGCATGCGAACGCATCGTACTCGTTCGGTCGGACTGCTAGGGTCCGATTCGGTCGGAAAGCTCTCCGGGTCCGGCTCGGTCGGAGAGATTTCCTGCCCAAATCGGAATCGGCCCCTATGTCTTAAAGTGCGACATCTGCCAGCAGATGAAAGGCTCCGCCGTAACACGCCCAGCACAGACACCATTGCTAAAATCAGACAAACCACTCGCATGTGTGTATTTGGACCACTGCGGACCCCTACAATCTGATGGGGCCAAGAAATATATCATGGTTGCAGTGGATTCCTGCTCTAGCTTCTTACAGGTTTGGCCTCAGCGCTGTGCTGACGCTCGAACTGTTATAAAAGATTTGCGAGTCTTTATCGGCACATATGCAGTTGGCACGTTACATTCTGACCGTGGCACGGCGTTTAGCTCTCAGGCTTACAAAGAGGCCATGGAAGGAATGGGCGTAGCATTGCGGTACTCCTCTCCGTACCATCCTGAGGGAAATTCTGTTGTGGAGAGGAAAAACCGGGACTTAAAGCAATCTTTAACAGCTAGGGTATTAGGCAAAGGCGGTAGATGCGTTGATCACCTTTATGAGGTCCAACGAGCAATAAACAATCAGCCAAGAAGCTCTCTAGGGGGTGTCACTCCTTACGAGGTCCTATTTGGGACAAGAATGTGGGTACCTGATCTTGATTGTGAAGGCGCAGTGGCGGATGAAAAACCATTTGATATCCATGATCGTTTGGCTGTTTTACAGGATCTAAATGAATCCAGGACACAACAAAGCAACGTCCACTTAAAACAGACCTCCACTGAGGAAGTAAAGGCAGTAACGGCAATACCTGTCTGGATCCCAAAAGTCGGGGATCTGGTCAGAGAAAAGATTGCAGACAAGAAAGAATTCGGACCATCCTACAGAACAGCTGTACCGGTCCTAGCAATCCAAGGCACAAGAATTGTACTTCTGCCGCCACTTGCCGGAAAAAAGGAGAAAATATTTGTCTCAATCGACCTAATAAAACCACACTATGTGGCCCATACTAAACAGTAGGCCACGTAGACTCCACAGTAGCAGACGACCTCCTCTCGCTACAATCCATGAAGTCCAAACAGAAAGACTCATCACGTTTGAAGAGCCACCTGTACGGAATGAAGGACTGAGCAACAATGCTATGGAACTCGTTCTACTTCAACAAGTAGAAAATCAACTTAACAACCAAGTTGCAATCAGACCGACTACAGACGTCTACGTCAACATGCCTCGTCAAGAGCAAAATCCAATTTCAACAAATCCCGATGCAATTTCAACAATTGATCGAACTGCTTCTGGCTATTTCATGAACTTTGATACGTTTTCACTGGATCCAAGCGAGCCGGAAACGACGCCAGCCCAAAAATCACACAAACAGAAAATCATTGACTTTGTGAACTTTTTAGAAAGAATTACCTGGTGTCACCTTGGATAGAACTATGGTATATCACTGGGATTTTATTTTTCTTTTCTGGCTGGGTTTAATTATAACTTTTAGTATGCTTAGTAATGGACGATATCTCCAGCAGAGCTCTACAGCCCAAAGAGTCAATTTGATTTTAAAACCACACCAGTCTTCCCATCGTGAACCAAGAGACTTGTCTTCAGTGAAAATCACAGCAGTTCCTATACCGGACGGTATAGTATGGGACAAGATTGATTATGATATATTCGGTCCGACTGAACTTTTAAAGCTTAAACATGTATTTAAAATTTCTTTAAGTGATATCATTACCTCCAGTAAATTGTCTGATGATTGGGACACTGAAACTGTGAATAATTTAATGTCTGATTTAGAAAGAACTGCAGCATTTCCGAACAATGAAATGTTAGAAGGTACTTCAGACTATGATACATTGTACAGTTACCAACATTATGGTCATCATTTCTTGCACAAATCCATAACACCTAGAAATGTATTTGAATACCACCAGTGGGAACACTGCCCAACACCTCCAAAAGGTAGTTCGCAAACTTTTGCACAGAAATTCACATACTTTTCAGGGTTTAATACATCTGACCCGAAGTCATTTTATTGCAAAGTGGCAACAACATCAGCACAGAAAATTATGTTGACTAACACCAAACAGATTTACTCTGCTTCCTTTATGGCCCAGTTGTCTACACAGGGTTTCGACCTATGGAAGGACACTATAGATTCAAAATCAATCTGGGGTTCGAAGGACTGGCAGGTCCAGGGAACAGAAGCGCTTTTTAGAGCATGCCTCATTCCACAGCAGATAATATTTCTAAATGACACTGTGCAGCAGACATCCTGTCTTGAACTAGCCAAGAACAAGGAAATGAACACACCGGGGTTTCCAGCACCATCACAGATGGGTGGGGGCAGAATTCAACTACACACGGGGTAGGATTAGATGACATTCTCCAGTACAACAGGTCAGATCCCAATTGGACAGAATGGCTGATTTGGCCCATTGACACAAACACATGTCAACAGAGATTCCTAGGTATAACCGAGGGGTTTAGTATCACTAGGCCAGATACACGCTATGTACAAAGACAGCACCCAGGGGTACTGACATCCTACAGTGTTGGGAAGTTGTGCCTTGATTGGCTAGAAACCTCAACACACACAGGAGTAAAACATCATTTGACCTTACTCACACCTGATGTGGACCTTAGGGATTTCTTGTCAGGCCCAAGGAAAACACGTCAGAAACGTTTCATATATGCTGGCATTTATGCCTACTATAATGAAAACTGGAAAATATCCCAACAGGAGGCCGCAGAAAGAATACGGGAAATAGACCGTATTAACCTAGAGAAGGCATTAGCTGTAGTGGATAATGGGTTAACAACTTTGACCTCCAGGATTTTACTGCTTAGGCAACATTGTGTCTTCGGCAATCGACATATTAGAACAAGATCTGGCCTTGTTACAACACGGGCAATCCCAATTACGTTCTATTATGATGCCAAGCTGGACGCTGCAATCTCTGCGTGCAGGCTATATGCCCTGGCGTTTTATAAACACCACGTGTCTGTTTTCAGAATACAATCTAACTGATAGACAGAAATGGCACAAAGGGGAGCCAAATATACAATGCTGCGTATTGAGATACTGGAAAGGTTACCATTCACTGTGGCCGAATTACCATCAACTGAATGGCTAATTCATGGCCAAATCACTCTGCCGGTCACTACGTTTCAGTTTCAATATTGCCTTGAGCAAAGGCAGGCAGGCAAAGATGAAAAAATGGGTAAGGGTTACATTAAGGAAACTTGGGAGTTACCATATAGATATCGATGCCGGAATGGGGATCAAGAAGTGTATCTGAGTGGTACAAACTGCAAGAACGCTTTAAGCGGTTCTCTCATGTGTCAGGATATTTCTCTGCACAGAGCATGTAGTGGTTCGGCATCGAATCTATCTTGTCACATGTCAGGAACCCCAGCGGCCATGATCTCGCCGGTTTTCCAGCTGCTCTCGAATGGGAGTTACTTGATGCTAAACGATCAAGGTTGCTGTGGGATGCTTCCGGGCGTCGCCTATCTGGTCACTGTTAACTCCAGGGTTCTTGCTGTATGCAAGTATTGTTTCCACCACTGAACACAGTCAGGGAGGCGCCATTATGGTCTTCATTGAATGTTTCCTTCATACAATTTGATACTTTGAGCAGACTGAAAGCCATGCTTTTACAGCAACCCGTGCCCTTAACCTCCGCTCGAGAAACCTTTGAACTTCAAGTTGCAAGGACCTCGACTGAGATACAGGCGCTTATACGTACGAACTGCCCCTTTCATTTCGCAGAAATGGTGGGTCGTATCTTTAACATGTCTGATACGAGTGGTATTGTACACCTATTTAAGACAATAGGGTCAGGACTATTAAGCACCTTTCAGACAGTCCTCGGAGTAATCCCAAATTTTATACACTCCGTATTGGGAAGCGTGTTTGGAGGTCTCCCGCTTATCCTGTTCCTAATTGCAAGAGTCCTGTTTGTAATCTTACTGCTACGCAATGGAAGGCCCAATTTCCGAGGAAATGGCGAACATACTCATGGAGCGGAAATACCGTGAACGCATGGTGCAGCTTCTGGGTATACCTTGCCTAAGAGAACTGAACGCCTCTTGGTTTCTATCGTTTAGACCAGTCTGGTTGGACTGCATCTTACCTGTTCTTCGATGCCTGTTTTGCGGAGAAGAATGCACGTTGGAACTCTATCTAACTTTTCCATCAGATACGCCTCCGGACGTGGATGCTATGCTGGACCCCCTAAAGGCCCATGCTCTGCGTTGTCCCCAGCGTCTTCCAATTCTGATGAACGCATTCCTTGAGAATCCACAGGTGCCGTTTGCTCCTGCTGGGTTAGGTGGCTCCTCCACAGAGACTCAGGTAACAACTGCCACACAAGCTGCCGCAGCACCATCTGTTGGTAGTGCTGAATTCCATCTATGTGCGATTGACGTTCACTGTGAGGCGTTGGATTTGTCGTCTGCAGTAGCTAACACCGATAATGCTGTATCTCCCAGCCAGGACACTTAATCTTGAATTGGCTCATCGCGTCCTGGGAAAGAATTCGGCTTCTCCATTTCATTACATAAATAAACGAACTAAATTTGGAACACTTCCTAAATTGACACTTTCACTTGAGAAAGAATGGCCTTCTTCTGCTTCTAGTAATGCAACTTTTATAAATGAAACAGAATTGACTTTTTTTCAAGTGGCAACAAAAGAATAGCGACTTTTAACATCTTAATCATTTTTTAAATGTCTTTTTAAGACCATGTTTTTAGCTTTTTTTAAGAGAATTTTTAATTGTCCAGATTTTAAGTATGGTCATTGTCATCCAATCTGAAAGTGGAGTGGGTGTTATGTTTCATATAGAGGCCCTAATATAGACGCGCTCATATATGCCGTATATGGTCATAATCGTATATGCCCTATTTTGGTCATAATCGTCTATGCCCTATTATAGTCATGATCTCCTATGCCCTAATATAGGCATGATCTTTCACCTACATTAGTTCCCTACAGCACACAACGAGCTCTGAGGGTTGAACGTTATTTAGTCTGTGGTTAGAATACTGCAGGGTTTTTCCCGAACACAGGCCTACAATGTACTCATAAATTATGCATGAGCATTCACCAGCTACATCTCTCGCATAATATATATGTACAAAGTTCACCCCTGACGTCTTCCTCATGTCTAACAAAGACCAATACAAAACATTGTGAGGGACGAGATACTTTAGGGTATAAAAACACCACATCTTGCCACGGTAAGATAGAGGGAACCGAGACTTCCATGCTGACACACTGACCAGAGACGCTGAGGCTCCTGCATGCAGTCGCTCCAGCTGACAGCGGTCTAACACAGCCCTTGCAGGGTGTCCAACTCGAGACCAGGACGGGGTCCCACACTCTCTCTATTCAGGTAATGGAGTTCGACTAAATCCTAGAAGGATTCTTGGCTCTTAGGCTTTTAGACCTACACATATGCTAGGTACACTCAGGTACATCTAGTTAGGCATCGTAGGAGTACGCGCACTTTTCATAATGCTTTTTATATTCATGTATGTATTCATGATTATTGCAATATGGTAGAACTGTTCTATCCCTTCACTTTTATCGTACTGCTGATAATATATCTCTGCTATTGTCTGCTGGTTGCTGCAGCACATATATTTTACACTAGAATAACAACTGTTCAATAAATACTTATTGAAATGCCCAGACTGTTTATTCTGTGTAACTCTCCGAGACAAACCGAATAAGTAAGCACGAGTGACTGAGCGAAAAGTAGTACATTGTTTCCACGATTCTGAGGGATCAGGGTTGTCATGATCTAAGGTGGCCAGAAACAAATCTCTCCCCGATAAGAGGAGATTCTAGTGGCACTGTGAGCTAGCTTATGCAAATCCGGCTAACATACGCGGTGGGGGTGCACAGAATCAGTCTGCCACCAAGCCCACAATTTATGTTATCCAAACGCGCAGGTCCTGCAGGGGTACTATAGGAACTACACAACAGTCTGCTCCCTCAAAGTCAGGATGAAGTCTGCCTATCTAACTATGAAACACCAATTAAAAGTACAACTAACAATTGCCAGAACATCCATATCTCATTCATACCACTGAGAGACAATCACATCACAGTATTTGAGGGCTGTCGACATACTCCCTAAGTTCCCATCTCCACATAATGAGGTACACATCCGTTGTACCTAAGGGGCCCATTACGATGGCGGGCGGAAGCACAACCGCCGTGCTGGCAGATGCAAAAACCACCAGTTACCGCCGGCACGCAGCAGTCCACACGCCCGCCCAATTACGATGCGAAAAGTAGGCCAAACACCGCCGGCAAGCCAGCAACACCGTCCGCCATCAAAGTGCGCCCGTACACGTAGCGGCGCAGCCCAACTGACACACACCGTCCGACGAAAACACGTCCCGCCCGGCGCATAAATTACGATGCCGCAAACAAACGGCTCCCACGGCCAAGAGATACCGTACGACAAACCGAAGCGGTAACACGGACGCCGAGCACGGACAACGAAGAAGCGGCTCCCCGAGCATGAATCCAGCACTGCAGGCCCTCCCCATGCTCCTGCTGATGCACCACCAAGGACGCAACGTACCGCGGAGACGCAGGTAGGCACACACACAACAAGTGCACGCAAACAGCGCACACAGTGCAAGGGCGGAAAAAGCGGACAACCCCCACCAGCGCGTGTACACTACACATCCACCATTGCATCCACATATGACACACAGGCCAAATCGTAACATCGCGTAACACATGTGTACACACCACCTGGGACTAGGAACCAACGACCCCGTCACGGCCCCAAAGCGGCGATGACGCCGCCACACATGCGCACAACGCAGAGGCCAACCGCAGCGCCATGCATGCGTCGCACACAGACACAGGGACACAACCAAGCAGCACACACATCAGCCCCACCCCGAACGCACATGACACGTGACAGGCCTGCCACAGACATGTCCCCAACGCCCAATTCACGGACAACACCCAACGCCACACAACCGACGCACACATGTCAGTGAAGTCATGCAACAGCAGGACACACCCCAGTGTAACAAACATGGCGTAGCACACAGCGGCGGCTACACCAACTAGGAGAAGCAGGGCCCCTTCGGGAAGAGGAACGCCAGTACCACACTGAAACACCCATACCACCCTGCACATATGAACAAGACATATAAAACGGAACACCAAAGAGCCCGGGGACCGACAACAGGTGGCCCAAGAATAACATTCACACACAAGGCCCAACGCAGAGCGGAAAGGCAGCCTGCCGCCCACACAAGGGAGAGCAGACAGCACTGAATGACCTTCCATTCCAACTCCGAAACCACAGCCCTACGACAGAAGCCGGGTGAATACAGCCATTGTCCAAGAATAGACCAACACAGGCATGCCGAGGAGACCGACCACAGGGCAGATAGCGCATATCACAGAAGCACACAACGGACGGGGAAGAAAGAAGAAAACACTCCCCCATGTCGGCCACATGCAAGTTAATTGGAAGGAGTCACACATCACTGACCTTGAACTGTCTGAGAAGCATGTGGGATGAGGGCCCGTGTCCTCCAAACAAGCCAACAGAACACAAGTCCTGTCTCCCTATGACTACACAGAGCTCACAGCAACCTCGGAGCGTGCACATTGCAGACTGCACACACAGCCGGAGCACGCCACCACAACGCACCGCTGCGAAATGGCAACCGCAACACACCTACCCAACTACGCCGGACAGCTCAAGCTGTACAAAACCAACCTGTTACATATATTGGGATGCGATCTCCTGTCCCTGCTGAACGTAAGTTACCGACTGACTTACCGCATCACATTGTTCAGCTGCGTCATGCCCGTCTTCTACTGTCGGAGGTGTCCCTACCAGCATCCCGTGGAGATATGCCTCTCCAACCCGGCATGTCTAAAGGCGGACCTGCTACCACTACTCCTCCCTCTGGACGCACACGACAGGGCCTGCTCTGCCTATGGGGGCATGGCGTATGTGGCCAACATCGCACCCGCACTGAAATGGGACCACTGTGCCTCCACACGACGGATCATCGAGAACAGCTACATCGAATATCACCCAGCATGCCCCATCATGGTCCTCCAAGGGACAACTTACGAACAACACCTTGACAGCCACCATCCGCTACATTGGCTGGCAAACATGTACACCACCAATGACATGGAAGCCCTGCTGGACGGCATCGCATACCTGACAACCTGTAAATTCGTCGGACCACAACGCAGGTTCCCCGATTGACCTATGATGTCCAACCCCGCACCCATGCTTAGCTTCCGCACGGACTGGCCAGTCACCACCACAACAGCCATACCAAACGACCGGCAACTGTAACCACACCATCAACGACATCGCCATGACATCGGATTTGACCGGGACATGCACACTGTTCCCCATCACATCCAGGAACACCGCATGCATCGTGGGAGGCAGTGGCATGGGGTCTGTGTATCGCACCCACATGGACGGAACTGCACGAACAACCAGGACACGACATGGATCCAGCGCCCATGGACACACACACCGCTCAGTGGACATGAATAGGTCGCCTGGAGTCTGTGGGTGCTGCACCCCTCCCACCCCCGCCCCGGGAATCCCATACCAGGACCTTTGCATGGACGACAAGTGCATACAACAACAACACGACCCCAGTGACTGTGACATGTCCAGTAACCACCACAGTGCAACAACAAGTGGCACGCCGCTGCATGCACGCAAGCACATGCCCTGATGTCATCACACATGCACGCGTGCATGAGGAACAACCGCAGCAAACCTGTCACATGGAACTGAGATGGACTGTGCCCATGATGCCAAGCGGTCTGGTAGGCTACATGTATACCGTCTGTGTCAAAGTCCGCAGCTCCGCAGCTATAGGTAAATGTACATTAGCACAGCCTTGGCCAAGCAGATGTAACTCTGAAGCCCACATCCCACATGCAACAGCCAATCACATGTAACCCCACACCCTATCCCATTTGCAATCATGCTCAGTATATCCTCAACATGTATTCCGCTGCCAGTAGTGTCCACTATACTGCATCACAGAGGACAGAAGACTCAATATAATGTTTGAAACCAAAACTGTCTCCGCTGACTCATTTCACAAGTACGAATGAGAGAGGATGAGAGTATGTGAAGTACACGGCAGTCGTGACATGACCATGTAGTCCACTGGTATTGGATGTCAACGCAAATGAGTAGCACAACTGTGGAAGACACACATGTGTCGTGTGAAGTCGTATGGACGCAGTGCTCAGGTGGGTGGGTGTGACGGGTAGATGCGCACATGCCAAGTTGGAGCACGCCGTGTCGGGAGGGGTCATGAACAGTACACCACCGCTTCCCTGGGCATTGTGAGAGGACACCTGTCGGGGGGAGTGAACACGTGTGTGCACAGCAGCCGGGCACACGTACAAAGCGGTACCAGGCGCACCTCAGCCCACCCTCTGTGGACAAGCTGGATCCTGTTGTGCGCCCGCCATGCCCCTTGACAAGGCACACACAGCCCCAGTCGACCAGGTGTAACCCCAACATAGTCAATCCTCACAGGCGATACAGGGCATGGGATGGCAGTGGAGCATGGTGTGTGAGAGGTCTCCTCGCGCTCCTCCTGGTCATATCACGCAGGCAATAGAACCTCAACGTCTAGCATGGCACAAGTCAAATGGAAGTGTAGGGGGGACGCACCACAGCACGAGCAGCACTGACGTCACGGGAGGTGGCTCGCACCATCCCATCCATTGCCCATTATACCAACCACGCCACATGCCATTGCGACTAAGTGCAAGCGCGTGCACCACCACCCCTGAGCCCTCCCCAGAGAGGCCAAAGAGTGAATGTGTGGGCCATCAGTCACAGACGGACGCGGCATGGCCGCAAGGGCAGCCACAGCCACTGGGTGTCGCAGGTGGCGGATCCGGAAGGCGAAGACTGCGATGCATAGTCCATGCAGGCCGGGTCTCCATTTGGGGCACCACGCAGGTGGACGGCGTCCCGCAACACATCATACCCTGAGACAGCCCACTCGTGCAACTGGACCCACACATACACTCCTTGCCCTCTCTGGTGCGAGCTTGGGGCTGCCTGTGCAAGCGCTAGCCTCGCAGGTGCACATGCATATTGGGGGAGCGAGGGGAGGACATGAGGGCTGGGGCAAAGATGACTGTATCACTGTCAGTGAGTACAAGGGATGACCCAGATGTGGAAAGGATGAGACGTGTCCCGTGTGTACTGCAACTAGTCGCCAATCCAACTAACCCCCCATGTCCGGAATGTAAGCCCGCACCTAGGCCCGCCCATCCGCCACATCGAATATACCACCAGCACGACAACCTTCCCATTCGAAACACTGACTGGGGGTGGCGACCAGTGAGCAATCATGTGTAGCCTACCCACGCGTACATGTGGGCCCTCCATGATCCATGTCACCTGCGGCAAAGTCATGACATGCGCAATGAGGGAAGTGAGGAGAGCTGTCCGCCCCACGCACAGACCAACAATGCGCAATCATCGACGTACCCGCCCTGTGCATGGCCCCCCACCCAACGGAGGCACATCCAGTGCCACCATCCCACACACACAAGCCTTCCACGGAACACGCTGTGTCCAATGGTCAGTACAGAGTCAGCGCCCATCTGGTGGATCCTGAACAGGAGACACATGCACACACATGCCAGCTCCCACTATGTACGTCTGCCACCTGGCACGTGCAATGTAACCTCTCACCTGTGACGTGTGACTGCAAGCACACAGCCGTCTTGGCATGGGGCTGTCAATGTGGACACCTGTCAATGTTTCGGGAGGTGTGATCCGTACAGTGCTGTACATAGGGTGCAGTGGTGACACCTACTACTGTCTCATATCCCCTCGTGCCACAGGTCCCACTTGTTTTGGCCGCTCAGCCTGTGCCCACATCGTCGTCGTCGTGTGCCATACTCATCCAGCCTCGGAAGCAGTTCCATGCTCAGCAGACATTCATGTTGCCGTGGCGTTGCCGCTTGACGAATATGCAGTCAGTCCCCATCAGCATGCCCCGCAAGTCATTGGGGCCTAGATCCCCATGTGCATGCACATGGCAGTGGTTTGTATCACTAGCCATTGCCATTGTTGGGAGACCTGTGTAAGTGTAGTGTGGCCGTGCCGTCCCAGCTTGACAGCTGGGCTGTGGCTCATGTGCCTGCTCAGTCATGTCAGTGATGTGTATGCGAAATTGCTATGTGTTGTGTTGCTTTGACATGTGTCCACTGCCATTATCCCTAGGCGGAGACCGAACATTGACCGCCCATACCAATTGCTGGCGGACATGGACGATACAGAGGTCATTAGGAAGTTTCGGCTGGACAGGCCAACCCTGCATCGACTGTGTGCCATGTTGGAACCCCATCTCCGTCCCCGCAGGGTGTATCCGACAGCTGTCACCCCCACGGCTAAGGTGATGGCCGCCATGCATTTCTTCGCCACTGGGTCATTCCAGCACACAGTGGGCAGTGGAGGAGGGATGTCCCAGCCCATGTTCAGCAAGGTGCTGAGGGATGTACTGGCAGCCATGATGCTGCACCGAAACAGGTACATCCGCTTCCCCAGGACTCGTGAATTGGCGGCAGTGAAGGGTGCATTCTATGCCCTTGGCAGAATCCCACACGTCGTTGGAGCCATTGACTGCACACATGTTGGCCTTGTTCCACCACAGGCCACTGAGCACCTGTACCGCAACAGGAAGCACACGCACTCCCTGAATGTGCAAGTGGTGTGCCTTGCGGACATGGTGATCACCCACGTGTGTGCAAAGTTCCCAGGCTCGGCCCATGACGCACACATAATGCGCAACAGCATCTTGCCACGACTGATGTCCAATCTGCAACAGGATCGTGGCTGTATTGTCGGTGAGTATGTGGAGTGGTGTAGCGTGCTGGTTGTGCGATGCTGTCCCCTGTCCAGTTGGAATAGCAACGGTTCTCTGTGTCCCTCACACCCAGGTGACTCTGCGTACCCGAATGGGGCATGGCTGCTCAGTCCATTGAGGAATCCTCGCACCCCAGCAGACGATCGCTACAATGAGGCACATGGGAGGACCAGACGTGTGGTCGAGCGTACCTTTGGCCTCCTCAAGTCCAGGTTCAGGTGCCTGGACCGCACCGGGGGTGCGCTGGCGTACTCCCCACAGAAGGTGTGCCAGATAGTGGTGGCGTGCTGCATGCTGCACAATCTGGCCATTCGGAAGCAGATCCCCCTCATCGTGGATGACGGAGATCAACCAGGGCCCCAGCCCGCAGACCAGGACAGCTCGAGTGAGGAGGACAGCGGAGAGGAGGAAGCTGGTAATGTGCGGCAGCAGCTCATCGCCCGCTACTTCACTTGACGGTGAGTGTCCATGTACGACGGCTGATGTGGCTGTATCTGTGCAGGTGTGTGTGTGCTGTGTCAGGGTGGCCGTTTGTTCACTGCGTGCTGTGTGTCAACGCTCCATGGCCAGGGGTAGTATGCCACTGTTGGTGGCTGTGGCATTGTGCCCTATTGCTCTGTGCGATGTGTGTACATTGCTTGTAGTTGTTGACATGTACTGTGTGATGGGTGTGTGACACACTCATTGAATGTGCTCCTGTTCTGTCTCCCACCCCTAGGTCCCTACAGGCCCTCCGGTTCCATTGCCATGCCACGCATCAGGTGCCTTTCCGCCCAAGGTGGCCGTTGTATTCCGTACAAATAAAACACAGGGCACAAACAGCAGTTTGTGTAAGAGGTGCATTTATTTCAAACTGTGACATGTGATTGTGTGTAAGGTGATGACAAAAGTGGTGCGTGCAGTGACAATGAGCTGTCGGTCATGGCTGCGTGATGCTCAGGGTGTACCCACTGGTTCTATGTCCATAGTCCAACACACACATGCCATCCAGATGGCTGTGTGGAGTGGGATCGTAGTCCAAGTCAATGCAGTGGGTGGTCAAGGAAGGCTGGCTGGCTGCCTCACTTGCGTCTGGAGCGTGCGAAGTCCTCCCGGGAGATCTGTTTCCACTTCGGACGGCCCCTTCCACGTTTGCGAGGGGGGTGCCTGCTTGCGACATGCTGGTGGTTGAGGTGTGCTCACTGGCTGTGGACGCAGGGGAACTGGACACTGCTGCTCGACCCTGCGCCCCGGCAGGTGGTGGGGGCGGAGGGGGAGCTGCTGTCCCTGGCTGTGACCTCACCGCCACCACCAGCTGGCCCATGAGGTCCACGATTTGGCCCATACGGGCGTCCATGGACCTCAGCACCCCCAGCACCTCACGCGTGTCTGTAGCTGACCTGGCCCATTGTCCTTGGGCCTCTTCATAGGCCCCAAGGACTCTGGCCATTTGAGGCAGGGCATGGCTCCCAGGGGAGGCTGGCGTTTCCCTGACCCTGCTCCTCCTACCAGTCCTGCTGCCACCGGCCTGCCCACTAGCCACATTGCTCACCACGGTCCTCGCTGTGGCTCCCAGGGTGGATCCAGTCGGCCGGGCCACCACCTGCGCTGGGGCTGGTGCCAGCGAAGACGTGGTGGTGGTGGCGGCGGTGGTGGTCGGTGCGGCGATGGTGGCGGTTGCGGCAGTGGTAGTGGCCGCAATGCCCGTGGGTGTGGCCGCAATGACCGTGGGTGTGGCCGCAACGACAGTGGCAGCAGGGGGCTGGGAATGTTCAGCAGCCCTGGATGATGGGTTGGTGGGTAGGAGGGGTCCTGGGGAGCGGCTGGGCCCTGCCACACCAGATGGGCCTGCTTGGTGGTCCGTGTCCGAAGAGGTGGACAGATCCTCCACATCCGTGTGTCCTCGTTGGGGGCTTGTAGGCTGGCTGTGCTGGCTGCTGTCTCCATCCCCAGCATCCAGCAGTTCGTCACCTGTGGAGAGAATGAGATTTGTTATTGTGTTGCACCTGGCGAAGTATGTATTTGTCGTCTGACATTCACAGTTCGTGCAATCTCATACATGGGTTTCCTGGAGGCGTGTGTGTGGCTGTACCATTTGTAGTTGTGTGTGCTTGGCAATGGGACTGTGTGCTGTGCACATGTGGCATGGGACGGATTGGCCATGCCGATGGGTGTGTTGCTGTGCCCCTACTTATTGTGACTCTGGTGTATGCGGGCTCCTGGCCCATCCTGGGTCTGGTTTGTACTTTGCTTTTGGGGTTCAAATGGGATGCTTAGGAACGCATATGGCAACATGGGGGCCATGCCCCAGATTCGCATTTGGGAGGGAATATGCTTTTGGGGTTCAAATGGGACGCTTAGGAACGCATATGGCAACATGGGGGCCATGCCCCAGATTCGCATTTGGGAGGGAATATGCTTTTGGGGTTCAAATGGAACGCTTAGGAACGCATATGGCAACATGGGGGCCATGCCCCAGATTCGCATTTGGGAGGGAATATGCTTTTGGGGTTCAAATGGAACGCTTAGGAACGCATATGGCAACATGGGGGCCATGCCCCAGATTCGCATTTGGGAGGGAATATGCTTTTGGGGTTCAAATGGAACGCTTAGGAACGCATATGGCAACATGGGGGCCATGCCCCAGATTCGCATTTGGGAGGGAATATGCTTTTGGGGTTCAAATGGAACGCTTAGGAACGCATATGGCAACATGGGGGCCATGCCCCAGATTCGCATTTGGGAGGGAATATGCTTTTGGGGTACATGCTGTGAGCCATGGGTGCCAAACGTGACATGTGTTGTGGCAGCATGACAGTGCATGGTCTGAGGTGTGTGCATGCCTGACATGGCCTGCATATTTGCTGTCTGTTGTGATTACTGGACATGGCATTGGACGCATCGTTATGAGTGAGTGATGGTTGTGTGCCAGCCAACGTATTGCAGTTGTCCCATCTCCTTGGTGTGCGTGCTGCCCTGTGCCATGTGCATCACTGCAGTGCTCGTGGGGGGTGTGGCCCATGTTGTGTGTTGTTGCTCACAGTGTGTTGTGCGCTTCATTGACTTCTGGCACATGGTTGGTCATGGGCATGTATCTTAGCGTGACTGCTGTATGTGTGGCAGCTGTGCGGATGACATGCCTTTCATGAGACTGGGGCTGACGGATGGGATGGATGGTATGTTGTATGTGCATGGTGTGTCTGTGTGTTTGATGGGTTCAGTGGTGTTCGTGTGCATTTATGTTGTTCCGCTCTGTTGCGTCTAGTGTTGTTTGTCTTACATAGGCGTAGTTGTGGGGTGTGTGGTTGACAGGCAGTAGGGGCTACATGGACAGGACTTCAATGGTGTTTCGGTTGTGTGTGATGAGTTGCACAGTGGCTGCCGTGTGGTACTATATTCAGTGTGGCTTGTGCATGCAGACGTGGCTCCTTGGGTGTTGCTGTGTCTGTGATGGGTCATGTGAGGTGTGAGTCTGTGGTTCATGTCCGTGTGCACATTGTTCACTTGTTCGTGACGGTGGGCGGTGCTGCGTGTTCGTCTGCTACGTGACATGTCCCATGTGTTGGTCGTGTTACGGTCCTCATGCCTCCAGTAATCCAGCCCTGTCCAGTTTCCCACCTGCAGGTTGTTCGGGCGTGCACTGTACTGGATGCCACATGGTTCTAAGCGGGGGTGCTCCATGTTGCAGGTCTGTGGGGGTGGGGGGGTGTTGTGGGTCGTGGTGGTGGCTGGACACCCACTGACACCGATTGCTGTGGACCGTGATGTCTACCTTTCGGCTGTCGTTGTGCACTGCGGTGGCTGACACGTGGCTGTGGGGTGTGGGGGATGCTCCTCCTTGCTGTGCTGTGGGACTAGGGGCCTGGTGTGTTTTGTACTTGGGCTGTCCACCCTCCCACCCACTGCACTTTGTGTTCCTGCCACTTACCTGTTACTTGTCGGTTAGTGCAGCTATGGCGGACACATGGGTGTGGTGGGTGCTCGTTGTGGCGCTTCTGGCATATTTGGGGCCCTGTTGGTGGTTACGTGGCTGGCTGAGTGTACACATGTCCCCACGCATCTTACAGTTGTTCTGTTTGGGCTGTGTGTGGTGGTGTCTGTTGTATGTGTGTGTGATGTGTTGTGTATTGTGTGCTGGATATGGGGGTGTTTGTCCCTGGGAGCTGTGGCATGGTGGTAGTGCATGTGAGTACATAGCGGTGTGCTGGTATACATTAGTTTGTACTTACCAGCCTCCACTCCCCCTGCTAATCCGGCGAGGATCTCGGGATGTATGATGACTCGCACCTTCTCCTCCCACGCTTTGAAGGTCTTGAAGAGCGCGGGATTCCCTCCGCCAGTGACGGCTGCCAGCTCTCTGTTCTTGGTCTCCTTCTTCTTGACCAGGCTCTTGACGTCATTCCACCGTTTGTTTATTTCGACTCTGTTCCTGGGCAGGGTCCCGACTGCATTGACCTGGTCTACGATCCGGTTCCACATTCTGTTTCTGGTGGCTAGTGGTGTGTGCTGGACCATGTTCCCATAGATTTGTGGGTGCACCTTGATGATCTCGTCGACCATGACCGTCAGCTCAATGGGCGTGAACTTGGGCATTCTTTGTGGTGCCATGGTGTTTGTGGTGCTGGTGCGGTGTGTGTTGTGTAATGTGCAGGGGGTTTGTGGTGCCGGTGTTTGGTGGTGGTGGTGGTGGTTGTGATGTGTGCGTTTCTGTGGTGTGCTGCTGTCCTTGCTGTGTCACTGTGTCCTCTCCTCTCCTCTCTGGTTTGCAATGTTGCAAGGGGTTGTGGTCTGTGGGAGTGCTGCTTTTGTACTTATCTATGTGGGTGTGTCCTCATGGTCTGTTGTTTTCAGGTGTGTTGTGTCTGGGGTTCTGGCCTTTGTAGTTTTTGTTTGTCCAGGGGGTGTTTTCGGGATGTGTACTGTGCTTGTGTATTTGTGCGTGCCTTGCTGTGTGGACTTGTTGGCCATGTTGTGTGCGATTGTTTTTGTCAGCGGATGGTTTCTGTGCAGGGACGTGGGCGCCATGGCTTCTGCCGTGTCGATTCTCATCGGCGTTGTTTGCGTTGGCGGGCGGTATATTTGTAGTTTTCCCGCGCTCATGGCGGTGCGATCGTAATCTCACGTGCGGTGTGTCGGCCGTGAGGGCGGGCGGTTTTGTGTTGTCGTGCGTGTTTCCGTCCGTGGCGGGCGGTTTGACTCCGACTCGGACGATGGCGGGCGGTATCTTGTGTGGTTTTTCCGCCGATGGCGGTTTTCGGTTTGTGTAATCGTAATGGCGTGGTCGGTGTTCAGACGGTGTGTGCGGGCGGATTTTTGCCGCTTCCATGCCTGGCGGATTCTTTTACGCCGGGTATCGTAATGGGCCCCTAAGTGTTGTAGCCTCCTGGCACACTGTGAACAGGATACTTTCTCTCACCATCATTACTCCACAATTGCTGCCAACCTTTCTCTCTCAGGCCTCACTATCAGCCATCCAATACATAACAATAAGCCTTTCACTAGCTAATGAGAAGCACAGTATCACACCTGCAGAGGAGAGAAAACAGCACACTGGCAGCTTTAAAGCAAACATTTTCAGCCAAGGCCTAATGCCAAGCTAAGTTAACTCGAGAATCAAAATAGATGCACATTACAGTATTATAAATCAGCTGAAGGCAAATAATCATAATTAAACATGAATATGCAATGAATAATGTTATATCAGTCTATTAATCAACCTAATACACTTGTGTATAAACTCATAGTGATTCTCAATGGTTACATATTATTGATTCATTCAAATGTACCACAGACTTTAATGAAGTTAGACCACACTTTGGATATAAAGGTCGTATATAAGTGCATACATGTATATGCATGACGTATATAGGGTGAAGCTGAAATTACGCTGCTCCACATTCTTGTAAAAGTCTCATTGTTTGCTGGAATTGCATAAAATATTCCATTCCTGCTCAAAAAGGTGAGAAGATGTGGCGCAGCCGCCAAAGCTGCCGACTTGGGAGATGGGGAGCCGAGTTCCCATCTCGGAATCGGCTCAACATCCCGTGATTCTGAGAAAATCACTTAATCTCCCGTGCCCATGGACAGAGCCTGGATACTCTCACGGGTGATATACCACTCTATATAAATCTACAAGTCTCTCAAAAACATTCTAGCACTAGGAATTCTAAAGTCAGTTTTGCCAACATCTACATCCAGATAAGGCCATTCAACAGCTGTTATTTTAACGAGCGTATGGAAAAAGACTCTCAGCAAACCAGCCTGATTCCCCCAACATGCTTACATATCTTAGATATGGATCAGCAACACAGTAATGGTGCGGAACCATGGTGTATGTATGGTTCACTCTGTCACATAAGAGGTTGCTCTGTGCAGTTCCGAGCTGTAATTCAGAACATTACTAGCAACAAGCATGTTTGCCTCACCTACACTCAAGATAGATGTATTTTCAGATGGTGCTTTCAATCCATCACCACCTCACTCACTGCAGGATCGCCATCTGCCCTTCACCACAGGCCACGGTTCTCCTCCAAGATGGTATCCAACCGTGTTCCTGCTTGCCCAGCACCAGTATGGAGAGGGCAGCTCCTGCTTTACATCTCTATCGCTCCTGGAAACTACTCAATCTAAATTCTCTGTCCTGTACCAATCTCAACTTGGCACCCCAAATGGTAGGCCAGACTCCGACATCCAGGGCTCCCTCGTATCCAGCATCAGTCCCTGGGTGCTGGCAGACAAATACCAGAGCTTGAGGGGAGAGTTTTGTTTGTTTCTTCGAGCATAACACCATGAAGCCCAAACAAGCACAGCCATGCTGTCAATGGTCCGCCATAAGATTAGAAATTAAAATGATTTGGGCTGTGGGGTTAGAGCAGCAATTTCAGGCAGCCATAATAGCTGGTGCTCAGCCAAGCCCCTGGTTGTTTCTTCTCTTGTATGTCAGACTGTTTCTTTCTTCTATTTGAGGGTTCAACTTCTGGACTTTATATTTTCTACCTTTCCTAATAAACTGTGCACCTCCCTCCTACTTCTGAATGATTTTTTTCCTTTTCCCTTCCACCTTTCCTACTCTCCTGTTGGTTCATTGTGTTTTTTTGATTTTGAATATCCCTTCGCGATAGTTTTCTTACATTCATATAGGCTCACTAGGTTTCTCACATTCATATAGGCTTACTAGGATTTTTTCCTTTCTCCCGCTACTTTCCACACTGTTGGAAAGGATGGATCGCCAAAGAAAATTAAAGAAGGATGGTTTGGTTAATGTTGAATTCTGATACTACCTTAGGGAAAAAAGAAGGGCGAGTTCTCATCACCTATTAGGGGGAAACATTATACAAGGTTCCACCTCCGAAAGGACTTGAATTTCACTAACGCTAAGGGCTGAGGTGATTGCTATTGGAAAAGCAGTTCTCAAAAACAGATGCTGCAATGAAGCCCTGTAGATAGGTTCAAATGGTGGACCCATTAATCTTTATAAGACCAAATTGAGCTCCAAAGAGAAGTCTTTAAAGGCAACTTCAAAAAAGTCTTTAAAGGTAGAAATTTTGAAAAAGGATGCTTGATTTGGACCTTTTCTGCAAAATGGATTTTAATGAAAGAGAACACAAGCTTTGTGTAAAATGTAAAATGTATGGAAGAATGGCATCTTCTTGAAAGTTGATTGGACTGTAGCTTCTATCTTGGCACCATAAGCAAAATCTCTTACATTTGAAGGAACAGCAAGCCCTAATTGAAAGATGTCTGGCTTCCGTCATATTCATAGTATGATTGAGGGAGGTTTAGACGTATTATCTGATGTAAGGAGCAGTGCTGCAAAATTCGAGGATGTATGGTTCAGGTGGCATACCTGACCCCATGATTTGGTCAACAGGTTTGGTTTGTATGGCAACCTCTTGCGTGGCTTGACAAAAGAGGTTGCTGTAACAGATATTTACAATAGTTCTTGAGACTACCACTGTCTTGGCCACTGATTAGCAATTCCAGAGTTTCATTATGATTGTCGATATCAATGGAATTGGAGGAAAGGCACAGGGTAATGTCTTTGGCCAACTTATAGAAAGGGCATTGCCCTATGAGCCTTGTTCTGCTAGGCTGGGGAAAAAAAGTCTTGCCATTTTTGTTTCATTTTGAGATGTTGCATAGAGATTGATCTTTGATTATCCTAATCTATGCAAATTCGATTAAGAATGTCTTAGTCCAGTACCGATTTGTGATTTTACTTGAAGAATCGTCTTAGGAAAAAATCAATTTGATTGATTATAATTCCTGCTAAATGAAATGCTAGTATTGATAGACCCATAGCCAAGGCCCATGACCAGATTTCTTGTGATTCCAACAACAGAAAGGCATCCATATAGTCCCAATGCTTTATTTAGGTAATGCATAGTCATTGTATCATTCGTTTGAATAAGAATCCTGTTCATTGTCAGATATTCTAGGAAGGCCTTGAGAGTTAGATGTAGTGCCCTCGGCTATAGGTAATTGATCTGATGAGAGGTGTACTTCACATCTGTCAAAACAGTCTGAGTTGGTGGTTCCTTTTGAAAAGGGAGTCCTTGAAATAGGTTTGCTCTTTTGCAGCACTATGAAAGAGTTTGCTCAGCAGATACTGATATGTGGGGTTTGTCATCCCAACTGCTGTTCTTCTGAGACAATTGATCTTCCAGACACTGCTGGAGAGGCCTCACATGCAGTCTTCCATTTAGGTACATTGAAATGCAAGAAGCCACAGAAGCTAGTAGGGAAGATATTTGACATGCTGTTAGACTGAAAATGTTTGTCTTTTTTTTAAACAAAATGTACACTCCTCAGGGAACAAGTTAAAGGTAGACACACTTCACACACTTAGTGTGGTCTGAGGCAGCTTCCTTCCTCCTAAATGAGTGACAAGAAGAAGGATGACAAGAAGTAGGATGAGTGACAAGAAGATAAAATAAAGTCTTTACACTCTTGCAAGTTGTAAAAGATGTTGAGTGGAAACAAAAAAACAGAGTTCTGTAAGAAACATATCTGAAAAACAGGTGTGAAAACACATAAGGCCCAATTATGACTTTGGCAGTGCAGCGCCGGGTCCTCCCTGCCACCGCTCCACCAAAGCTGTGGTAAGACCGCCCGCCAGATGATGAGTTTCCTCCTGTCTGACGGACTGGTTTTTGACGTTCCCACTGCGGTGCCTCTAAAAATGGGCACCGCAATGGGAACGCCAAAAACAGTTCTTGCACACCATGGACTGAAAAGTCCATGCCGTACAGGAACTGAGGCGCATGCACACAGGGGGGGCCTTAGTGTGTTCCAGGATCCCATTTACATGAGCCAGAAAAAAAGAACTGACCCAGTGAGGCAGCTGCCAGTACAAGGCATCATGGGTAGTGAAGGTTCCTGGTATCTTAAAGGGACTGGAAGTATTTTTTCTAACTCTTGCAATGTAAGCCTATTAAGGTGCACTTTTCCTAATTTCTTAGATATATAAACAGCAGCTTGTATCATTGGTGCTGTGATGCAGTTTTGAGGAGGATTTTTTGGTTTTACATCAACCTAAAATTGTGGACAGTGCTCCACAACATATGGACATGTCAGACATTTCGCTCTGTCTACTGCTATACATATATATACAGCTATAGCCCAAACGCCTGAACATATTCCGCCAAATTCAGCAGAAAGCTACATCTTGGCCCAGAAGAAGTGCTTTTTGTGAAATGGTGTAAATCCATTCACTAGTCTTTCAGTCCAGAGTCCTAAAAATTAAAACGGAAAAAATTACATAAGGGGGCAGGAAAGAGACACCCTGACCCCATAGGCATGGTGGTAGTGTCCCAAAGGGACCCCACCTGGCGCCAAAAACATTTTTTTTTACTTTTGCTGCAAATTCACAGTGGATATGCGAATCCACAGCAATATTTTTTTTAAAAGCTACTACTCTACTTTGAAACATCCTCCTGTGGTGGGCCAGGGCCCAGGGGCAGCGCAGATTCTTTTTTTTTTATATGGAGGGGGCTCGTGCCCCCCTCCACCAGCCCCAGGATCAAATGTGACAAAAAAAAGGGGAAGGGCGCCTTTTGACCTCTCCGCGCCTCAATAGGCCCCAGGGACCCCATCCTCTGGGTCCAAATGTGACCAAAAAGGAGAGGGGGCCACGTGCGCCCACACAAGCCTTGATAGGCCACAAGGACCCCATCCCCCTGGGCCAGCTCAATTACTGTGTCCCGGGGAGGTCATTCCCGGGGCACAGTAGTTTCACTGCCTGCATCAGCGTGACCAGTGAAACATATGTCTGCTCCCACCTGGTGGGAGCATTTTTTAATCTCCCGCCAGATGGGAGCAGGCATGCCTTCTCTGCCCACGCTTCTGCAGGCAGGAAAACACCCGGCTACTGCCCGGATGGAGCATGCAGAAACAGCTGCTCCTGTCGGCCCCCAACTTGCTGCTTGGTGGATGCCCTGAGTGTGCACCAACCTACAAATAAGATAGGCCTTGGGGGGTGGGTCCTGGGGCCACAGGAGGCTTGGGGAGGGGGTGCCATGCACCCACTTCCTTTTATGTTAAGTGCGGCCCTGGAGATGGGGTCCCTGTGGTCTATTAAGGCTCGGGAGTGGGCTGTGCACCCTTCCCCTTAACAAAAATGGAGTGGACCCAGGAAATGGGATGCCATAAGACACGATTTGCTTGGGGAGTGGGGACCATGCGCCACTCTTCACTTAAAGGCCCCGGGGAGTAAGGTCCCTAAGGCCCCATCTGGCTATGAAGGGGGGGGCATGTGCCTCTCTATCCTTTACAAATATTGTTTGGCCCTGGGGCCCAAACTGGCTCGGAAAGGGAGTCACAATTCCCCCTCCCTGTTAAAAAAAAATGCCCTGGGGAATAGGTCCACGGGGCCCAAAGGCCGACCCTACGCCATACACGACCAAAGGTCATGCGCAACATGGGGTTGGTAGCTCGTAGGTGATTGCCCACTATGCCTGGCTGCAGAAGTGGGTTTGGGTGCATGTGGGGGATTGGATGTAGGGCTTGGCCAAAGGCCAGGCCCTGCGGCCATCACTACTCCACGCATGGCCAAACGCTGTGCATCTCGTGGGTTTGGCAGACTACAAGGGGTTGGCTGCAGGGCCTGCAGCTCATGGCAGAAGAGCTGCCAATTACCCTGCAATGCACTGCTAAGTACCCTACCTACTACCTAACTCATGACACGATCCACTACATCATTGATAGCATCACTGCACCTTCCGAAATTTCATCATTGATGAAAACATTGTGCATGGTGGAGGCGCGAGTTATAGTTTCTTTAGAAAAAATAATACAAAAACAACAAAGTGATGGATGGAATGCTTGAATTAATCTCAGCCACTGACAATCACTTGGGTCCGCATCCCAATTCATCATTTTTTGCCCACCACGCCACCTCAGTTTGGTCCCAGCCATATGCAAATCTGTCTTGACCTTGAACCTCATGGGAACAGTGCAGGTCGAGTTGCCAGGCCAGGTCCTCCCTAAACCAGAACGCAGGCAACCTAGGACCGATTTTGCCCTAGTTAGGGTTCTTCAGCCAGGTATAGCTTGATTCCAGTGGCACAGTGAACCAGGGACCCCTGTCTCGGCATACCCAGTGCACTTAGGGCATCAAATACAAAAACAAATGGAGAGGCATGCCCAGACGTGGGTCCCAGGCACACTATGTCACTGGAGCCAAGCTGTACACAGCTGATGTGCCCATTACTAGGGTGAAATGGTCCTGGGTTGCTTTTGTTCCGGTTCAGAGTGGACCTAGCTTGGCAGTTCGAGCTGGACTGTTCCAATTGTAGCAATTTCAAAGCTGATTTGCATAATGCTGGGTCCAAACTGTAGTGACATGTGCAAGATAACGATGGATTGGGATGTACCCGAGTAATTACCAGTGGCTGAGATTAATTTAACACACGCACTTTAAAAATTCATAACTTCAGTTTCCTTTCTTGGAATTTTGGCGTTTAGGTGTTATTTCATTCATTAGCATATGCTTCATTTTTTAAACATTGGTTTGGAATTTTTCCTGTGTTGTGTTTTGACTTATTACTGTTTTGGTGCTGCATAAATATTTTACTCATTGCCTCTAAGTTAAGCCTGTCGTCTCTGTGTCACAGCTACCAGGTGGTTGAGCTCAGGTTAATGTACTGCCTTTAAAGTTCCACCCCGACAAGGGGTTTGGGTTAATATTTGAGGAGCGTACACACTCGTCTCAACTAATACCACAATTTCTTACAGAATCTTATTTAGGAAGGGCTTGTAATATCCCTGTGAACAATTCACTGATGCAATGACAAAGCAGTTGATAGTGTTGGTATCTGGTAAAGGGGGCTGAGTTTCACTCAAGACTAAGAGCATGAAGTGTGTGAGCGTGGAGTGGAGAATGCAAACACAAAGCATGATCCTGGACCGTTAGCTTGGTTGAGTGTGGGGGCAAGTGTATGAAAGGAGGAGGACTTGGAATGTAAACACAGATGGTTTTCAATGTGGGAAACCTAAATACACCGCAAAAGAGAACACCATGTATGGTGTGAACATAAACACAGTGACCATTACCTCATTCTGATAAAGCACAATGTTAAATTACAATGAAAAAATCAGCATTCTATGTAATTATGATTTAAAAAACTTACACCCCTTGAGAGAGCTTGCAGATTAACACTGTACAAGCGAAACATTTCGTCTCCAAAGGGTGTAAAGTGATAGAACAGAAATACAAAAATTATGCACATATATAAAAATATTTAAAAAGAAGCTGGCCTTTTTTTTTTCTTTCATCTACCACTCAAAAGCAACAAGAACAAATAATCAAGTGAAAAAACATCAATGTGCTGAGCCCCAGCACATTGTGGGAGTAGAATGAAACTGGAGGGAGAGCCATTTAAATGACACTTCGTAACTCTTTATCGTACTCACCCAAAAATATAAAATCATAGTTTGAAGGACTAAAGTTTGCAAAAGGATTAAGCACCCGAGTGACAGTTGAACTAAAGGATAATTTGATGCAAATGACATGGAGTGTTTAAAAATATATAGGTCAGAGACAGAAGCTAAAACTTTAATGGCCCAGATTACTGCCACAGTGACCAGAAATAATCAGTGCACAAGAGGATATATCAAAGCCACAAATGTGTATTGTGTTCCGATATTACAGTCCACCTACTTGAAACCAGAGCTACCAGTCAAGTGCCACCAGATAGGGAAGTCAGAATGGGTGTCCTGCAGGCCCACCACAAAAAGGCAGTTTCTTTCTCACATAAAACATAGGGTTTGATTTAGGGTGATCTTGAATTTCACAAATGACATGTATTGGTTTACCCCGCAGAGGAGCAAGTGCTTTCCAAGTTAATCCCTCCACAAATACAAACCTGAATGCGCACTGAAGCAGAATAAAAAGAAACACTTATTTCAGATGGCAAGAATGTATAAATGTATTCAAGCAGAAATTTCAGAGTATCATAAATCAACAAAAAGAACACATTATTGCTATAAAAGCATACTGAGCCTTATGGAGACTGTTTCTCCGAGTGCAGGGTTCTCTCCTATTCCCAATAGGCATGGTGTGACTTAGTGGAAGACCGGAAACTGCTTCGCTTAAATGTTCAAAGTCATGTGCAGTTGGGGTGCTGTTAACGGACCAGCCATGCCCCTCTCCCCATGCATAGGTGAGTATCATTTTCAATCCTCTTCTGAAAATCTCCCTGCAGATGTAATGTTCTGACCAATAGCAAAGGGACTTACGGGATGGTGTTGGGAAAAAAGAACAGTACAGAACCATCCTCTGCTACCAACTGAAAGGGCCGGGGCCCATTTGTTCAGTTCTTCTTCAATGTCAATCCTTCTATGGTTCTTTTTAGCAGCATGAAAGAGTAAAGGGAAGCAAATTTTGTAAATCAATTTAGTATACAGTGTAACTCAATAAATGGCTACACAATAACCGAGGTCGACAACCAAATGAAAGTTAACCAAAATTCATCACACATTAAAAAATAGTTGGACATATTGAAAGAAGTGACCCGAAAGGGCCACCCGGGTTATCTATAACCACCTACTCGCCTTCTACCAAAATGAAGAGTCGGTCAGACAGTAGAGAATACAAACTGTTATTTATTAGCAATACTCTGCAGAGGAGTCCAATCTGACCTGCACCCTAAGATGTCTGCCGAGGGACTGACCTCCCAACAGTCTGCAACGCATAACCATTCTCCAAGAACCCCCAACCACGCCCACAGTGGAAAGTTACCGGCTCAGGCCGAACATGAACAAAGGAGGCACAGAAGGATGGGCTACCACCTGCTAGATGGGTACACACTATCACAGTTTCAAGGTTGCTGTGCTGGGTCTCAGCGTCTCCTAACGTGGGAGCAGAGCTACACACACGGATAGGTATGCGAGGGCAGAATGGCCTATACATTAGTAAGTTGGAAGGCAACCTTGAACAGAAGAGAAAATAATAACTAAATACAGTATTCTGCTGAAGCAAGCAATATGAATAATGAGGCCTAATTCAGACACAGCCTAATAGGTATTACGAAATACAAAATGGAGTCGCACTTGCTAACTGAAGCTTGCACATGACAGGGATAACTCAGTGGGTTGCATAACGTAAATACGAATGGTGCCTAATTTAGCCGCACACTGCTAACCTAATGCGAAATGGAACGAGTGCATAAAGAGACCCTCCTTTTAGCAGTGGAGGCTAAATGCTTTATTGACGCTATCCAGTAGGGTCTTTACAATTCTAGGCAGGGGAGAAAGAAATTGCGTAGTCACTCAAATCGCAGAGGAAAACAAAGCAGTACATATGTTTCAAAATCACTTTAGTATTCAAAAATACCCTCATCTATCAGCATCATATCTTGTATATCTTGCGTCATCATAGCAGAGACTTTATTATCACGTCATGGCAAATTAGGGGTAGGTGTGAGCTTGCTCACGCAATAGGTGCAACATGCTGGAAGGCAATTGACACATAGACAGCACGTGAAGATGACTCCTGCGATAGCTACTAGGAAAAGAAGTATCTTCCAACCCCAGGATGATATCAGACCCCAGAACCACCCTGTCAAGGACCATGAACCATTGTCCTGATGGATATCAGATGCAAGCCTATGCAGCTTCTGGATAGCGGAATATACATTAGGGGTGTGGTCGGGGATGTAGACACAACAGCTGCTGCCGATGACGTGGCAAGCTCCGCCCCGATCTGCAAGGATTTTGAAGAGCAACGAGCCTAGTCGCCTGGAGCTCAGCAGTAATGTTAGTGAGTATGCCCGCTGTAGTATTAATGACCCCTTCTACAACCCTGGTGAGGCGGGGAATACCAAGACTGTTATACATAGGTCCCCAAAAGGGCACTATACCCTTCATGGCATCCGTGAATTGCTGTAAAGTGGTATCTGTCTGATCAATATCTGCTGTGTAAATAACTCTCCTCGCCCGGGACAAGTATATGCTTCTCCGCTGTAGTCTGTGGTCCTTGTGATAATTGGAGGGTGCAATATAAACAGGAGGTAAAAGAAAGAGACATAACACCGGCCAGACCATCCCCTAGGGAGCCATGTATAAGCATGCGCTCCACAGACAAAGTATACATTAGGAGGCGTGAGTAAAGGCGGACTACTAGTAGTATTTAATCGATATGTATAAATACAGCCGCTCTGTCCCACCAGAATATTCCCAAAGCCTTCGAAACAGAAACTAGCTGCAGTATCAATCACAGGTACGGGCATAACTGTATCTCTAGTGATATTTCGTGCATGGAAACAGTGAAAGTATTTGGAGACATTGAATCCCTGAAAATCCAACATTTCGTCTTGCAACCATGTGACATTTTTGTGATTGTCATATACATTCATGCAAGCATTGGGATGTAAAGTACCCTCCTTTCCATCTGGTCCCGGAGTGTAACCCTGGTGTACTACTATATATTCCAGAACTGTCTCATAGTCCAACTCCGTCATATTCATAGCGTCAGCATGATAATGAATGTACACCATGGAAAGCAACTGGAACCACGCCTCACAGCTACCCAAGTACGACAGGGGTAAGGACACTAGTAGATCATTCTTGTGCATAACAGAGGGAAGTAACCCACACGCCCAGAAATGCGTTGTATTAGTTGTATTTGGACCTGATGAAGCATCTGCACAAAGGCATTGACAACGTATGTCTGCCTATGTCTTTCCTTATGCGGGGTCAATGTGACAAACAGGTGCTCAGGTGGAACCGGGGTAGTCTCTATCAGAGTGTGGACTGGATGTTGTTCTTCTAAATACCACACCACCCCAAACAATATGATTGTTACAATGAGGAGGAAAATCATCACTACTAGCTTACTCCTGGTAGACCAGCTAGACCAACCAAGACCATTCTGCTCTAGAGGAGGGGCCACTAGGGGCTGTTCCTCCCTCATGACTGCACGGCCAAATGGGTTCATAGAAAACACTTTAGGAATTGGAGCCACGAGACACAACCAACCAGAGGGGCACAAGTCACCCAGCGTCCGTCTAGAGCCTCGCTGGTAGGCTCCTATCGTTCATCAACGACTGTGCTGTACAGCTCTCCCTCGATGGAGCTGCACGATCGCAACCCTTGCTCAAAACAAATCCTTCTTCTTTCAGGATAGGGCATCCTCCCTCCAGGGCAAGTACCCTCAACGATCCTGTCCAGTGTCCAAGGCAGTGCACCTGTTCAGCTCACCCTACTCTATCGCAGGCACCTTAGACACAGTACCCACAGCCTGATCTCAAGTCCTTCCCTAACTGATACTGTCCCTCCGGTGCACTGTCCTTCTACCAACGGCGTAGATTATACCTGGTGACTCCAGGCACTGTTTCGTCAACAAAAAGGGGGTGAAACTCAGGATCAGATGGGGACTGAGACTCAGACTCTTGTGGATCAGAAGCGGGAGAAACTGGGGTGGCCCTTATCTGCGGGGGAGCTGCCTCGAGCAGGGCAGCATCACTCTCCTCGTCTGTCTGCGCCCACCTCAGCCGGGCGTCAGAGAAGGGAACGAAACGGGGCACCCGTTCCCCTTCCTGGTCAGCATTGCCTTCAAGCACCCACTTGTCGTAGGGGAGTGGGAGAGGGACCTTCTTGCAGTGGGTTGCATGCACCCAGTGCTTCCGGCCGTCGAGCTTCACTGCGGTGCGAGTGGCAAGGAGGACCAACAGTGGCCCTTTCCAACGAGGCTCCAGGCAGCTCTTCCTCTGGAAATGTTTTGCCAGAACATAGTCCCCGGGTTGCAACTGATGTCCGGGCCCCTCTGGTACTGGTCACAGTGTCTCCTGGATCTGTTGATGAAGAGAACAAAGATCTTTAGTCAACTCATACAAGTAGTCCACAAGTAGAGGATACTCTATCTCGGAAAAGAGCTTGGGCCTTGGGATGCCCCAGATATTAGCAGGGCGGCCAAAGACCACTTCATAAGGGGACAACCCTGTCCTAGAGTATGCAGTTGCCCTGGTAGATAAAGCCAAAGGTAACGCATCTGGCCATCGCAATCCTGTACTTTCTTGTATTTTTGCTAGCTTCAGTTTGAGAGTACCATTGTACTTCTCAACCAGACCTGCTGACTGGGGATGGTTTGCTGCATGAAACTTCTGCTTAATATGCAAGCCTTCGCACACCAATTCGATGACTTTCGAATTGAAGTGACTTCCGTTATCACTCCAGATCACACGTGGCAATCCATAGCATGGGAAGTACTCTTTTAGGAGTGCCTTCGCCGTTGCCATAGCTGTATTCTCCTTCGTGGGGTAAGCCTCAATCCATTTACAAAATGCACAAATCACTACCAGCACATACTTTAGATTGTTAACTCGTTCCATTTTGATGAAATCCATCTGGAGGACCTCGAAAGGGAAGGAAGGCGGTGCAAAATTACCTGAGGGTGTAGGAGTACCTTTTCCAGGATTATGTGTCATGCAAATCATACAATGCTTCACTAAATGGGTGTCTACCTTGGGGATATTGTCATTCTGCCATACTGGGTCCAACACCTTACATATTCCTTTGGCACTAAAGTGGGCTGGGCCGTGAGCCATGGTAACCACTGGGGGCACATAAGCGTTGGGTAACATCCATCTCTGTTTCTCCGACTTATCTGTCCAGCACCCATCCTCATCTAGACGCCCTGTACTCTCCTGCCATATTGCCAATTCGTCTAATGTTGCCTCACTCTGGATCTCTTTAACATTTTCTAACGTGTCTTCAAACATTCCATTGTCTGGGACCCACCTAGCAGGTCATGCCACAAACATCTTTTTCATCTTTGATCTAGCTGGCTCTTTAGCTGTTTGGTCTGCAAATGCATTTCCTCTTCCAACATCATCTACTATTGCCTTGTGTGCACTACATTTTATTATCGCTAACTTGTCGGGAAGTATTAGGGCTGACAAAAGTCTATGTATCAGTGGGCCGTTCTGTATTCGCAATCCATGTGACATCAAGAACCCTCTTCTCCGCCCAGAGGCGCCCAAAAGTATGGGCAACCCCAAAGGCGTACTACTGGCTGTCAGTGTAAATGTTGACAGTCAGTCCCTCGCTCAACTCGCAAGCCCGAAGAAGGGCAACTAACTCTGCAGCCTGAGCGGATTGGTACGGGACACGGGATGTCTCAACTACAGTGCGTAACGTTGTAATTGCATATGCTGCAGTGGTGGTGCCATCTGGTAATATGAAACAAGAGCCATCGACATATAGTTCCCCTTGGGGGTCAGATAGGGGAACATCAGTCAGATCTACCCGTCCTTTCGTCTCCTCTTCCGTTCTATACACACAATCATGTGCATCTGTGTCATTACTCGTCGAAGGGAGGGGAAGTAACGTGGCTGGGTTCAGGGGGGCGCATCTTTTGATGGTAATGTGCGGAGCAAACAATGTTAGTTCATATCCAGTCAGACGCGCACTAGTAAGGTGCTGTGTCTTTGTCTTGTTCAAAAGCGTATCCACAGCATGAGGTACCATTACTGTGAGGTCAGTGTCAAGAACGAGCCCTGCCGATTGCCTGATAGAAACCGCCGCAGCAGCTCTTAGGCAGCTCGGGAACGCTCTGGCGACATTATCCAAGATGGCAGAAAAATAAGCGCAGGGTCTTTGCTTACCACCAAAACCCTGTGTTAAAACAGAGAGCCCGCAACCATCCACCTTGTGTACATAAAGCATAAAAGGCTTCTGGTAATCAGGAGTACCAAGCACCGGAGCAGAGCAAAGCGCAACCTTTAATTGCTCAAAAGCTTGCTGGCATGCAGATGTCCAAGGCAGGGGTTCATGCACATCTTTGGTGGTCAGGTAGAGGAGGGGTTTCGTTAGTAGGGAATAGTTGGGGATCCAATGCCGACAATACGAGGTAATACCAATAAATGCACGTACTTCACCGCTGGGTCTTGGGAACAGGCATGTTAGTGATAGCAGCTATGCGTTCAGGTGTTAGTCTGCGACTCTCCTTCGACAGTAGGTGACCTAAGTAGGTGACCTCCTGTCGACAATATTGAAACTTGGAAAGGGACACCTTATGGCCATGGTGCGCTAAATGTAACAGCAGTTTAACAGTGGCGTCTTTACAGCCATCTTCAGTATCAGAGGCCACAAGAAGATCGTCAACATACTGCAATAATGTATTACCAGGAGGAAGTACCAAAGAATCCAATTGCGTTTTTAAAGCTTGACTATAAATACTAGGACTTTCTGTATAGCCTTGAGGAGCACGACAGAATCTAAAGCTCCTGCCGGCTAGGGCAAACAGATATCTGCTATCTGTATGGATCGGAATACTAAAGAAAGCATTCTTTAAAATCGATCACGGAAAAGAATTTGGCTGAGGAGGGAATCATTGTCAATATCGTGGTAATGTCTGGAACTACAGGATATTGAGGCACCACTATTTTATTAACCTCTCGGCAGTCAATTACAAAGCGATAGACGTCAGGATGAGCATCAGAAAAGTCCAAGGGTGCCTTCTTGAGGATAGGGCTATTACACACATTCGCCGCTGTCTCTTCAACCACACCAGACTCAACCAAATCCTGTATTATTCGCAACAAGGCCTTTTCTCCTGCTTGGGAAATCTTATACTGGGGAACACGTGGCAATACAGCATTATCTTTGATCTGAATAGAGACCGGCGGGATCTGGAGTAATCCAACGTCCGTATCTCCTGCTGCCCATAAAGTATGTGGCACATCTTTAAATTCAGCAGGGAGGGGCGCATCTTTTGCAAAGCACTGTGTTGCATGGGCCACCTTTGGCCCTATGGTCATGTAGACACCATCAGGAGAACAAAAGATAGTTGCATGTAATCTTTTCAACAAATCCAAACCCATCAAATTCTCTCCACAATTTGTCGTGAAACAGAAATGGCGAAACTACTGTAAAGGGACCAATAGTCAGAGCAAGAGGCTTGGAAATGGGGCTAACAACCTGCATGCCCGAAAAACCTACCAAAACATTGTTTTGGCCAGACAGAGCTGCCCCCGGGACCAGTAAACGGGAAACAGAGCTATTCATAGCCCCTGTATCAACTAAAACTTTCTTGGCCGTACCTTGCAAATCTGCAGTGACATAGGGTCCGCGCTGATCTACAGGCACCGGAACTGGTCCCTCACCCTGTCCCTGGCTGTCCTAGCTATGGGACAACCCCGTCACTTCGTCCATGTCATAGTCGTCATTGTAGTACTGCCGTCCTCTATTTTCGTCAAAATAGTTCTTTTTGTGATGATCATACGATGCGTTTTCAGACTGCACCTCTCCTCGGCCTCCTCCTCCTCCTCTACCACGCCCTCTAAAACCCCTTACTCTCGGGGCCTCAACTTTCTGCAACAACTCCGGACACTCACTTCGCCAATGCCCCTCCTTTTTACAATACGCACATTGGTTGTACCCTAAAGGTGCACCGAGAGTACTGTTCCTGTCCGGATGGGACCCTTGCTGGGCCGGGCCCGAACCTCTACCTCTGCCATTTCCTCTTGTCACTTGCTGCATCAACACCTTCGTCTTCAACTCCTTGGACATTTTCTCTATCTTCTCTTTGTCCTCATTCTCTCTATGCTCGTAGTACTGCGCCATACTCAAAATTACTGAAGGGGAGGATGTGGTCCAAGTATTCTCTGAAGCCTGCAACCTAGTCACAATATCGGGAAGCAAATTAGTGACAAATCTGTTAACGAACAAACGAACACCACCCTCCTGTGACAGATCTTGGCCGCTAAAATCCCAAAACACCCCTTCAAACCTAGTAAAAAAATCAGATACACATTCATCCTTCTTCTGACGACAAGCAGTCAACTTGTCCCAGTCCACTCGTCTCGGCAGGATAAGGGAATGCATGTAAGTGATAATACGCCCCGGCAAAGCCAATAGCTCCGCCTTCGGCTTCTCGCCCGGCTTGCGGTCCCTATCCCGCGCTCTGATCTCATCCCATGTTCAACCCAATTCCACTACGTGATCCTGCGTATGCACCTGTCTCCATATATCGACCGGTACCAACAGGCCGAAAAACAACTCTATATCAGCTAAAGTCATCACCGTGGAGGAGGCCGCCTCCGTCAATTCCTTATAATACGCAGTTGGATTTTTCAGAGTGTCCGGCAATTGACCCTTTAAGGATAATACCTCACTCCTTTTCCATGGAGTGTAGACCCACAGTTCCTGAAACCGGGCTGCCACCCGCGGGCGAGTAACAATGTCATGGTCGTCTCGCAACTCCGGTATTTCGGGGTGGTAAATGGGATGAACTTCCCTCATGGGAAACTGCGTCACTATCTTCGGGACCTTCTGAAGCAATCTACCTCGATAACCTACTAGTGTCGTCACATTACTGAAAACCTCATTAGGGGCCATATCTGTCATATATACCCTGTCCCGAATGTCATAGATGATCTGTGGTGCAATACCCTTGAAACACTGTTCCCACAATCCTATCAACGTAGCCGACATATGCTTAAGAGCGTGTTGCTGTATAAACGGCTCATAATCTTTCATCACGCTCCACACATCTTCCACACTATAAATCGGATTCCGATCCCACTGTGCAGCTTGGTCAGCCACCATTCTCTTTTCCTCATCACCCACAGCAGAGCGCACCAACACTTTCTCCATGCGGTCACGTGCCGCTGCCCAATTCATTCCTTGCACTCCACGCACAGGCGTCTCGGCATCTTGCAATGCCTGAGGCACCACACTCAAGGGAGAAGGAGCAGATGAGGAAACAGGCACCATCGCAAACAAAGACTGTGTTGTAGGAGTAAGAGAAGGCATAGCCACAGATACAGAGCTAGGAGACAGAATAGGAGAGCTAACAGCTCCCGCCCCTGTAACTTGCGACGGTGAGGAAGAAACAGGCGGGGCTCGGGCTGAAGCAGCAGAGCTGGAGACAGAAAGACTAGGAATAGCAGAACCAGAGACCGAATGCTGAGATGTTGGGATCATGGGGTATATCCGTACGGGGGCATAAGGAGGTGGGGGTCGAGAATCCAGTAACTCTTCAACGAACTCGTCACCTTCCTCTCGAGCAACATAACATTTATCACTCAGTAATCGAAACTTCCTATCTGCACACTCTATGCCTTTCTCGATCTTTTCTCTGTCATAGGCCATTGCTTTAGAACAATCCCCTCCGAGCTTGTTTCTCTGCCCTCATTCATCGCTGCTTGGCTTCCTTCTGCCATATCCTCAGAGAATCGAACATCCACTGCCTGCTCTTTTTGGTGAACAATTTGTCCTGCAAGTAATTCAACTTTTGCTCATCAAATGTGCCAGTAAGCGGCCACTGTAAGTCAGCATTGTCCCTCGTATATTTATTCCACAACGTGCTAAACATAATAGGGCCAATGCAGTGCTTGATGTATACATCAAAATTTGGGGTACCCTCCGGAGGCGCAGGCTGCCTCTCTTCCAATCGAGCCTCGGTGGAACAACACCAACATCCAAAACACCCTAATTTACTTAAACAAGGCATCTTAATATAAGATACATGCACTGTCCCCAATGGACAAATAGAACATCAACCAACAAAACGTTCCACCAACCAAATGAAAAGCAGTCCAAGAAAGCGCACTCCACAGTCCGCAGACTGCACCAAGACACGACAATCCAAAGACTGTTTCAAGACAAGAAGACAGGCTTCAGCCCCAGACCTTTTCAAGAATAGACCGAATTTCCAGTTGGCCTGGCAGATTGCTTGCAAACAGTGCCAGACCTTTTCAAGAATAGGCCGAATTTCCAGTTGGCCTGGTAGACTGCTCACAAACACTCTGTGTCTTTAAGGGTCCGCAAACCCACCAAGATCAAGACAAGACAGTCCGGAGACTGTACCAGACACAGCTCGTAGGCTCATGCCGTTCAATCATGGCGCCACATTTTCCAAGAAGTCAAATCACTCACCTGGTGCACTCAGGTCGAGCAAGATTATTCTCCACTGCCGACTCTTCGGACCAAACGGTCAAATCCAAGGTTTCACCTTCTCAGGACCCCAGCCGGTGACCACTAGATGAGGAGTCGCCCGATCAGACGGGCGGGGCAGCCAAGAGAACCGGGCTCTTATGTGGGGATCCCCGATCCGCCCGACCGACCGACCGGACGCAACCTCGACCTTGCAACCCGGTTACGGGTGAGTCGGGTCACCTTGCGGGGTTCCCTGTTCGGGCGCCAACTGAAGGAAGTGACCCGAAAGGGCCACCCAGGTTATCTATAACCACCTACTCGCCTTCTACCAAAATGAAGAGTCGGTCAGACAGTAGAGAATACAAACAGTTATTTATTAGCAATACTCTGCAGAGGAGTCCAATCTGACCTGCACCCTAAGATGTCTGCTGAGGCACTGACCTCCCAACAGTCTGCAACGCATAACCATTCTCCAAGAACCCCCAACCACGCCCACAGTGGAAAGTTACCGGCTCAGGCCGAACATGAACAAAGGAGGCACAGAAGGATGGGCTACCACCTGCTAGATGGGTACACACTATCACAGTTTCAAGGTTGCTGTGCTGGGTCTCAGCGTCTCCTAACGTGGGAGCAGAGCTACACACATGGATAGGTATGCGAGGGCAGAATGGCCTATTCATTAGTAAGTCGGAAGGCAACCTTGAACAGAAGAGAAAATAATAACTAAATACAGTATTCTGCTGAAGCAAGCAATACGAATAATGAGGCCTAATTCAGACACAGCCTAATAGGGATTACGAAATACAAAATGGAGTGGCACTTGCTAACTGAAGCTTGCACATGACAGGGATAACTCAGTGGGTTGCATAACGTAAATACGAATGGTGCCTAATTTAGCCGCACACTGCTAACCTAATGCGAAATGGAACGAGTGAATAAAGAGAATGGGGTTTTCAAACCTAACAGAATACGAATCTTAGCAGGAGAGTATAAAAATACAGGGGACACTGAAGGAACCCAAATCTCCTGAGATTCACTCGGTGCAGCAAGAAAAGAACAACAAGTTTTATCACTTTTATGCATGAAATCAGAAAGCAAAAGTTAAGGTTCCCTTGCATTGGCACTTCATTGGAGTAAAGCATTTAATTCTATCTATCCCTACCCTATATTCCTAAGAAGTCACTCCACCATAAGATGGGTCAGCAGCATGAAGTCACAAACAGGAAAGGAGCAAGCTAGCACTCAGGTGCCCTATGTCAAGAAGGCAAAGAGGAATGGGGGTATCTGTCCCTCTCTACAATGCATCATATACTCAAAGTTGTATTCAGCAAATGTCCCATAATGCTTTTCTCACATGTACTCTACAGTAGGCTCAGCCATGAAAATTTCCATGGCGTCGATTCCTTCCACGGACTTCTCCATGTACGCCCCTCTTCAACAGTTCGTCCTTGGCCTTCTCTCCTTCTCCTGTGTGAAAGCACCTCCCTCCACTTTATCTTTGCCAGGCCAAGCTAAATGTATCTCTTTCATTCCTCAACTATCTAATGGAAACAATACCCTTACTCTTCACTAAAAAGCGGTTGTCTACCTGCAATGCAAAACATGGAAACAAATAACATTCTACAAAACTCGCATGAGAATCTAAGCCTTGATTTCAGAAACGAGAACATTTCAAAATGTATTGTGGATTCAGGCCTACAACGTCTCTAAAATAATAAATTCTCCATGATATTTATGTTAATATTTCCATAAAACCATTAGCATGTTCAGAAGATGCGTTCACTAATCTATATTAAAACGTCTATTTCACCATCATTGGCCTAAGAAGCATTCAAAATACATTTAATATGTCAATGTGCCACATCGCTAATGAGCCCTATATGAGTGTGTTACATCGTTATATGATTTTGATACAATTGTATAAATCATTTGTTAAGCTTCACATTAAATTGTGTTAAAATTCACACGGACACGTTATTTGGTTCATAATTCAACTAACATCCAGTTTCACCAAAAACACTGAATAATATGTGAGTGCATACTACAAGCGGTTACATTGCACTCCTAACAGGTACCCCATGTAGGATAGGAATCTCCGCTCCATCAGGAACTAGAAAGAATAGAATCACCACCTACTCCTGGGTCCATTTCCCAACCACTGAGTAGATTGCCCAGCAAGACAAATAACAGAAAATTGCTGAGATAAGAATCTTTGGAAAGCTAATATATATGCTAACTGTTCCTCCCCACACCCTATTATACACATCTGTCGCTGTGGAGACACATCTCAGTGGAGAGGCCAGTACCTCTGTACACGCTACTACGCACACCCGTCATCCAAGAGAGAGGTCTCAGCGGAGAGGATAGTCCCTTCCCACTCACACTACTATGCATGCTTATCGCCCTGTGGAGAGGTGTTAGTATGCATGCTTATCACCCTGTGGAGAGGTGTTAGTGGAGAGGTTAGTCCCTCCCCATACCCTACCACATACACCCAATGCCCTAGGGAAAGCCGTCAGGATATGGACCAGTCCTTCTCCTGACAGAGAGGTCTCAGTAGAGAGGCTAGTCTCTCTCCACACCCACTACGCACACCTGTGATTCAAGAGAGATGTCTCAGCCGAGAGGGCAGTACCTTTCTACACTCCACTACACACATTCATCATCCATGAGAGAGGTCTCTGTGAAAAAGCTAGTTCGTCTGCACACACTACTACGTATGCTTGTCACCCTGTGGAGGGGTGTTAGTGGAGATGTCAGTCCCTCCCCACATCCTACTACGTACACCCGGTGCCCAGTGGATAGCTGTCAGTGGAAAGGCCAGTACATCCCTACACCGTATTATGCACACCCGTCATCCTAGATACAGGTCTCAGCAGAAAGGCTAGTCTTTCTCCACCCTACTACACACACAGTCATCCATGAGTGACATCTGAGCAGAGTGGCCAGTCCCTTCATGAACCCTGTTATGCACAGCTGTCATCCAAGAGGGAGGGTACAGCAGTATGGTCAGTCCCTCCCCACACCTTACTATGCACACCCATCATCCAACAGAGAGATCTCAGTGGAGAGGCCAGTCCGTCCCAACACCCGTTGTCTGAGAGAGATGTCTCAGTGGAGAGGCTAGTCCCTTTCCACAACCTACTATGTACACCCTTCATCTAAGAGAGAGGTCTCAAATAAAAGACCACTCCCTGTCTACTCTCTACTAGTCTGAGTGGAGAATCCAGTTTTTTCAGTTTACAGCATTTTTTTATATAATAGGTTTATTGTTCGCAAGACCCTTGCTGGAGTCGGACAAATATGTGAGGGAGGCAGCCGTTTGGTTGCTCCCACTCTAGTGAGAGTCTCACGGGTGTCAATATCCCAATAAAAAGTGAGTTTGAAAAGAAAGAATTATTGGTTACAGTGTCAGTTTTGTAAAGGAGTAGAGTATGCTATTGGATGAGTTTGAAATTCTGTTGCGATCCAGTGAGAGTCTTGCAAGAGTACTCCGCAAGCTTCAGTGAGTGAAGCTTGCTATAGGGGATTCGTACAATCACACGAGCCTCTAGCGAGATCCACATGAAAAATAACTGAGTTACCCTGCCATAAGGTGTTTTACGATCCCGCAAGAGTCTCGTAATATTGTTTAAGGAGGAGTAGAAAAAACAGGACCAGTTTATTTTAATATCAACCAATAGTTAACATTGTCACTACATGATTGAAAAGATGCTGTGATATGATTGGTTGAATAACAACAGATATCTGAGATTGTGCTTGGTGGTTTGGAGGTGAAGGGAGTGTAATCTATTTAACTTGTGCTCTGGAGAGGTGATTTCATTAGGAAGTAAAAGAGAGTGGCGTCTTAAGCTGCTTTTAAGAAACAGCTCCAATTTCAGGTAAATAAAATGAAAATTCATTTAATGTATGGTGTGTGTGAATGGAGAGTTTAATAAAGTACTTTTTTAAAAATACATTTTAAAATTGTGTGATTTTAAGGGCTTACAGGCACATGCATCAAGCTAGGATTTTGCGAGTCCTTAATAGCGAATATTAAGGATTCGCAATTAAGGATTCGCAAAATCCTATGCATGTAGGAATCGCTATAATAATAGCGATTCCTTCACATTCCTTATTTGCGACTCGCAAATTGCGAGTCGCAAATAAGGAATGGCTTCCCATTCATTCCTATGGGCCTACAGGCCTACAGGCCCATAGGAATGAATGGGAAATTGCGAGCGCTATTTGCGAGTACCAATAGGTACTCGCAAATTGCGCATGCAATTTCAAGGGTGCAGGGGTGTCAAAAGGACACCCTGTTGCACCCCTGAAATTGATCCGTGCACATATGTTGCGCACACACATGTCCCAAGGACATGTGTGTGTGTAACCTTCAACTTTGAAAAATGCACTTTAGTGCATTTCTCAAAGTTTTTGCAAATTACCATGAAGTTCAACTTCATGGTAAATTGCAACCCCTAGTAGCGAAATCGCTAATTTATTTACTTTGTTGCATTGCATTTAAGGAATCTCAATTTGCGATTCCTTAAATGCAATCGCAATTTAAGTAATCGCAATTTAGAGATTACTTAAATTGCGATTTTTGCATTCGGTATGATGCATCCCAAATGCAAAATACCTGTCGCAAAGGGGCAGATTCTGAGAATCTGCCCGTTTGCGACCGGTTTTTCTTTTGATGCATGTGCCTGTTAGTGATTATTTGTCAAATTTTAAAGTGTGAATACTAAGAGAATCAGTAATAAAAAAATTGAAAATAATCCAGAGGGCCTAGTGTTTCTCTGAAATCCTGAACACAGGCCCTTTGCTCTCTTGAGAAATGTTAGTAGATAGACTGCTGTTTATAAACTTATTCTACACCATATTTACTGACAGAAAAGGTGTTTGTAGAGTTGTAGCTTTCTCAGTACAGCCTTTTACATGTAGAATTACATCGTAGAGAGATGTCAGCAGGGATGGCATGTTGCGTAAAAAACACAAAGTGTTCACCCATTACACAGTTCTAAAAAAAGGAGGCAGCGTTTCTTAAATTATAAAACAGAGAATCTGGAGTGTGTTAATAGAGAGTGTAGTGTTTTCCTGAAGCTTAGTATACAGATCCTTTACCCTTTTCAGAGGTTTCAGTGGAGAGATTGTGGTTTCTAAGGTGAAACACCCTGCTCACTCTCAACAAACGTCTCTGAACAGGAATGTGTTAATCCCTAAAGCTAAATACAACCATCTTTTACCCTGTACAGAGGTTCAGTAGTTAAAATGTATGTTACGCAATGTATGTGCATCTACCTAGTTTGTCACTTTGAGCTCTGTAGAGTATGCTTGGGATGATCTTTATGACTTTCTGAGGCTAGCTAATGGTAACATGGCAGGTATTATTTATAAAACCCCTAGTTAATTGTGTTCTGTTGATCCAGCAAATGCAGTGGATGAGGATGTGGAATTTTTCAGGAGAAAGGAATATCAAATTAGTGGTGTACTAGATATGCATAAGTTACTGTGGGTAAAAGATGCACAAAGGTTTGGTGAACATAGTGATGATTCAGTGTTATCATTCATTGAGCTGTGTTTAACTTTAAATTTGTTTTGTTATGTTTTCTTTTTGCAGGAGAATAGTGGAAAACCATGATCATCAAAAAACAAAAATACCACTTGACAAAATATATAGTGGAAAAACCAAAACATTTTCATTTTTGAAGAAGCAGGAAACAATGGAGAGGTATTTATGTTCCTGTGAAGCTTATCCTGGGCAGGTCTAGTGTTGTGTAGCTCCTATAGTACCCCTGCAGGACCTGCGCGTTTGGATAACATATACTGCGGGCTTGGTGGCAGACTGACTCCGTGCACCCCCACCGTATATGTTAGCCTAGTTTTGCATTAGCTAGCTCGCAGTGCCACTAGTGTCTCCTCTTATCGGGGAGAGATTAGTTTCTGGCAACCTTAGATCATGACAACCCTGATTCCCTCAGAATCGTGGAAACAATATACTACCTTTCGCTCAGTCACTCGTGCTCACTTATTCGGTTTGTCTCAGAGAGTTACACAGAATAAACAGTCAGGCGTTTCAATAAGTATTTATTGAACAGTTGTTATTCTAGTGTAAAATATATGTGTTGCGGTAACCAGCAGACAATAGCAGAGATATATTATCAGCAGTACGATTAAAGCAAAGGGATAGAACAGTTCTACCATATTGCGATAATCATGAGTACATACATGAATATAAAAGCATTATGCAAGTGCGCGTACTTCTACGATGCCTACCTAGATGTACCAGAGTGTACCTAGCATATGTGTGTAGGTCTTAGAAGCTAAGAGCCAAGAATCCTCCTAGGATTTAGTCGAACCCCCATACCTGAATAGAGAGAGTGTGGGACCCCGTCCTGGTCTCGAGTTGGACACCCCGTCCGGGTTGTGTCAGACCACTGTCAGCTTGAGCGACTGCATGCAGGAGCCTCAGCGTCTCTGGTCAGTGTGTCAGCATGGAAGTCTCGGTTCACTCTGCCTTACCGGGGCAAGATGTGGTGTATTTATACCGTAAAGAGTCTTGGTCCTCAGTATGGTTTGTATTGGACATGAGGAAGACGTCAGGGGTGAACTTTTGTACATACATATTATGCACGTGGTGTATTCCTAGAAAGCCATGCATAATTAATGAGTACAGTGTGGGCCTGTGTTTGGGAAAAACCCTGCTGTATTCAAAACCACAGGATAGATAACGTTCAGCCCTCAGAGCTCGTTGTGTACTAGCTGGGACCAATGTAGGTGAAAGATCATGCCTATATAAGGAGTCATGACTATAATAGGACATGTACAGTTGTGACCATAATTGAGCATATGCGGCCATGACCATAATAGGGCAAGTACGAATATGACCATATTAGGGTAAATATGAATACGTCCATTTTAGGGCATGTACGAACGGGTCTACATTAGGGCCTCTATGCGGGATATAACACCCACTCCTCTTCCGAACTGGATAAAATGACCATACTTAAAATCTGGACAATTTAAAAATATTTTTTTTAAAGCAAGTAAAACATGGTTTTAAAAAATCGTTAAAAATGAGGTGTGTTTAAAAAAAAAATGTTAAAATTCAGCTATTTCTAAGTGCCACTTTTCTTAAAAGTCAAAAGTCTCTCTATAGAAGTTGCTTTACCATAAACAGGAGAAGGACATGCTTTTCTCAAGCGAAAGTGTCAATTTTAGGAAATGTTCCAATTTAGTTCGTTTGTTTTGAAAACGAGTGAAGAAGCCGAATTCTTTCCCAGGACACGATGAGCCAATTCAAGATTAAGCGTCCTGGCTGGGAAGCACAATATTAGCGGCGTCTGCTGCTGTAGACGACAAATCCAACGCCTCACAGAGAACGTCAATCCCACATAGATGGAATGTAGCACTGCCATCAGTCGGTGCTGCGGCAGCTTGTGCGGCAGTTGTAACCTGGGTGCCTGTGGGAGAGTCACCTAACCCAGCAGGAGCAAACGGCACCTGTGGATTCTCCAGGAATGCATTCATCAGAATTGGAAGCTGCTGGGGACAACGCAGAGCATGGGCCTTTATGGGGTCCAGCATTGCATCCGTGTCCGGAGGCGCACCTGATGGAAACGTTAGACAGAGATCCAACGTGCATTCTTCTCCGCAGAACAGGCATCGACGAACAGGTAAGATGCAGTCTACCCAGACTGGTCTAAATGATAGAAACCAGGAGGCATTGAGTTCTCGCAGGCAAGAAATGCCCAGAAGGTGTACCATGCGTTCATGGTATTTCCGCTCCAGGAGCGTGTTCACCATTCCCTCAGGAAGTGGGCCGTCCATTGCGTAGCAGCAATATTACAATCAGGATTCCTGCGATTAGGAACAGGATGAGCAGGAATCCTCCAAATACGCTTCCCAATACGGAGTGTATAAAATTTGGGATTATTCCGAGGACTGTCTGAAAGGTGCTTAACAGTCCGGACCCTATGGTCTTAAATAGGTGTACAATTCCGCTCGTATCAGACATATTGAAGATACGTCCCACCATTTCTGCTAAATGAATGGGGCAGTTTGTACGTATGAGCGCCTGTATCTCGGTCGAGACCCTTGCAACTTGAAGTTCATAGGTTTCTCGAGCGGAGGTTAAGGGCACTGGGCGCTGTAAAAGCATGGCTTTCAATCTGCTCAGAGTATCAAACTGTATAAAAGAAACATTCAGCGAAGGCCATAGCGGCGCCTCCCCGACTGTGTTCAGTGGCGGAAACAATACTTGCATACAGCAAGTAACCCTGGAGTTAACAGTTACTAGATATGCGACGCCCGGAAGCATCCCACAATAACCTTGATCATTTAGCATTAAGTAACTCCCATTCGAGAGCAGCGGAAAACCGGCGTGATCATGGCCGCTGGGGTCCCTGACATGTGACAAGATAAGTTCGCTACTGAACCACTGCAGGCTCCGTGTAGAGAAATATCCTGACACATGAGAGAACCGCTTAAAGCGTTCTTGCAGTTTGTACCACTCAGATACACTTCTCGATCCCCATTCGGGCATCGGTATCTATATGGTAACTTCCAAGTTTCCTTGATGTATCCCTTACCCATTTTCACATATTTGCCTGCCTGCCTGCCTTTGCTCAAGGCAATATTGAAACTGAAACGTAGTGACCGGCAGAGTGATTTGGCCATGAATTAGCCATTCTGTTGATGGTGATTCGGCTACAGTGAAAGGTAGTCTTTCCAGTTTCTCAATACGCAGCATTGTATATTTGGCTCCCCTTTGTGCCATTTCTATCTGTTTATCAGTTAGATTGTATTCTGAAAACAGAGACGTGGTGTTTATAAAACGCCAGGGCACATAGCCTGCACGCAAAGATTGCAGTGTCCAGCTTAACATCATAATAGAACGTAGCTGAGATTGCCCGTGTTGTAACAAGGCCAGATCTTGTTCTAATATGTCGATCGCCGAAGACACAATGTTGCCCAAGGAGTAAATCCTGGAGGTCAAAGTTGTTAACCCATTATCCACCACAGCTAATGCCTTTTCTAAGTTAATACGGTCTATTTCCCGTATCCTTTCTGCGGCCTCTTGGGATATTTTCCAGTTTTCATTATAGTAGGCATAAAGGCCTGCATATATGAAACGTTTCTGACGTTGTTTCCTTGGACCTAGTAGAAAATCTCTAAGATCTATGTCAGGTGTGAGTAAGGTCAAGTGGTGTTTTACTTCTGTCAGTGTTGAGGTCTCTAGCCAATCACGGCACAACTTCCCAACACTATAGGATGTCACTACCCCTGGGTGTTGTCTTTGTACATAGCGTGGATCTGGCTTATGGATACTAAACCCTTTGGTTGTATTCATAAATCTCTGTTGACATTTGTTTGTGTCAATGGGCCAAACCAGCTATTCTGTCCAATCAGGATCTGATCTGTTGTACTGGAAAATGTCATCTAATCCTACCCCTTGTGTAGTTGAATTCTGCCCCCCACCCATCTGCGATGGTGTTGGAAACCCCAGTGTGTTCTTTTCCTTGCCTTTGGCTAATCCAAGACAGGATGTTTGTTGCACAGTTTCATTCAGAAATAAAATCTGCTGCGGAATGATGCATGCTCTAAAAAGTGCTTCTATTCCCTGGACTTGCCAGTCCCTAGAACCGCAGATCGATTTGGAATCTATTGTGTCTTTCCATAGATCGAAACCCTGTTTAGACAACTGGTTCAGAAAGGATGCAGAGTAAATGTGTTTGGTAACAATTTTCTGAGCTGAAATTTTCGCCACTTTATAATAAAATGACTTCGGGTCGGATGTGTTAAACCCTGAGAAGTATGTGAATTTCTGTGCAAATGCTTGTGACCTACCTTTTGGAGGTGTTGGGCAGTGTTCCCACTGGTGGTACTCAAATACATTTCTAGGTGTTATAGATTTGTGCAAGAAATGATGACCATATTTCTGGTAACAGTACAATGTATCATAGTCTGAAGTACCTTCTAACATTTCGTTGTTCGGAAACGCAGCAGTTTTTTCTAAATCGGACATCATAGCATTTACAGTTTCAGTGTCCCAATCATCAGAAAATGTACTGGAGGTAATGATATCACTTAAAGAAATTTTATATACATGTTTTAGTTTTAAAAGTTCAGTCGGACCGAATATATCATAATCAATCTTGTCCCATACTATACCGTCCGGTATAGGAACTGCTGTGATGTTCACTAAAGACAAGTCTCTTGGTTCACGATGTGAAGACTGGTGTGGTTTTAAAATCAAATTGACTCTTTGGGCTGATGAGCTTTGCTGGAGGTATCGTCCATTAATAAGCATACTAAAAGTTATTATTAAACCTAGCCAGAAAATGAAAAATAAAATCCCAGTGATGTACCATAGTTCTATCCAAGGTGACACCAGGTAAGTCTTTCTAAAAAAGTTCAAAAAGTCATTGAGTTTCTGTTGGAGTGATTTTTCGGCTGGCGTCGTTTCCGGCTCGCTTGGATCCAGTGAAAACGTATCAAAGTTCATGAAATAGCCAGAAGCAGTTCGATCAATTGTTGGAATTGCATCGGGATTTGTTGAAATCGGATTTTGCTCTTGACGAGGCATGTTGATGTAGATGTCTGTATTAGGTCTGATTGAAACTTGGTTGTTAAGTTGATTTTCATTTTGAAGATGAATTTCTTGTTGAAGTGGAACAAGTTCCATAGCATTGTTGCTTAGTCCCTCATTCCGTACAGGTGGCTCTTCAAACGTGATGAGTCTTTCTGTTTGGACTTCTTGGATTGTAGCGAAAGGAGGGCGTCTGCTTCTGTGGAGTCCACGAGGAATACGGTTTAGTATCGGCCACATAGTGTGGTTTGATTAAGTCAATTGAGACGAATCTTTTTTCCTTTTTTCCGGCAAGAGGTGGCAGAAGTACAGTTTTTGTGCCGTGGATTGCAAGGACAGGTACAGGCTTTCTGTAAGATGGCCCAAATTCTTTCTTGTCAGCAATCTTCTCTCTGACTAGATCCCCGATTTTTGGGATCCAGATAGGTCTTGCCATTACTGCCTTGACTTCCTCAGTGGTGGCCTGTTTCTGGAGCACGTTACTTTGTTGTGTCCTGGATTCATTTAGATCCTGTAAAACAGCCAAACGATCATCGATATCAAATGGTTTTTCATCCGCCACTGTGCCTTCACAATCAAGATCAGGTACCCACATTCTTGTCCCAAATAGAGCCTTGTAAGGAGTGACACCTCCTAGAGAGCTTCTTGGCTGATTATTGAGCGCGCGCTGTACCCCATAAAGGTGATCGACCCATCTACCGCCCTTGCCTAATACCCTAGCTGTTAAAGATTGCTTTAAGTCTTGGTTTTTCCTCTCCACAACAGAATTTCCCTTGGGATGGTACGGAGAGGAGTACCACAATGCTACGCCCATTCCTTCCATGGCCTCTTTGTAAGCCCGAGAGCTAAACGCCAGACCACGGTCAGAATGTAACGTGCCACCTGCGTATGTGCCGATAAAGACTCGCAAATCTTTTATAACAGTTTGAGCGTCAGCCGAGCGCTGAGGCCAAACCCATAGGAAACCTGAGCTGGACGCGCACGAACGGACAACCTAATGCTGTCTAACAATGGTATCTGTACTGGACGTGTTGTGGTGGACCCATTCATCTGCTTGCAGATGTCGCAGTTCCAGACGTAGTCTCTAATCAGCCTTCTCATCACGGGCCACCAGTAGCGTTCTTTTAACAAAGCAAGAGTCTCCTTAAGTCCGTTATGTATAGAACCTGCTCCTTCGTGTGCTGCCACAATGAAGCCTAGCCTACGATCCATATTTGGTATTACTCTATCCCCCACTCCAGGAATCTGAGCATATGGAATGTTGTGTGCATCTAACTTGTAGGAGTACTTGAGTGGAAATTTTTTAGGTACTGCTGTGCTGCCTTTGCGTGAAGCATTGACAGCTACCATTATCTCGCCGTCTACCCTCGTCTTTGAAAGAGTAACTGCAGCTACGGCGGCTGTGCGAACAGCCCCCTTTGTGGCTTCATCAGCCAATGAATTCCCTTCAACGTGAACGCCATCACGCTGGTGACTCAGTGTATGTATCACGTGAGCCCTTGGTAGTTCGTTTCTTAACTCCACTACCTGTTCCCATAGCATTTTAAGCTTAATTGTGCCACCTTTTGCATCTTTGAACCCGTTTTGTTCCCAATGATGTAGATATTCATTGTACGACTGTACACAGTAAAAGGAATCACACACAATCAGTGTGGGGAATTCGTGATCCGTATTTATGAGTGCCAGTATAAGTGCTTTGAGTTCTGCCAACTGAGCCGTGCAGTCTCCTAGAAATTGCGTTTTTGTGCAACTCGGATTGAACTTTCCATCGTGCATGCGACCTTTAACAATCGCACACGCTGCGCTGTAAGCTTGCTTGCTTCCTGTGGCTGGTTGAGCAGATCCGTAAGTGTAAATAATGTATTCATACTGATCTAGAGGCAAAATTTCATTTGGTAGAGGATATTCTTGTTCGTATTGCAGGAATGCTTGTGTTTTTAAACTTGGATCAAATCTGTATTTAACATCCGTTGCAGTAAGAGAATTAGCCCATTGTATCCATCTTGGATGTAAGGCTTTAGCATTTGGAATGCTAGCTTTTGTAGCAGCTTCTAAAGCTGGTACTGGGGTCACGACAATTCTGCGTTTTCCCTGAGCCAGAGCTCTTTCTCTTGCTACAGCGGTCTGCACTGCTGTCAGGATTTTCTCTGTTGAAGTGAAACTCATCTCTGCGTTTTTGTACAGGTGTGATTTGTATGCGATTGGTACTGTTTCACCTTCATTAAAAGTTAAATAAGTGTACCCGCATTGACCCGCTATTACTCGGATCACTAAGTTCTGTGCGTTTACGCGTGTCTGTAAATGTTTAGAAGCTATCATGTCTTCCTGTAGGCCATGCAGGATATTTGTGTGTTCCTGTATCCATTGTTTGACTGAAAAGTCAGGTTTTATTAAGTCGTAGAAAGGTTTTACTCTTTCTGTGTAATCCAAAATGTATGTTCGACCAAAATTTAGGAATCCCAGAATTGATTGTAAATTCTTTAATGATTTTGGAGGTTGGAGCAGCGCACACTTTTCTAAAAAGTTAGCTGCCAGGCTTTTTCCCTCACTTGACAGCTCGTATCCTAAAAACAGGACATTGAGGTGGGCAATTTTTGATTTTTTGAAATTAAATTTATAGCCCTCAGAGGCAAATCCCATAATAATGGTGCTCACCCTGGTCAAGTGCCTTTTAGGTCATCGTCCGTCAGATAAATATCATCCACATTGGACAATGCTTCTTCATCCAAATTTTGGAGTAACTCTGTTACCCTTGCTGAAAACAACCCCGGGCTATTCTTATACCCTTGGGGGAGTCAGCAGAGTTGCCGTTGTGACCCTAATGCACTGAATGCGGTCAGATACCTGCTTTCAGGCGCTATATTTTGGCAGAAAAATCCATTTGAGATATCAAGTGTTGTTTTGTATTTTTTCCGCACAATGTTATTCATTAATGCGGCACTGTGTGCATTGTGAACTGCAAATGTCTTTGTGCAAGTGTTTAAATGTCTGTAATCTAAAACTAGACGATATGTGTTGTCAGGTTTGGGTACGGGGAACAAAGGATTGTTCATAGGTGAAGTGCAATTTTCTATCACCCCCTGATATTCAAGTTGATCTAGAATCTCCCTGACTTGTTTTTTAGCTTCCTGCTTTATAGGGTATTGCCTTTGGGCATTTGGGGAAACTTTTAACGGGATCACGTGGTGGGTTGAATTCTCATCCCAACCAGCATGATTTTTATACAATGCTGGAGCTAGGGCAACCGCCCACTCCTGCGCATATGCATGTTTTAGGTGAATGGGAACGAGGTCGGAAAAGGCTGGAAAAATTATCGTTTCTCCCCTAGGGCACTCCATGATGAATGCAGGCGGCCAGTCTTGTTCTGCTAATAGAATGTCATAACCAGATGACAGATTTTTCCAAAAGAGACCTTTAACTTTTCTGGGCTTGTCCCCCTCCATCCGGAGTGTTATCTCATGTAACTTATGTGGGACACTTTCCCGAGTATCAGGTGTTTCCACCGTGATATACTCACTCAACTCCGCTGTCACCAGAAATTCCTTCAGGTTCTGGCGAGCTATCGTTACTTCTGCTGCACTGTCTAGCATCGTCAGAGCCCATTCCCCGTTCAGAAGCTGTGTCCTCAGCATTCTGGGCATGTCTGATCTTGAGACCTGCTACCTTCTTCTTTTTGAACTGAGGTTTTGATTTTTGTTTATCTTCTTTTTTAGGTGCGTAGTCCGCAGCGCGTTGCGTCTCTCTGGAATTTGTACGCTCCTCTTGTCTGTGTTCTGACCGTCCTTCCCTCTCGGAGTTTCTTGACGAACCCTGAAAGGAACGAGAGGAACCAGTATCAGTATCCTGATACCTGTCAGGTTTTTTAATATTATCCCTATTCCTGAGGTTATACCTCCTTTCAGAGGGCTCCTGTTGAGGAGACCTACCTCTGGACTGAGATCTGGTCTCTTTAGACTTTTGTTGTTTTTTATTTTCCCACTTCTTTTTAGAAGAAGTAGGCGTCTGCTTTGTAGAGTCCTTTTCAGGACTGCCCATCAGTTGTGGTTTTAATGCTTTCCCACCTAGACTGTCTCTGCCTAATTCTGCATATGCAGTTTCAATTATTTTAGGTAGTTCGTGTTGTTGATCTACTGGACTGAACTCCCTTAGGCGTTGGCGGATCGCCACTGAAGCTGTTTCCCCCTTAATATTAGCTAGTATTATGGCTGAGACCTGTTCAAAGTTGTTTAGCAACTTCATCCCTAAGTTAAGGGCAGGCTCTGCTCCGTACTCATTTTGTATCCGTTTCAATACTTCAGGTTCTACTGCTATTGACGGGATACCATGTGTTCTGGTATATATGGCAGCAAAGACTGAACCCCAAGAGGTGCAGTCCTCTACTTGTAGTGTGAGACCCATGGGCAAGCAGATTGTTAGAATTCTGTGTTTATCACTGGTTGTAGTAGTCGGGAATACTGCTTCAAGCTGAGTTATTTTCTGAGCTATCCAGACAGGGATTTGTTCGCGTTTTGCTGGCATTTTGCCCATTATCGCGTGTAATGTTTGTGGAGTTATTATATTAACTGTACCTTGGACTGGAGTGTCTTGTGCTGCAGCTGGTGCAGGCTGAACTGTTAAAGTCCTCATCACAAATTGTGTGAGGTTTCTGTAGATTTTAAATTAAATCTCTGTGTTGTACGAGTAAGTCTGGCTGTGTCATTGTGTTAATGTCAGGATGCGGTGTGTATGCCGCTAATATGGGCCATGTGGCTCCTGCTCCTCCGAGCAGGCCTAATCTTGCTCTTCCATGTACGTGGGGGAGGGGCCTTTAAACCAGTAATTATGCTCTTGGTAAGTGAGCGGAACTTCTACTTCCTCAAAAGGAGCATAGTCCGCTGGTGTTTCACCTTCTATGTAGTAGTGAAATACATTTGTAATTGCATTCACTGCTGGGAATGTAACCCATGAATAGAACACCCCTGTTTTATTAGATTCATGTGCCTCAATCACGAAAATTACTGTACCACCCCTGGCTCTTAAGCCATGTTCTAGAAGTTTTATGGTGACTGCCCTTCTGAAATTTGGTGCAATTTTTATTGCATCTTCAGGGTCTTCTTCTAAACCGAAGAGGTTTGTTGTAACTTTCCTTGTTTCGTCTGTTTCTTCCACCATTTGTAATTGGAAGAAGGGAGGTTAAAGAACTTTTAAGATAAGGTGTAAATGCACAATTGTAGGAACTATATGTCCTTCAAGCTTGAATAACCAACAGCCGATAAATAGTATTCTCGTACTACTCAGCTGCGGCGGATTTTGTGCCCACCCACTCCAGACGTCTCTGGGGTTTTGTGAGTAGGTTCTCTGAGAATAGCATGACTGAACTACTCAGATTCTGCTGTTAAATACGTACCCAACCAACGTTGGCGGCGCCATGTCGTGTAGCTCCTATAGTACCCCTGCAGGACCTGCGCGTTTGGATAACATATACTGTGGGCTTGGTGGCAGACTGACTCCGTGCACCCCCACCGTATATGTTAGCCTAGTTTTGCATTAGCTAGCTCGCAGTGCCACTAGTGTCTCCTCTTATCGGGGAGAGATTAGTTTCTGGCAACCTTAGATCATGACAACCCTGATTCCCTCAGAATCGTGGAAACAATATACAACCTTTCGCTCAGTCACTCGTGCTCACTTATTCGGTTTGTCTCAGAGAGTTACACAGAATAAACAGTCGGGCGTTTCAATAAGTATTTATTGAACAGTTGTTATTCTAGTGTAAAATATATGTGCTGCGGTAACCAGCAGACAATAGCAGAGATATATTATCAGCAGTATGATAAAAGCAAAGGGATAGAACAGTTCTACCATATTGCGATAATCATGAGTACACACATGAATATAAAAGCATTATGCAAGTGCGCGTACTCCTACAATACCTACCTAGATATACCCGAGTGTACCTAGCATATGTGTGTAGGTCTTAGAAGCTAAGAGCCAAGAATCCTCCTAGGATTTAGTCAAACCCCCATACCTGAATAGAGAGAGTGTGGGACCCCGTCCTGGTCTCGAGTTGGACACCCCGTCCGGGTTGTGTCAGACCACTGTCAGCTTGAGCGACTGCATGCAGAAGCCTCAGCGTCTCTGGTCAGTGTGTCAGCATGGAAGTCTCGGTTCCCTCTGCCTTACCGGGGCAAGATGTGGTGTATTTATACCCTACAGAGTCTCGGTCCTCAGTATGGTTTGTATTGGACATGAGGAAGACGTCAGGGGTGAACTTTGTACATACATATTATGCACGTGGTGTATTCCTAGAAAGCCATGCATAATTAATGAGTACAGTGTGGGCCTGTGTTTGGGAAAAACCCTGCTGTATTCAAAACCACAGGATAGATAACGTTCAGCCCTCAGAGCTCGTTGTGTACTAGCTGGGACCAATGTAGGTGAAAGAACATGCCTATATAAGGAGTCATGACTATAATAGGACATGTACAGTTGTGACCATAATTGGGCATATGCGGCCATGACCATAATAGGGCAAGTACGAATATGACCATATTAGGGTAAATATGAATACGTCCATTTTAGGGCATGTACGAACGGGTCTACATTAGGGCCTCTATGCGGGATATAACACTAGTTGCAGAAGAAGTAATAATTTGCTAACACAATCAGCAAAACAGAGCCTTGTTTAAATAGGCTGGATTGGTATCAGCCTGACTAGACAGTACTTGAGGTGGTAGTGTATACCCAGGTGCAAAAGATGTAGAACCTCCTGAGGTATTGTCCATTTCAGAAGAGCGAGCCATCTGAACACTGCCACATCTCTGTGGATGCATGTCTCTACATACCAGTAGTGCTCATGGTGTAGTGCTTCTTTGTCCCTCTGCTGAATTTTTTGTCACAAACTTCTCATATACCTTTTTTCTCCTGCTCATATAAAAACACTGTCAAACAAGAGCCTGTTTTACAAGTTGAGCCTCTTGAGCTGCTGAAACTGCCGGTGCCTTCTCATCACAGTTAGGTAAGAAGATTGTAAATGAGTGAATTCGGATGTACTCTTTTTTTAGAGTTGAGGATACAGTTTATTGATATATTGTTATTGTAGGTTAATATTGTGAATTTTTTTTTGTTATAAAAATTTGGTTCATTGTTAATAGTGATTTATTTTTACTTACTAGTTATTTTACATTTTAATATTATTACAGCATTGGAATGTTTATTGAAATTGGCAGTTCCCTCTCCACGGACTGCACAGGTGTTCCTGGATGTATGTGTATCTATACAATAATATGCACATCTTTTATGCCAGAGAGAGATGTTAGCAAAGAAGCCAATTATTTGTACACCCTACTTTGCTTACTCGTCATGCAAGAGTGAGATCTCAGTAGAGAGATCAATCCTTGTCCACACTGTAGTATGTCTCTACCCACAGCCTACTACACACGTGTTACTCTGGGGAGAGGTCTGAGCTGACAGGGCAGTCTCTCTATATATCCTAGTCGCTATCCTTATCACTGTGCGGAGACGTGTCAGTGGAGAGGTTTCTTGTCCTTGAGATCCTACTACATACATTAGTCATCATGAAGAGAGGTGAGAGGGGAGTGTCTTTTCAAATCAGACTCTGTAAATTTGTTATTCTGGGGAGAGGTGTGAGCAGAGAGACCACTCTCTCCCCACACTCTACTACATTCACTTGTTGTCCTGGGGAAGGTATCAGTGGAGAGTAGAGTTTCTCCACACACCCTGCTATGGACACGTGCCACATTGGAGAGAGGTCTTCGTGGAGAGGTCCATTCCTCTCCACACACTACTATGCATGCCTGTCAGCCAGGAGATAGGTTTTTTTCTGACAGTTCAGGTTCTCCTTACATGATAGTATGCCTGCTTTTTACCATAGGGAGAGATCACAGCAGAGATATCACTATCTTCTTGTACCCTACTGTGCACATGTTGACTAAGAGAGAAGTATAAGTAGAGAGGCAGTCTGTTCCCACACACTTCTATGCACACTTGTTATGCTGGGCAGAGGTTTCAACGGAGAGGCCACTCTCTCCCGACACCCTATTACATACACTTGTGATCCTGGAAGGAGGTCTGTGTGGAGAGTGTTGTCCCTCTGCACACCCTACCATGCACATCACTCATCATGAAGAGAGGTGTTAGTGTAGAGGACAGTGTCTTATCATATTCTACAATGCACAGCTGTTGCCCTGGGAGGAGATGTCAGAAGAAAGGTCACGCCCTAATATGCACAGTTGTCGACCTGCAGAAAGGCCCCAACAGAGAGGGTATTATCTCCTCACATCCTACTTTGCACATTTGTCACCTTATGTAGAGTTTTCAATGGAGGGGTTAGTGTTTTCCCATACTCTACTATACATCACTGTCACCGTGGGGAGAGGTCTCAGTGGAAGAGCCAGTCTCTCACCACAACCTACTGCACACGCTTGTCACCCTGGGGAAAGGTGTCAGCGGAGAGGCTTGTCCCTCCCCACACCATACAATGCACATCTGTCTTGGTGGACAGAGGTCTCAGTGGATATGACAGTGTCCCCTTACACCCTACTATGCACACCCATTAAGGTCTCAGTGGATAGGACAGTGTCTCTTTACATCCTACTGTGTGCACCCATTATCCTGAAGTGAGGTTACAGCAGAGAGGTCAATCACTCACCACACCCTAGCATGTTTGGACATCACTCTGGTGAAAGATCTCACCTGAAAGGACAGTCCCTATCTACACTCTACATGCCTGTTACTCTGGGGAGAGGTCTAAGTAGAGTAGAAACTCTTTTCCCACACCCTAACGTGCATGGCGGTCATCCTGGGAAGAAGAGTCAGAGGAGATACCATTCTATCTGCACACACATCACCCTGGGAAGAGGTGTTAGAGAAAAGGTCTGTCTCTTCCAACACTCTACTATTTATGGATGTTGTGAGCTGTGAAAAAGATGTCAGCACAGATGCAGTTGGTTGACACAATGTACTACACATGCACGTCACCCTAGGGAGAAACCCGCACAGAGAAGACAACCTCTCCTTACACTCTATTACATACACCTGCTACTTTGGAGAGAGGGCAGCTCCTGTCTATAACTTACTATGTATTACTGTCACTATAGGGAGAGCTCTCAGTGTAAACCCATCATCCAAGACAAAGTTCTCAGCACAGAGTCCAGTGCCTTCACATATCCTACTTTCACATCTGTCACCCTGGGGACAGGTCTCAGCAGAGAGGTAAGTCCTTCCACACACCGTAGTATGCACACCAGTCTTTCCAGAGAGAGGTCTCAGCAGAGGAGCCAGTTCCTTCCCACACCCTACAACGCACACTCATCATCTAAGAGAGCGGTCTCACCTATGAGGCCAGTCACTCCCCAAACCCTATCATGCATACCCATCATTCCAGAGATAATTCAGCAGTGAGTCCAGTCCCTTTCTATACTCCACTACACACACAGATTTACATGGATAGAGGTCGCAACAGAGAGGCAAGTCAGTCCTAAGATGCTAGTACAGACACCCATTTCCCTGAGGAGAAGTCTCACTGGAGCGGTTAGTCTCACCCCGTTATGTATAGCTGTCATCCAAGAGAGGAGTCTCAAAGGAGAGGCAAATACCTCCCCACATTCTAATATGCACAGCTGTCATCCATGAGATATAGATTCGATGTACGAGCTCGCAAGATTCTCTCAGGAGTGGGACAAATATATGGGTGGAGGTAGCTGTTTGGATGCTTCTAATCTTGCGGGCGTCAATATCCCCATAAATGGGATTTATAAAATGAAACAATCACATAATGTAGGAGTAGGGTGGCTCTGACAAGAGCCTTTGTGTTTATAGAGTGTAGTGATTAGTTACACATAGAATTGGATGCATTGATTGATGTTATTGCGGAGGATCCTTTTGCAGTGATGTGCACTCCATCTCGCCTAGACACATGGCATATTAAAACGGATATGTTTATGATAAAGAGAGCCCATGCCATAGTCACGAAGAAATGCATAAATTGTTTTATTAACATGCTTCCGGGACTTCCCTATCTTAGGACAAAACTCTTAACAATTGCCATTTTTGCCTTTGACATATATTACAACATATAACGGCTGAGTGAGAAAAGAGAGACATCAATTGTGAAAAGATCTCCTTCATTTGATTTCAAGAGCAACCCCTGTGATTGTGCCTAGGTCATTATCACCACAGTGCACTATCACAATCCAAAATCCTCTCAACCATTGGTAACAATTGACGCCACTTCATACATTGTGGCCAATTCAAGTAATTTTCAAGTTTGGAAAACCAAGATTTTTGTCAATACCACAATTAATGGCAAATTCTCTAGCCCAGTTTATGAAGCTGTGTTCAAAAATCCAGAAGCGAACCATGATGCAGTATGGAGATGTCAGACACAAGAGGATGGATGAGTAAACTTCAGGAGAAATATGGAGTTACATGAGAGGAGAAAAATGGGAGGGAGGCAAAAGTACACATGTAATTGGCAGATTCTTGACAGTTAGAAAATTAGGTTAGGTTGTGAGCAGCTGTTATTTGCAAGGTACACAGCTATTTGTTAAACAATATGAGGTTTACTATTGGATGAGTTTGAAATTCTGCTACAATTCCGCAAGATTCTCGCGAGAGTAAAAGGCAAGCTTCTGAGATGAAGCTTGCTGCGTGACCTTGTGCGATCCCGCAAGAGTGTTGCGGGATCCACATGGAAATTTACCAGGTGAGTCTGCCATTTACAATCCTGTTAGAGTCTCACAAGCTGGATTATACAGGGAGAGAAAACGATGTGCCATGAGGTGTTTTCACGATCCTGCAAGGGTATCATGAGAGTCATGTACAAGATTCTGCAGTTGAAGCTTGTTGTGTGGCTTCGTACGATCCAGCGAGACTCTCTAGAGAAAGTCGCATGGAAATTTACCAGGTGACCCGGCCATGAGATCTTTTTATGATCCTGCTAGAGTCTTGCACGCCAGCTTGTACAGGGAGAGCAAAAAATGTGTATTAGCCCAGTACAAGTCTCATTAACCGGTTAAAATAACCATAACCCACAGGTTGTCATGGTTAATAATTCAGTTAAAATAAAAGCTTACAAAGACCACTAAAGAGGATTATGGTACATGTAGTACATGTACTATGGAAGAGATACATTTGTTGTGTGAAGAATGCAAGACTGAGGTTACATTAGGGACAACCAATAGTTGACATTCCCTCGACAAATTAAAAAAAAAAAAGTTATGATGTTATTGGCTGCAAGGCTTGATGGTTCAGATACTTATATCTGTTGTATAACCTCAGACACCTTAGATTGCCCTTGGCAGTTTGGAGGTGAAGCAAGTGTAATCTCTTTGACTTGTGCTGATCAGAAGTTATTTGATTTCTGAGTAAAGGAGATTGGTGTATTCAGCTACCTTCAACATACAGCTTCATTTGCATGTACTTAAAAACATAGTGTAATTAAAGTATGAAGCGTGTGCTAAATATTTAAATAATATACTTAGAAACCAGTTTCAATATGTCTTTTCATAATGAAAGTACTAATAATTTGAATAGTTAAAATGTGATTGCCAAAGTCTTTACTACTGAAAGATTTTAAACAAATGATAAGAAATGAACATTGAAACGTTTATAGAAATATTGTTGTTCTGGTGGTAATTCGACTTTGGTGCTTGTTGTAAGTATTTATTTTACTCTGTTAGTTGCTGTTGAAAGTTCATAATTTTCATAAAATTAAGTGCTATATATAAATGAAGAGTGCTTGCTATTGAACCTTAGCTGATTCTATCTGTGATATGTTGTTGAGTTCATTGGTGGCTTTTGCGATATTTTTGTATTGAGTTCCAGGTGTCTCTCAGGAGTAGCTGATGCATATTGCAAGTATTGTACTTACTATACAGAATTTTGGAGAGTGGATGTTGTAAACACAGTCATAAAGTACACTAATATAAAAGGTGTTTGAAGGTGTGAGACTTTCTCAATGAAGCTTACAGTACCTAGATATCACTCAGTAGAGAGGTGTCAGCTAAGAGGATGTATTGCCATAAAAGTGAAGTAGTCACCCTGCATAGAGTACTAAGATAATGAGCTAATGTATGAAAATGTACTGTAGAGATTGTATACCCTGTTATAATGGGAAAAAGAGGGCATAATGGTTCTGTTATATCATCTACATAGAGTCTTTACTTTGTATTGATGTGTTACTGTAGAGCCTGTTTTTTGCAAACCCCATTATTAACCCTGTTTACTGAAAACATTTTTACTCCCATTCATGAGTTTTTTCAAACTAGAGAGTCTGATCTAACTAAATCCAATCATAGATGCTGCTCACTCAGAGAAAAGATGTTTGCAAATCAATGAGTTCCTCATTAAACTCTTTAACGCACATGTTTCACCCTGTAGGGAAGTGTTTTGTAGAGAGTGCATGTTGTCATTAAACTGAACCATTCATGCTGTATAGAATTGTGTGCGATAGACTGTGCCTTATCAAATTGTGCCTTATTTAATCTGCACCCTGTTAAAATGTGCTCTATTCAGAGTTGTCACTATAGAGGGTTTTCTTTGTAAAAACCAATCATACATTTGGTTCCATCAGAGAAAAGTTCTTTGTAGAGGATGGGTTTCTCACTAAAGCCTTTTACACCCAGCCTTCATCATGGGGAGAGGTCTCAGCAGAGAGGCCATGCCTGTTATAACAAGCATTTGCAATGCAATCGGTCTCGTATTTGTGAAAGTTTGAGTTTGTGGAGTTGTAAAGTGTTTTTTTAAATTATTTATGTTGAGTTGTTTGTAGTGGAGTGGAAGTATGTTGTTTGTAGAGGAATTATGTTATTTGAATTGTTAGTTGTGGAATTGTGCGGTTTGGAATTGTGTGTTGTGTAGTTTATTTGTGTATTGTAAATATGTGGCATGGTGAATAGATAGGGATGAGAGGTGTATAAAATAGAAAGTAAGAATGAGAGGGATAGGTAGGTTGTGTATGAAGTGGTGAATTAATTTTACAGAAAGTAATATTAATATAGTGTGTGAGAAAGAGAGATAGAAGGGGAGAGAATGTTATAGAAGTATAAAGAGGCTGTGGTTGTGTATGTAGGAGATAGTGAAATAAGAGGATAATAGTGTGTGTGTGTGTGGTGTAGAAATGTGTGGCACTGAGTGAAAGTATACTGAGTGTAATTATATGTTATGGTATGGAGTGTATTTGTGGAGTGTTATTGCGTGGCAGCAAGTGAAAGAGTGGTGAGTGGAGTTGTGTGTAGTGGAAATTTGTTGTGTTTAGTGGAAAAGTGTGTTGTGAAGGGAAAGTATGTGTTGTGGAATGTATGTGGTGTAGAATGGAATGGTGTTGAGTTGAACTGTGTGTTGTAAAAATGTGAGGCATCAAGTGGAAGTGTACTGAGTGTAATTATGGGTTATGGTATGGAGTGTATTTATGTGGCGTGTGTAGTGGAATTATGTGTAGTGTGAATGTGTGTGTATTTATGTGGCGTGTTATGTGGTATATATTAGATTTATATGGAGTGTATATATGTGGTACATATTAGAGTTTAATTTTGTGGAGTTATGTATAGTTAAATTATGTGGTATAATATGTAGTGGTTTGCTGTTAATAGCAATTATGTGGTATTTAGTTGAGTGGAATTATGTGGAATGGGATTGTGTGCTATGGAGTGTTATGTGTAGTGGTATTGTGTGTTATGTATTGTTATGTAGTGGTGTGGAATTATCTGGTATGCTGTTGAATTTTTTAGTATGATTTGAAATTTCGTGGTGTGGTTTGTATGTATGTAGTGTGTAGTGGCTTTATGTGGTGTTTAGCGGGAATATGTGTTGTGCATTGAAAGTATGTGTTGTTTAATGTATGTGGTGTTGAATGGAATTGTGTGGCATGGAAATATATGGCAGTGAGTGAAAAAGTGGTCAATGGAGTTCTATGTAGTGGAAATATGTTGTGTTTAGTGGAAAAGTGTGTTGTTAAGTGAAAGTATGTGTTGTGCATTAATATAATTTGGAGATCTATTAGATGGATTGTAAGCTTTTAGAAAGTGCTAGAGTGATATTAGAAGGTCTAGATAGCAAAGAGGCTTCTAATAAAGCAAAAGTCTGAGATGGTGGTGAAAAAGTAGCCGCCTGAAAGCGTTAATCCTTCTGCAGAGGTTCTGTTTGTGCCCAGGACACAGTAGGACCTTAGGAGTGGGGGGGGGGAGGAGGAGGAAGAGGCTGGAAGGGCTGGTGTAAAAAAAAAAACAGACCTTGGGGTACGAGAAAAGTTACCGACGTTTGGATGTTGCTGGTTTAGGGACTGTGGTGGTAGGGGAAATTTATCATAGCTAGGTGGGGGTTACAGAGTACTTCATTTGAATACAATGCATCAACCTACTATGCATTTTCCTTGGGAACTAAAACAGTGCGCCTGTGCATTGTCAGTGACCTGGTCAAAGATGGCATGAAGGAGCTGAAACTAGATCATAAATATAAATCTGTTCTGAACAGGGGCCTACAAAATACGTTTGGCCCACGGCCTCCCAGCCCCCCAAATTCTTAAGAAGTCCCTGAGCAGGTATGCAGAAAGTATTTACAGTAACCTTTGGTAACAACAAAGGTATGTTTTACAGTAAATAGGTTTCTGCTGTAGAATGATTTTACAAGGTCCTTCTTCATGTACGAATAAGCGCTTTGCTACGCTATGCTCTGCCATAATAGAGTGCTGGCACAAGGACAGCCTTACTTTGATCAGAGTATTGCGTGCACACAGAAAGAGCCTGTGACTATTGAGAAAGCTGGCATAAATAAACCACAGTTGCTTCCTTGGACAAGCACTGGCAAGCCATGGTTCTTGGCAAAATTATGTCTCAGTTTTTGCAAAGTTGTGATATAACCAGATAACTGCCATCATTTGTCACCCCATTTGAAGACACTAGCTAAGGCAAGGACATTTCTTTGATGCACATGTAGATTTCTGCAGCATATCTTTCCGTTGACAAGTTTATACTTTCTTTTTTAATTCAAATCCACACTATGTAGTTTGCATACAGAGAGGCAGTATAGCAGTAAAAGCAGCTAGAAACTGAAGGAGAGGCTTCTCGCATTTTATACTACACTACGCTATCTGGAGGCTATAGTAAAATATTTGGAGATATCCCAGCTTGATTTTATCAACTTTTCTTGTTCACTCAAGCTCTCTACAAATTAGACTGTTTCTACTGCGAACCCGTTGTAGGAGAGTAGGATCTGCTTCATATGGGTACCCCCACTTTTTGCTGATGCTTCACTGTTTTTCGACATTAGTCTGGCTGGGGCCCTGCTAATCAGAACCCCAGCCTAGCTGCTTCCTCTCTAAAATGGTTTCCATGTGCCTTAGGCATATCACTGATTGGGATCTGGAGTGCCCTTATAAGTCCCTAGTATATGGTATACTATGTACCAAGGGCATAGGTACCTCAGAGGGCTGCCAGGGGCTGCAGCATGTATTATGCCACCCCTGGAAGGCCATCCAAACTGACACAACAGGTCTGCTACTGCAGCCTGGGTAAGGTGGTGCATGCACCCCTTACTGTGATATAGGTTACCTATATCACGAAATACATACACACATATAAACCTATAAGTCACTCCTAAGGCAGGCCTTATCAATCCTAAAGGCAGAGTGCGTGGTTCCTATGTGAGAGGGTGCCCCTGCATGAGCAGGGCCCCTCTGCAGCGTTCGGAGACCATCTCTGATGCTGTTTGTAGTGCAGCCTGACCATATACTCTTAAGCGCATTATATCCTCGCGGTAAAATGCTAACTTTGGAATGGCTGCACCTAAACATGTCGTGTTTGGTGTCAAACATCTTGGAATACTACCCCCCGCCAATCCTGGCGGCGGGGGTAGCATTCCACCCTTCTAGAGGGAAAGACATGTTAACTCTGACGAGTCCGGTAACTTCTTTCCAGAGCCCTGGCATCACAAAATGGATGCTGCTGCCACAGACACGAGTCTGGCCTCCTGCTGCTGGACGAAACTCCGGCAGGGGAGGCCTGGACAATAGGTTTTCTGTCCCAGGGAGGTGTGACCACCTCCCCAGACAGGATAATGTGTACTGGGGCTGGGCGGGAGCACTTTCGGGTGCTTTGAAGTCCTGCACTGGGGGCACATTTGGTGTCCCTGTGCATACCCCAGTTCAAACCGGATCAGGGGCTTGCAGCCCCTGCTTTGGTGCGAACTGGACAAAGGGAAAGGGTGTAGCCACCCCTCTGCCCTGACCCACCCATAGGTGGGGCCACAGAGTAGTCCAACCCCTATTTTTAGAATAAAGGTAGGAACCCAGTCCTTAGGACTTTAGATTATACCTGGACGAAACTCTGAAACTGAATCCTGGACCTTCGACGCTCTACGACAAGATTAGAGGACTAAAGAATCTCCCTTGGGGTCAAGGAGTGACTCCCCTGCTTGGCAGGCACCAAAGAAGCATCTGTCCGGTTCGCATTTCTGAAGCTCCCGTCGGACGCCGAAGTCATCGCATCACCAGAGGTAGATTCTCAGACTTCCCCGAGGCTACCCTGAGTCCCCAGCAAAGCTGAGGCCCGTGGCTATCGTAGGTGACTTGAGACCGTGACCCCTGGACACCGAGCACATTTGCAAGTGCATCTTCTTCTGGGTTTCCCAAGAAGTCGTGCTTTGGGCTCCGAGTAGCCCTAGCCTCCAGCACCACCTGCACCGAAGATCACTGGCCCCCACTCCACGAGTGTCCTGTAAGCCAGATCCATGTGCGGCGTCACGAGGCTCCTTTGCGGTCGCTAGCCCGTTGGCTAGAAGCCCTTAACGAAGGCCAATCCTTTTCTTGCTTGGCATCCTGGTTGCTCCAGGCCTGCCCTCACTTACCCTCGCTGGGTGAGTTCCACAGACCTTGCTGGTCTGCACCATCGACGATCTACATCTTCACCGAGACTTGCCGCTGCCAAGGCTTGTTGGGTCCAATCCGGTCGCCGACACCTCAGCACTCGACAGACATCGTGTACCAGCCCGAATCCTGCTCCTGGTTGCCGACAACGCCTCCTGGACCTCGTGGCTGAAGAGTCAAGACAACCGTCAACGCACCTGAAGCACTCGACATCGGTGGGCATCTGTCCATCGCCTTCCTGGTCACTGGCTAGTGACCCAGACTCTGTCCCCTCTGCTTTCAGGTTCTTCAGAACTCCGATCCACTCTTGGATCCACCCGGACACTTTTCTCTTGGCCGCCAGCAGCACTTTGCAGCAGATCGCCATTCGAATCGACGACGAAACCCGACCCCGAAAGGCACCTATGCACCCGGCTTCCCTGGGTGAGGTAACACGAGTACTCCGGTGCTCCCGGGGGTAGAGACTCTTCAAAGTCCTAGATCTCAAAGGGTTTTGTCCTAGTCCTCTTTTAAGTGTCCCTTTTCTCTATTTTCCCGATCCCGACTTTCTCCATAGAAGTCAATGGCGTATCGCGGTTGTGTATTTACACTGCACGCGTCTCCCGTAGGTCCCCTGTGTCACTACCTTGGGTGGTTCCTTGTGGTCCAAGCACTTCTAGAGGCTCTAGGCCTAGTGTCTAGTTCAGTCGTGGTTCGCATACCACTTTATTGGTATATGGTTTGGTACGCCCCTAGGGCCCAAACGTGTATTTGTGCTATTACTGTAATTTAATAACTTATAACTTATGTACTTCGAACTCTAGCCTCAGAAAGAGACTAGAGGGGTGTGTTTAGCAATAAATACATATATTTTGAATATATACCTGGTGTGGTGCTCTTTCATTTGATCACTCAAGAGATTATAGACTGGTAAAACAAGCTGCTTTACATTCCTTCAAGACTTAGCCTGAAGGCTGCTCTCCATAGCTACCACTAGGATAGCTTTCAATAAAGGTTGTCTTTAACCTATCTCCAATAAGGGGTTGTTTGGACTGGTGCAAGGTGCCCACTATAATTAGTGGACAGCATATGCCAGGCCAACTTCTCACATTGGTGTGCAGCATGTGGGATTCCAGCTTGCTATTGTTTTACCAGATAATCTCAATTGAATTGATCAACTGAAAACCACTAAAGGTACCTAAGGTACATATAATTTAAGCTTAGAATACAGTAAGTTCTACTCAATCAATCAATCAATCAATCAATCAATCAATCATGTCACTTATAAAGCGCACTACATACCCGCGAGGGTCTCAAGGCGCTGGGGGAAGAGGGGGGTGGTGCTGCTACTGATCGAAGAGCCAGGTCTTGAGGAGTCTTCTGAAGGCCAGTAGGTCTTGGGTCTGTCGGAGGTTGGTGGGGAGGGTGTTCCAGGTCTTGGCGGCGAGGTGGGAGAAGGATCTGCCGCCGGCGGTCGTTTTCCGGATGCGGGGGACTGTGGCGAGGGCGAGGCTGGTCGAGCGGAGCTGGCGGGTGGGGGTGTAGAAGCTGAGTCGTCTGTTGAGGTAGGCTGGTCCGGAGTTGTGGACTGCTTTGTGTGCGTGGGTGAGGAGCTTGAAGGTTATCCTCTTGTTGACAGGGAGCCAGTGCAGGTCTCTCGGGTGGGGTGTGATGTGGCTGCGTCGGGGATGTCGAGGATAAGACGTGCAGAGGCGTTCTGGATGCGTTGCAGCCGTCTCAGGAGCTTAGCCGTCGTTCCTGCGTAGAGGGCGTTTCCGTAGTCCAGCCTGCTGGTGACGAGGGCCTGGGTGACTGTTTTTCTTGTTTCGGTGGGGATCCACTTGAAGATCCTGCGGAGCATTCGGAGGATGTTGAAGCAGGATGAGGAAACGGCGTTGACCTGCTTAGTCATGGAGAGGGTGGGGTCGAGGATGACCCCTAGGTTGCGTACGTGGTCGGTGGGTGGCGGGGCTGTTCCCAGTGATGTTGGCCACCAGGAGTCGTCCCAGGCTGAAGGGTTGGTACCAAGGATGAGGACCTCCGTCTTGTCCGAGTTCAGCTTCAGGCGGCTGGTCCTCATCCATTCGGCGACGGCCTTCATTCCTTCGTGGAGGTGGGCTTTGGCGGTGTGAGGGTCTTTGGTGAGGGAGAGGATCAGCTGGGTGTCGTCGGCGTAGGGAGATGATGTTGAGGTTGTGCTGTCGGGCGACGTGGGCGAGGGGTGCCATGTAGATGTTGAACAGCGTTGGGCTGAGGGAGGAGCCTTGGGGTACGCTGCAGATGATCTTGGTGGCCTTGGATCGGAAGGGGCGAGGCGGACGCTTTGTGTTCTGCCGGAAAGGAAGGATGTGGTCCAGTCCAGGGCCTTCTCTTGGATCCCGGCGTTGTGAAGGCGTGTTCGTAGTGTGTGGTGGCAGACCGTGTCGAAGGCGGCTGATAGGTCCAGGAGGATGAGGGCTGCTGTTTCTCCGTTGTCTAGCAGGGTCCTGATGTCATCGGTGGCGGCGATGAGGGCGGTTTCGGTGCTGTGGTTGCTGCGGAAGCCGGACTGGGAAGGGTCCAGGATGTTGTTCTCCTCGAGGTAGCGGGTCAGTTGTTTGTTGACGATTTTCTCGGTTACCTTCGCGGGGAACGGGAGCAGAGAGATGGGTCGGAAGTTCTTGAGGTCCTTGGGGTCTGCCTTGGGTTTCTTGAGTAAGGCGGTGATCTCGGCGTGCTTCCAGCTTTCCGGGAAGGTTGCTGTCTCGAAGGAGATGTTGATTATTTTCCGGAGATGGGGCGCGATGGCTGTACTGGCTTTGTTGAAGATGTGGTGAGGGCACGGGTCTAGCGGTGAACCGGAGTGGATGGTGTTCATGATCTCGCTGGTGTCCTCGTCGTTGATGTTGGTCCAGGAGAGCAGGCGGTTGGTGGTTGTGGGGGCAGTGGTCTCGGTGGTTGCCGGGGCGGTCGTGGTGTTGAAGCTGTCGTGGATGTCGGCGATTTTGCGGTGGAAGGAGTGGGGATGATATCCACAAATGGATAACTGCTTTAGAGAGGGCCTGTAAAGTACAGAAGGTCCCTCAGGAGCAGTGGGCAGCAATCTTGTGGCTCTCCTTTGCTGACAAAGGTAGAGATAAGCTCCTCACTGTTAGAGAGGAGGATGCTGATAATTACAAGGTCTTGAAGAGTGCTCTTATTGATGGGTTTGGCCTAACCACTGAACAGTACAGGTTGAAGTTCAGAGACACCCAAAAAGCACAGACTCAAGACTGGGTAGACTATGTGGATTGTTCTGCCAAGGCTCTGGAAGGCTGGTTGATGGGCAGTAAGGTGTGTGACTTCTCAGGATTGTACAATCTGATAATGAGGGAGCAGATTCTTAATAACTGTCAAAATCAGCTGTTGCATCAATACCTGGTAGACTCTGATCTGACCTCTCCCCAAGAATTGGGAAAGAAGGAAGACAAATGGGTCAGAACCAGGGTGAAGCAGAAGGTACAGAACCAAGGTGGGGAAACCAAGAAGCAAGATGCTAAGAACTCTGACAAGGGTGGGGAGAAGGGTAAAGATCAAAAGTCTTCATCAGGCCCCCAAAAATCTTCTTCTGGTGGGGATTCCCAGTCTACAAAAGGGAAAGGCCAAAGGAAACCATGGTGCAAGGTCTGTAAGCAAAAGACCCACTGGACCAGTGATTGCACCAAGTCCAAAGACTCCAGTCCAGCACCCACCAATGCCCCTAAGGCACCTGTTCCCCCTAGTACAGTTGGTGGAAGTGCTCCAGCAAAGGGTTTAGTAGGGTTCACCCTGGGAACTGAGTTGGGCTCTGACTTAGTCAGAGAACTGACTCAGGCTGTGTTAGTCTGTGATGGAGGCATGGATGTGACCTCCACTGTGAGTCCCAGTAATCTGGGCAAGTACAGACAACAGCCTTTAATTAATGGACGTGAGGCTTTGGCATTTAGGGACACAGGGGCAAGTGTCACAATGGTGACACAAGACCTTGTGCTACCTGGGCAAGTTATGCTTGGTGAGATGTACCAAGTGACCAATGCTAGCAATGTCAGAACAGACCATACTCTGGCAGTTGTTAACTTCTCCTGGGGAGGGGTAACTGGCCTTAAGAAGGTTGTGGTAAGTGCGAACCTACCAGTCGAATGCTTGCTTGGCAATGACTTAGAGACTTCTGCTTGGGCAGAAGTGGAGCTCAGGACCCATGCAGAAATGCTGGGGATCCCTGCAGATGTGTTTGCTGTGACCAGGTCACAAGCCAAAATGTCTAGCACTGAACAGGCCTTGGATTCTGGAAGAATGGGCCAAGTGCCTTCCAAGAGGAGGAGTAGTAGGGTTAAGGCAGTGCCTTCCCCTTGGCTCAGGAGGAAGATCAGTCCCTTGAGGGGGATGATCTCAGCCCTGAAGAAGGAACTGTCCCAGAGGAACTTGAACCTGACCAGGTTGAGTTCTTGGGGACAGGGGGACCTTCTAGGGCAGATCTGAGCCAGGAGCAGCAGAGCTGCCCCTCCCTTGAACCCCTCAGACAGCAAGCTGCTGCTAAGGCTGCTGGGAAAGCTAGTGGTCCCCATACAGTGTATTGGGATGATGGACTCCTGTACTCAGAGAGTAGAGACCCCAAGCCTGGTGCTACCAGGAGGTTGGTAATACCTTTGAAGTTCAGGGGCTTCCTATTGACCCTAGCCCATGATATTCCCCTAGCAGGTCACCTGGGCCAGAACAAGACTTGGGACAGAATTGTCCCTCACTTTCACTGGCCCCACATGTCTGAAGACAGTAAGGAGTTTTGTCGCTCCTTTGTAACCTGCCAAGCCAGTGGCAAAGCAGGTGGCACTACAAAGGCCCCCTGATACCACTACCTGTGGTGGGGGTGCCCTTTGAAAGGGTAGGGATTGACATTGTTGGTCCCATGGATCCCCAAACAGCCTCTGGGCACAGGTTTATCCTGGTGGTAGTGGATCATGCCACCAGGTACCCAGAAGCTATTCCCCTCAGGACCACTACAGCACCTGTGGTGGCAAGGGCCCTCCTGGGAATCTTCTCAAGAGTGGGCTTTCCTAAGGAGGTAGTCTCAGACAGGGGTGCTAACTTCATGTCTGAACTTAGAGTTGTGTGTTAAGGGATAGCACAACCCTTTCTACAACTCAAGAGAGTTTAGTAGGCCACACTAGAGTAGGTAGTGCATACACCACACCACACTAGTAATGTCTTTAAGGGCAGGATCCAAAGAATCCTTGCAGGAAGCCATTGAGCTTCCACCCTCCAAGTATGATACACTCCCATTCTTGGAATTGAGAGCTTTATGTAACTTGAGAAAAATAAGGACAGGCCAAAGCCCCACCACCCAACACCTCAAGGATTTGTTGGTGGCTTATGACCTTAGTAAGCCTGTAGGGACTGAAGGGGTAGGAGCTGAGGGTGGGGCAGGAGAAGAGGAGGACGCCAGGGTACCAATACCCCCAGCCCCCCTCTGAAACTGGCCAGGAGGGTGACAATGACCCTGACCTGGAAAACCCAATCCCTCCTGTGGATGATGATGAGGATGATCAAGATGATGCCCTCTTTGTCCCCCCAGGAAGGATTAAGAGTGTGCCCAGGAAGTCTAGATCTCCTTCTCAGGAGTCTAACCACTCTGGCACCTCTATAGGGAGCTCTGTCTCATCTCACAGGAGGGAATCCTCTCATGAGAGGAGAACCAGACTGGTCCAGTATGAGGAAACTCAGCTGGAGATCAGAAAAAGCAATTGGCTTTAGATAGGGAATCCCTAGATCTCCTTAGAGAGAGAAGAAAGTTGGGACTAGAGTCCGATGGTGGCAGCCATGTCCCTAGAGACAGGGAAAGGTCCTTTGACCATAGGAACCTGAGCAAGATTGTCCCTCCCTACCAGAGTGGGGATGATATCCACAAATAGATAACTGCTTTAGAGAGGGCCTGTAAAGTACAGAAGGTCCCTCAGGAGCAGTGGGCAGCAATCTTGTGGCTCTCCTTTGCTGACAAAGGTAGAGATAAGCTCCTCACTGTTAGAGAGGAGGATGCTGATAATTACAAGGTCTTGAAGAGTGCTCTTATTGATGGGTTTGGCCTAACCACTGAACAGTACAGGTTGAAGTTCAGAGACACCCAAAAAGCACAGACTCAAGACTAGGTAGACTATGTGGATTGTTCTGCCAAGGCTCTGGAAGGCTGGTTGATGGGCAGTAAGGTGTGTGACTTCTCAGGATTGTACAATCTGATAATGAGGGAGCAGATTCTTAATAACTGTCAAAATCAGCTGTTGCATCAATACCTGGTAGACTCTGATCTGACCTCTCCCCAAGAATTGGGAAAGAAGGAAGACAAATGGGTCAGAACCAGGGTGAAGCAGAAGGTACAGAACCAAGGTGGGGAAACCAAGAAGCAAGATGCTAAGAACTCTGACAAGGGTGGGGAGAAGGGTAAAGATCAAAAGTCTTCATCAGGCCCCCAAAAATCTTCTTCTGGTGGGGATTCCCAGTCTACAAAAGGGAAAGGCCAAAGGAAACCATGGTGCAAGGTCTGTAAGCAAAAGACCCACTGGACCAGTGATTGCACCAAGTCCAAAGACTCCAGTCCAGCACCCACCAATGCCCCTAAGGCACCTGTTCCCCTAGTACAGTTGGTGGAAGTGCTCCAGCAAAGGGTTTAGTAGGGTTCACCCTGGGAACTGAGTTGGGCTCTGACTTAGTCAGAGAACTGACTCAGGCTGTGTTAGTCTGTGATGGAGGCATGGATGTGACCTCCACTGTGAGTCCCAGTAATCTGGGCAAGTACAGACAACAGCCTTTAATTAATGGACGTGAGGCTTTGGCATTTAGGGACACAGGGGCAAGTGTCACAATGGTGACACAAGACCTTGTGCTACCTGGGCAAGTTATGCTTGGTGAGATGTACCAAGTGACCAATGCTAGCAATGTCAGAACAGACCATACTCTGGCAGTTGTTAACTTCTCCTGGGGAGGGGTAACTGGCCTTAAGAAGGTTGTGGTAAGTGCGAACCTACCAGTCGAATGCTTGCTTGGCAATGACTTAGAGACTTCTGCTTGGGCAGAAGTGGAGCTCAGGACCCATGCAGAAATGCTGGGGATCCCTGCAGATGTGTTTGCTGTGACCAGGTCACAAGCCAAAATGTCTAGCACTGAACAGGCCTTGGATTCTGGAAGAATGGACCAAGTGCCTTCCAAGAGGAGGAGTAGTAGGGTTAAGGCAGTGCCTTCCCCCTTGGCTCAGGAGGAAGATCAGTCCCTTGAGGGGGATGATCTCAGCCCTGAAGAAGGAACTGTCCCAGAGGAACTTGAACCTGACCAGGTTGAGTTCTTGGGGACAGGGGACCTTCTAGGGCAGATCTGAGCCAGGAGCAGCAGAGCTGCCCCTCCCTTGAACCCCTCAGACAGCAAGCTGCTGCTGAGGCTGCTGGGAAAGCTAGTGGTCCCCATACAGTGTATTGGGATGATGGACTCCTGTACTCAGAGAGTAGAGACCCCAAGCCTGGTGCTACCAGGAGGTTGGTAATACCTTTGATGTTCAGGGGCTTCCTATTGTCCCTAGCCCATGATATTCCCCTAGCAGGTCACCTGGGCCAGAACAAGACTTGGGACAGAATTGTCCCTCACTTTCACTGGCCCCACATGTCTGAAGACAGTAAGGAGTTTTGTCGCTCCTGTGTAACCTGCCAAGCCAGTGGCAAATCAGGTGGCACTACAAAGGCCCCCTGATACCACTACCTGTGGTGGGGGTGCCCTTTGAAAGGGTAGGGATTGACATTGTTGGTCCCATGGATCCCCAAACAGCCTCTGGGCACAGGTTTATCCTGGTGGTAGTGGATCATGCCACCAGGTACCCAGAAGCTATTCCCCTCAGGACCACTACAGCACCTGTGGTGGCAAGGGCCCTCCTGGGAATCTTCTCAAGAGTGGGCTTTCCTAAGGAGGTAGTCTCAGACAGGGGTGCTAACTTCATGTCTGGGTACTTAAAAGCAATGTGGAAGGAGTGTGGAGTGACTTATAAGTTCACCACACCCTATCACCCACAATGCAATGGTTTAGTTGAGAGATTCAACAAAACCTTGAAGGGCATGATTAAAGGGCTCCCAGAAAAGCTTAGGCGTAGATGGGACATACTCTTGCCCTGCCTTTTATTCGCATATAGGGAGGTGCCTCAGAAGGGGGTTGGTTACAGCCCTTTTGAACTTCTGTTTGGCCACCCTGTGAGGGGTCCACTGTGCTTGGTGAAGGAAGGATGGGAGTTACCTCTCAAGCCCCCAAAGCAAGATATAGTGGACTATGTACTTGGTCTCCGCTCCAGGATGGCTGAGTACATGAAAAAGGCAACCAAAAACCTTGAGGCTAGCCAGGAACTTCAGAAGGCCTGGCATGACCAAAGGCTGTTCTGACTGTTTACCAGCCAGGACAGAAGGTGTGGGTGTTGGAGCCAGTGGCCCCAGCAGCTCTCCAAGATCAATGGAGTGGACCCCACACTATTGTTGAGCAGAAGGGTGAGGTCACTTATTTAGTGGACCTAGGAACACCCAGGAGTCTCCACAGGGTTCTCCATGTCAACAGGTTAAAACCATATGTGGACAGGGCAGACATGGGCTTGCTCATGGCTACTGATGAAGGGCAGGAGGAAGAGAGTGACCCACTCCCTGACCTGCTCTCACAGAACCCTGACGATGGGTCAGTTGATGGTGTAGCCTTGGCAGGCAGCCTCACTACCCAGCAACAAACTGATTGCAGGCAAGTCCTCAATCAGTTTAGACATATGTTTTCACTGACACCCAGTCAGACCACCTGGTGCACTCATGAAGTGGACACTGGGGACAGTCTGCCTATTAAAAACAAGATTTATAGGCAACCTGACCATGTCAGGGACTGTATCAGGACTGAAGTCCAGAAAATGTTGGAATTGGGAGTTATTGAACCCTCAGATAGCCCTTGGGCTAGTCCAGTAGTCCTTGTACCGAAACCTCACACCAGTGGTGGAAAGAGAGAGATGAGGTTCTGTGTAGACTACAGGGGTCTCAATGCAGTCACTAGGACTGATGCCCATCCAATACCCAGGGCAGATGAGCTCATAGATACTTTGGCCTCTGCCAAATATCTCAGCACATTTGACCTAACAGCTGGCTACTGGCAGATCAGACTAGCTGATACTGCAAAGCCCAAAACAGCATTCTCAACCCCTAGTGGGCATTATCAATTTGTGGTAATGCCCTTTGGTCTGAAGAATGCACCTGCCACTTTCCAGAGGTTGGTGAATACAGTTCTCACAGGACTGGAAGCCTATAGTGCAGCTTATCTAGATGATATTGCTGTCTTTAGCTCCACCTGGGAGGATCACCTGGTCCACCTCAGGAATGTTTTACAGGCCCTGCAAAAGGCAGGCCTGACTATCAAGGCCACTAAGTGCCAGATAGGGCAGAGTCAGGTTGTGTACCTGGGCCACCTTGTGGGTGGAGGCCAGGTTCAACCTTTGCAGAGCAAGATCCAGACCATCATGGACTGGACTGCTCCCACTACCCAGACTCAGGTGAGAGCCTTCTTAGGCCTGACTGGGTACTATAGGAGATTTGTCAAGGGGTATGGATCAATAGTGACACCCCTGAATGACTTAACTTCTAAGAAAATGCCCAAAAAGGTTCAGTGGACAGTTAGCTGTCAAAAGGCATTTGATGACCTCAAGCAGGCCATGTGCACTGCTCCAATTCTGCAGAGTCCTGATTACTCCAAGAAGTTCATTGTTCAAACTGATGCATCCGAATTGGGGGTAGGGGCTGTGCTGTCACAATTGAATGAAGAAGGTCAGGATCAGCCAGTAGCTTTTATTAGCAGAAGGCTGACCCCTAGAGAGAAACGTTGGTCAGCCATAGAGAGGGAGGCCTTTGCTGTGGTCTGGGCTCTGAAGAAGTTGAGGCCATACTTGTTTGGTACACACTTCCTGGTTCAGACAGACCATAAGCCCCTCTTATGGCTAAAACAAATGAAGGGTGAAAACCCCAAACTGCTTAGGTGGTCCATTTCCCTACAGGGGATGGACTTTACAGTGGAACATAGGCCTGGGAGTAACCATGCGAATGCAGATGGACTCTCTAGGTATTTCCACTTAGAACATGAAGACTTAACTGGGCAAGGTTAGTTTAATGTCCCTACGTTTGGGGGGGTTGTGTAGGAGAGTAGGATCTGCTTCACATGGGTACTCCCACTTTTTGCTGATGCTTCACTGTTTTTCGACATTAGTCTGGCTGGGGCCCTGCTAATCAGAACCCCAGCCTAGCTGCTTCCTCTCTAAAATGGTTTCCATGTGCCTTAGGCACATCACTGATTGGGATCTGGAGTGCCCTTATAAGTCCCTAGTATATGGTATACTATGTACCAAGGGCATAGGTACCTCAGAGGCCTGCCAGGGGCTGCAGCATGTATTATGCCACCCCTGGAAGGCCATCCAAACTGACACAACAGGTCTGCTACTGCAGCCTGGGTAAGGTGGTGCATGCACCCCTTACTGTGATATAGGTTACCTATATCACGAAATACATACACACATATAAACCTATAAGTCACTCCTAAGGCAGGCCTTATCAATCCTAAAGGCAGAGTGCGTGGTTCCTATGTGAGAGGGTGCCCCTGCATGAGCAGGGCCCCTCTGCAGCGTTCGGAGACCATCTCTGATGCTGTTTGTAGTGCAGCCTGACCATATACTCTTAAGCGCATTATATCCTCGCGGTAAAATGCTAACTTTGGAATGGCTGCACCTAAACATGTCGTGTTTGGTGTCAAACATCTTGGAATACTACCCCCCGCCAATCCTGGCGGCGGGGGTAGCATTCCACCCTTCTAGAGGGAAAGACATGTTAACTCTGACGAGTCCGGTAACTTCTTTCCAGAGCCCTGGCATCACAAAATGGATGCTGCTGCCACAGACACGAGTCTGGCCTCCTGCTGCTGGACGAAACTCCGGCAGGGGAGGCCTGGACAATAGGTTTCTGTCCCAGGGAGGTGTGACCACCTCCCCAGACAGGATAATGTGTATTGGGGCTGGGCGGGAGCACTTTCGGGTGCTTTGAAGTCCTGCACTGGGGGCACATTTGGTGTCCCTGTGCATACCCCAGTTCAAACCGGATCAGGGGCTTGCAGCCCCTGCTTTGGCGCGAACTGGACAAAGGAAAGGGGTGTAGCCACCCCTCTGCCCTGACCCACCCATAGGTGGGGCCACAGAGTAGTCCAACCCCTATTTTTAGAATAAAGGTAGGAACCCAGTCCTTAGGACTTTAGATTATACCTGGACGAAACTCTGAAACTGAATCGTGGACCTTCGACGCTCTACGACAAGATTAGAGGACTGAAGAATCTCCCTTGGGGTCAAGGAGTGACTCCCTGCTTGGCAGGCACCAAAGAAGCATCTGTCCGGTTCGCATTTCTGAAGCTCCCGTCGGACGCCGAAGTCATCGCATCACCAGAGGTGGATTCTCAGACTTCCCGAGGCTACCCTGAGTCCCCAGCAAAGCTGAGGCCCGTGGCTATCGTGGGTGACTTGAGACCATGACCCCTGGACACCGAGCACATTTGCAAGTGCATCTTCTTCTGGGTCTCCCAAGAAGTCGTGCTTTGGGCTCCGAGTAGCCCTAGCCTCCAGCACCACCTGCACCGAAGATCATTGGCCCCCACTCCACGAGTGTCCTGTAAGCCAGATCCACGTGCGGCGTCACGAGGCTCCTTTGCGGTCGCTAGCCCGTTGGCTAGTAGCCCTTAACGAAGGCCAATCCTTTTCTTGCTTGGCATCCTGGTTGCTCCAGGCCTGCCCTCACTTACCCTCGCTGGGTGAGTTCCACAGACCTTGCTGGTCTGCACCATTGACGATCTACATCTTCACCGAGACTTGCCGCTGCCAAGGCTTGTTGGGTCCAATCCGGTCGCCGACACCTCAGCACTCGACAGACATCGTGTACCAGCCCGAATCCTGCTTCTGGTCGCCGACAACGCCTCCTGGACCTCGTGGCTGAAGAGTCAAGACAACCGTCAAACGCACCTGAAGCACTCGACATCGGTGGGCATCTGTCCATCGCCTTCCTGGTCACTGGCTAGTGACCCAGACTCTGTCCCCTCTGCTTTCAGGTTCTTCAGAACTCCGATCCACTCTTGGATCCACCCGGACACTTTTCTCTTGGCCGCCAGCAGCACTTTGCAGCAGATCGCCATTCGAATCGACGACGAAACCCGACCCCGAAAGGCACCTATGCACCCGGCTTCCCTGGGTGAGGTAGCACAAGTACTCCGGTGCTCCCGGGGGTAGAGACTCTTCAAAGTCCTAGATCTCAAAGGGTTTTGTCCTAGTCCTCTTTTAAGTGTCCCTTTTCTCTATTTTCCCGATCCCGACTTTCTCCATAGAAGTCAACGGCGTATCGCGGTTGTGTATTTACACTGCACGCGTCTCCCGTAGGTCCCCTGTGTCACTACCTTGGGTGGTTCCTTGTGGTCCAAGCACTTCTAGAGGCTCTAGGCCTAGTGTCTAGTTCAGTCGTGGTTCGCATACCACTTTATTGGTATATGGTTTGGTACGCCCCTAGGGCCCAAACGTGTATTTGTGCTATTACTGTAATTTAATAACTTATAACTTATGTACTTCGAACTCTAGCCTCATAAAGAGACTAGAGGGGTGTGTTTAGCAATAAATACATATATTTTGAATATATACCTGGTGTGGTGCTCTTTCATTTGATCACTCAAGAGATTATAGACTAGTAAAACAAGCTGCTTTACATTCCTTCAAGACTTAGCCTGAAGGCTGCTCTCCATAGCTACCACTAGGATAGCTTTCAATAAAGGTTGTCTTTAACCTATCTCCAATAAGGGGTTGTTTGGACTGGTGCAAGGTGCCCACTATAATTAGTGGACAGCATATGCCAGGCCAACTTCTCACACCCGTTTATTAGTGCTGGTTTCCGATCACATTAACTTTACCAGTCAGGGTCTCAAATTTCCAGTCTTTTCAAGTCCGGACACGCTTGTTTTGTAGTGACGTGCTCTGAAAACAACAAATGCCCAGGAGAAACTGCTGTACTACTACTCTTACACGAACGAAAACTGAACAAAAACACGCAGAGAGATTAACAGAATCACACTCCCAATTTTTCTGTTTGTATTTTTAAATAACGTAAAAGGTCCAAAACAATTAGCATAAATGTAACTGAGCTTGCACTCAAAGTGCTCATGCATGCAGTGTGCGTGTCTGCATATTAGGCTACCCCTGGGCATTGACAAGAAGTGTTTGAAACCCAAACTTGCCAGACGTCATGGGAGAGAAGCGGGGAGGAGGGAGAGAGGCGGATAGGAGGAGGGACTAGGGGGGAGAGGATACTGCGCATACCAATGCTGAGAGCAGGCGGGTCCAGCAGAGACTGCAGAGAGACTGGGGAGGGCAGTGGAGAAGGGGGGGCAGTGGAAGGGTGAGAGAAGAGGCAGGATTGTAAACAACCAGTATGTGGAGTAACATATACAGCTGTCGACTTTGGAACTGGGTTCGAGTCTCAGTTTTGGCTCTCCCACTGCTTACAAAAAAAATGTTGTGCAGCAGACAATTGCTAATGCATTATTTCTATCAGTTATATTTTTCATAGGCCACAAGCTTGTATTGGCTCGAGGAGAACCACGAGGCAGCCACGCGCCTTTAAGAGGTTGTTGTTCGCGTTGACATGCTGCTGGAAAAGATATAGAGTTCCTGGCAGATATCGCACAGTCATAGTTGAAAACACGGTCACTACAAACGCAGCCTGTTCCTGAGTAATAGCAGCAGAGGGGTGGCACCGGATTATAAAAGTCAACCTCTATCCGGCTCTCGGTGACTGCTCTCACAAGCGTACTGTAGACAGCCCAACTCCCATCTGTGAAAAGCTGTTCATAATAAACATGAGCCAAGGCAAACAAAACAAAAAGTCCCCAAAGGCACACAAACACTTACAGGGCAAGGACACTGTAGTTGGTCGGAGCTGGCGAGGGATAAACAGAAGTGATGTATCGGGAGCACCAACCAAGTAGCAGCCAGCAAAGAAGAGTGAGGCAGGAGTGAACCAATGGCAAGCAACAGGCGGGATTACACTACTATAGTCATTACAGCAGGTCTTCCAGACAGCGCATGTGCTGCCCATGCTCGACCTAAAAATGAAGCATTTACCCTGTATGCAGTTATTAGGAAAAAACACTCATCAAAATCTACCGTGCAGAGTCTAGACCCTCTTAAAATTAAATAACAGAAGGCATACTGTTTCTCTGGAGCTTTCTACATGGATCATTTACCCTTTTCAGAGGGGTCAGTAGAGACATTTCTGTTTGTAAACTGAATGAAATACCTAGTTCACTGTGAGAAAAAGGTCTCTCCAGAGAGATGGGTTTATTACTAAAGCCTTTCACACCCACTCTTCACCGTGTAAAGTGATCTCTCCAGACAGGCTATGTTGTTCTAAAAAGAAGCATTTACCCTGTATACACATATAAGGAAAGGATCCCCTCTTTCATCAAACTAAACCACATAGAAACTGCACCTTTTTAAAATGTTATAATAGAAGGTCTAGTGTTTCCATGGAACGTTCTACAAAGATTCTTTCTTCCTTTTCAGAGGTGTCAGTAGAGAGATTGCTTTTTGTAAACTGAGTCATACACCATGTTCACTCTGATAAAAAATCTGTAGAGACAGATGGCTTCATTACTAAAGCCCTTCACACCCACCGTTTACCCTGTAGAGAGGTGTCATCAGAGATGGTGTGTTGTTACCATTCACTAGACTTGCATGAGGAGTTACTCTTTCATGAACCTCTACAACACACAATCTGTACCCTGTTTAAATCTGCTAACAGAGGGTCTAGTTTTGTCTAAAAGCTTGTACAGTTATCCTTTACTTTGTTCAGCGGTATCAGTAGAGACCTTGATGTCTGTGAACCTTTCATACACGATGTTCTCTCAGAGGAAACACTTTTGTACAGGGCTGAATTACTCACTAAAGCCTTTTACAGCTCAGCCTTTATCTCTACAGACCTATAGTAGAGAGGGAATGTTGTGATAGAAGTGAGCCATTCCGTCTATACAGAATTGTATTACAAAGGTTTACTTTTACATCCAACTTTACAATCCTCAATCTGAACTCTGTTAAAATGTAGTAGCAGAGGGCCTAGTGTTTGTCTGAGTCCTTTTACACACACCCTTTACTCTATGCAGAGATCTCAGTAGAGAGCTTGATGTTTCTAAAGCTATACAACACAGCAGGCACTAGCTCTCTACGTTCTTCTACAGAAACCATTAGCTCTCTGCTGAGGTGTCACTAGAGTGACTGCTGATACATGGTAGTATGAGATAGGATCTCTCTTTCATCAAAGTCTATTATATAGAATGTATAGCATGTTGAAAATATACTAGCACATGACCTAGTTTTTCTCTTAATATTTGTACACAGACTGTCTATTTTGCTCAGAGTAATTACTAGAGAGGGTGGTCTTACTGAAGTGAACAAAACCCCCTATTCTCTCAGAGAAAAACACCTTTACAGAGGAATGACTTTCGATGTAAAGCCTTTCACACACCCAGCTTTCACCTTGAAACAAGTTCTCACCAGAGGCTATACTGTCATAAAAAAAGACACATTTACCCTGTATACACTTATAAGAAAAGGAGCCCTTCTTTCATCAAACTGTATCATTCAGAATCTGCACCCTTATGATTTGAACTGGGCTATGGTGAATTCATCGTCTGCGGAGATAGAATCCATCCTGGATTCACTTTCTATTGAACTCATGGGAGACATCATGGATAACTCCAACACACCTTAATCTGGCCACAGTTCCAAATTGACATGCTATGCTTTGTTATTATTATCATTATAATTTTTTTTGTATAACCTGCCTATTTGCAAAGCATTGAATTTGTTAAGCTTGTGCTTTATAGTGTCTACTTAGTTGCTCTGTTACTTGCCCAACCAAAGGGGGGTGTTGTGAGTTTCCTTTAGGGCCTACTTAGTTTTTCTTTATTTAAGCCTAACTGCAAGTTGTAGGCTGCTTTGCTTTGCACACGGTGCACACAGCATGTTGCTTTTGTGCCATGATATTACTTTAGAAATATGCTGCACATGTTTTTATTTGGTTCTGTTCTCTAGGACTCAGCCTGAACATTTCAAACAAGGTCGAACAACACCGGGCCCCTGTTTTTCAGTGATTGGTTAGCAATGTACATTGGCAATTAGACAAAACATAAATTCACATCTCCTGTTTTCAAGAGAGAAACCTCTTATCATTTACACCAAGACTTGCCTTTTGCAAACAGAGAGTGGAACTTGCAGAAGAAAAGGTCCTGAAACGAATATGCCAGCTTTGCGCAACCTGAGATGCAGATTACCTAATTTCAAATGCCAGATATGGTGGCCAGTTCTAATCCCAGAGCTCGCTGATCTATCCCCCTGCCCACGTAGTGAGGATAGGCTGCGGCAGATACATCATTCACCATTGTAGGGCTTCTCATTGTATACAGTTTACTTATGATGCTAATTACTTTGCTAGCATGCACATGCTTTCTAGTTGCAGCACAGTTGTTTCGTAATAGAGCACAATAGTTTCAATAAATATTGTAAACTTTCCTTGTGTCTTTCTTGTGTTTATTATGGGCATGCATGATTGAGAAAATGAAAGGTAACGATCTGTTTCCACTGTTCTCCCTGAGGGCTAAAGAGTTGTGTTCTGGGGTGCCAATGTACCTGTTGCTCTGGGAAGGTTAGGAGGGCAGGTAAGGCACTATAAGCTATGCGGATTTGGGCCCATAGGTACTGATGTGGTATGGTGACCCAGTCCCTACAGTCCGACGTCCTGTGGTCCCAGGCATAGTTCTGTTTCTAGACAGAATCCCTGCAACAGTATGGCAATATATTAAAATACATGAGAATATGAATTATTAGGAATGAAGCAAAGAAAGCTCTTGTTTCTCGCATGGGTAGGTCTTTGTTCCCACACAATGACTCACCAGCTTCTGTAATACAAGATCTTATAAAAAGTCACAAACAGCTTGTGTGCCTCATGCCAACATTGGACGAGTGAGTTCAATTTAACTTAGAAAGGCTTCATTTGAAAAAACAAGAGATTGAGAGACATAATAGTAAAGATAAAATGGAACATCAAGGTTTAAACTTACTACTATATCAATAAGTGGTAAAAAAAACTGGAATCACTGCAGAAAACAGTTTCACACACTGCTGGTTTAGAAAAGACTCTAAACCTGTGTTGGAATTGCAGAATAACTTTGCGACTAAATCTCAAATTCGAGAAGGGATTAGTGAAAGGGGCAATAGGGAATGTGGTATACTTTACATATCGCAATAGAGCAGAGTACAAATATATTTAGATTACATTTGATCATATTGAAGAGGGAAAAAAATTGGAAGGTTTACTGCTTGATGTCGGTTAGTAAAAGGCCTCTATGTGAGAAGACAACAGTTTCTTCTGTGTTTGGCCTATACGGTCACCAATCACAAAACTCAAAGATTAAGTGTGGATGAAGCAATGATACATATAGGTCATACAGTCTTAAAAGAAGGCATGTCTTATGTTCCTCTATCATGGGTTAGGTAATTGTCAGGATTGTACCTTCAGTTTGATGAGACCAAAGACAATGCTGACTCAATATGTATGATAGAATGCAATCATTTGAGAGGGCTTTATGCTCCTCATCTGAGCTTATATCCCATTGTTGAAAAAAATAGGAAGCAAATAATGAGGTTGCAGATTTTTAAAATGTTTCTAAACTAAGTGAAGACTCTACAAAGACTTCCAAAAAGGTAAAAACTAATGAAGTCAATATTGTAATATGTTTTCCATTTTCAAACACTTCCAGAGTTTCGGGCTTCTCTAATATAGTAGTTAATGTTCTGTTCCACCTACAACCGGTGGTTGAAAATATTCAGCAAAACAAAGACAAACATTTAAGTCAAGCTTTCACATCTCTGCTCAGTTTAATGAACGCTGAAAAACAAGTCTGTTCAACTTCATTTATATGCGATATTGTTGCCCACTGTAATGGTGGTTCACAATTCACTTTGCATTTGCAACAGGATGCACAGGAGTTTTTAATGGTAGTGCGAAATGTGTTAGAAAATGAGGGAATTACAATTAATGACTACTTTTGAACAAGCTATTCATGGAACCATAAATGTGTTAATAGTCTTATTCAGGCAGAGCAGACATTGATCCTGAGTGATTTGGGTACCTTACTGTACCAGATTTCAAATCAGTAGCTTTTGAAAAACGTTTCGTTAAAGCTGGGTAGAAAAACTGCTGTCCAGATTGCACATCAGCACTACTGTCTACATTAGTTGTGAAAGACAGTTTAAAATATCTTATTCTTATGCTACAAAGATGTGACCAGATGGCAGTAAAAGCAGTACTGATATCTGTAACATTAAAGCTAAGCTGGTCAGATATCAATTTATAGGAAAACATACTCTGCTGTTGCCATTATTTTTCATCATGGACAGTCAATAAACTTTGGCCACAACACTGTGTACCTTAAAAATGTATGTGGCTGGACTGAATGTGATTGTCTTACAATAAAGCAAGGCTTGCCCTTGAAACCTCCAAACTCCTATCTCATAGTTTTGGAACCAAAGTTCTAGAGAAAAACAATGTTTACAAAACTCTATGTGCAAATAATGGGCAAAAAGTTCATGTTCATTGTCGTTATATGTGTGAAGGTCTCAGTTGTTCAATACGCTCTATTATACATAGGTATCATTTTGATTGGAACTCTCCCAAAAGATATGAGTGTTTACGTATATGGTGCTAATTTTAGATATTTCAGTACTGACATATCTCACTAGGCAAGGTATTTTCTTCCCACAGTCTAATACAGACATTTGATCCAAGACAGAACTGTTACTAAAAAGGTGAGTTCCCTTCTACAACCTAGAGCAAAGAGTTTTCAATCAGAGGAGACGTTTCAGTTGAGAAACCAGTGTAGCTCTACACTCTACCACACAAATCCATAATGCAAAACAGAGATGTAAGTTTATAGACAAATTCTTCATAACACCCTAATACACACACCTCTCGTCCAAGAAAGAATTATTAACTGATATTCTACTGTCAATTGTAATATTACTGTACTATGCATTATTTGATCCTGGAAGAGGTCTTAGTGGAGAGACCACTCTTTCATCACACACTACGATGCACAACCATCACATTGGAAAGAGGTCTCACCGAAACAGTAATCTCTCTCCACAAACTACTATGCATACCCATCATATAAAGGAGAGGTGTAAGCACACAAACCAGACTTTTATCAAGAAGATACTAAAGAAACCAGCAATTATAAACTTGGAAGTAAAACTTAAAAGGGGAAAACATATACTGTTTTGGTGGGCATTGGTACACCTTGACAAGTTTGTGTCAAGCATTTCTACTCACTTCACAGGCAAAAATTATTGTTCCACACAGTGAGCTTTAGACCACCCTACTGAGATAGGCAGTCTTGCAGTCTGCTTCCCTAGCCTACACATCTGAAGCCAATACTTCTTAAGTTTGCATAGACGCTGTTCTACTTTTAATAATGTAAGACATTAATAATAACCAATCAAATGTCTTATATAGGAGTGTTTGCTCTCTCGCGGGCCTCTCGCGAGAGGCTCACTGGATCATAAAAAGTAAGAAAAACATACTGTAGGTATGAAAAGTTGGCATGTTTGGTTATTTTATGGGGGGCAGCCGACAACCTAGAACTGGGGACACACGGCAGCCTTTGGCAAGCGGATCGGACTGCCGGTGAAGACTGCGACGCTTCAAGGGTGATTGGAGCCACCTGCCAATACAAGATTGAATGCTGCTGCGCCCGCAGCTCTCACTGCTCCCCTTGCATCGACTGCATCACCTGGGCCGAAACCGGTGGGGAGACAGCTTTCTATGGGAGCTACAATTCACCTCCCCTTTCCTTCCTTATTTGCCAAACTGCCCGCATCGCCGAGTCAGGTGGCCCCGCCCACTTTCTCCTGCCAGTGGCCCTGTGCGAGTGAACCAGATAGCGGAGACCTGTGGGGCAGAATGGCGGCGGACTGCCTTATTGCTGCCCTCCACTCTTGGGGCATTATACTACATGCTGGCACCAGCTAGAGAGCGGCCCCAGCATTAACGACAAAGAGAAATTAGGGGCATAGAGTCTGGGGGCCTGTGATACTAGCCTACAACTCGGGCACAGGCGGCCTCTGGATTTAATCATCCCCCTACCCTCCCCTTTCTACACTCACTGCTGGGCATGTGTGCCCCCCCCTGCTAGTGCACGTCACCAGTACCCCTTGCAGGACTTATGGACCCACGCGCAGAGATTTCTGCAGCTGTGGGGGCGTGACTCACTCGTTGGAGGTTGCTGCTGGTCTGACTGTTCTACCAGCGGGGGGTGGTCGGCCTGTGACCCCCCTTGTCTGCCCTACATGGCATGGATGTGGACGGCTAGGTTTGGACCGTGGACAGGTGGTGAAGGCCAGATCCGAGACACTGCTAGGAGAACACACGGTGGGGAGACACACCCTTGCCTGTGCCAGCTGATAAACACACCCCTCCCTCTTTGAATGCTGCACTGGTGCCTGCCAGCTTACCTCTCAACACTAACGCTGCATAGGTGCTCTATGAGGTTGTACTTTAACTACTGCTACTTGTGGTGGACTGCCTCCCTTTATCCCACTATACCATGGGCCGTTCCCAGAGACTAAAAGACAACGCCTCGATGGACATCTCCCAAGATGGGATCAAGCGTGGTGCCGGGGGCGACTTGGCCTCTCAAATCGATGACAATTTCAATAAGCTGATGGTGGCGATCAATGCCTCTGGGGAGTGGTTGTAGGGTAACATTGACTCAATAGCCATGGAGTTAGGTCTTATCCGGGAGGATTCGAAGAAGTTGTCAGCTCAGGTGTCTACCTCCGAGACTCCCTTCAGACCTTACTGCCAGTGACTGGAAGCATGGATCGCCTCCTCACCGATCTGGATGCTCACACTCGCCAGCTAAAGGCCAGGATTGATGACCAAGAAGGAAGGGCACATCATAACAATATCAGGATTATCAGTCTGCCGGAAAAAGTGGAGGGTGAGTCCATGCTTGGCTTTGTGGAGGACTGGCTACAGGAGCATGTGGCAAAGGGCTTATCCCAGTTCTATGCCCTAGAACTCATGCGTAAAATACCTGCCCGACTGCCCATGCCAGGGGCCCCACCCCATCCAGTAATAGTCCAGCTGCTACATTGCCAGGACAGAGACTTTCTTCTACAACAGGCACACAGCCGTAGCGCCTTTGCAGTTGAGAATGCTATGGTCTCTCTTTACCTAGACTTCACCATTCAGGTTCAGAACCAGAGGGCATCCTTCACTGCCGTGAAGAAGAGGCTTTAGGAGCTGGGTTTGCTCAATGCCCTGCTGTTCCTGGCCCCCCTGGGGGTGCAGCCAGAAGGTGAGACTCACTTCTTCTTGAACCCTGCAATGGCATGGGACTGGCTGGAACTCTTTGATGAGATGACTGTGCGACCGGTCCCCTGGAGTGGCCTGATAGCAGCGACCGAAGCGGCAGAAATCCCGTAAACGTGGGGCACCCCGACCCACTAAGCAACAGGCAGCTGCGGAGCATACGAAGACAGTGGAGGTGGCAGTCTCATTGAGGGCCGGAGATGGTTAGTCACTCCCCGGGTCACAATTGCGTAGGGGGTCTACCTCATGTTTGGTGAACTCTGTGATACCGGGCTTGGATCTCACACTGCCGGGAGTTACCCCTGACACATCAGATTACATCATTTGACCCTCACCGGTGGAACTGGGCTGCTCTGTTCTTGTGGACTGAATTATACCTGTGGTATTGTATTCATGGGGCTGTTCTTTTCTCCTTGTTTAATCTACTCTATTCATGGAGGAGCTGGGGAAGTGTTGAGTCTGGTGGGGAGCCAGCATTTTACAGGATTCCTTATTAGAGAATACTCAGCCAGACACTATTGGACTGGCAAGTCTCTCTCTCCTACAGAACTTTCCGTAACGGAACTTGTTAGCCTTAATAACAAGGCTTTAGTTTGTGGCCATTGCCTATACATGTTTGGACAGGATGTGTTTATATCGCTGGCAGGGTAGGGTGTTGTGGGTATCTAGTTGGTTAGTTATGTTTTTGGTTATGTTTCTTTCTTCATGGGTGTGGATGCGATGAGCGAGGCTGTGGGGAGCGATTGTGTGGTGGTGCTGCAGTTGAGCAACTGGCAGGGAAGGCCCTGGTGCGCAGAACCACCCGCTTTAATTCAGCAATGGCCGACCACATCCGAGTGATTACCTGGAATGTGAGGGGGTTAAAAACATCATCAAAGTATAATGTTCTTGCGTACATGACGGACAGCGAGGGTAGGGCTCTCCAGAAGAGGTGGAGGGGGCAACTTTATTACACTGCCTACTCTGCATTTGCACAGGGTGCCTTGATCTGGATTAGACCTGGAGTACCCTTCTAATTGCATAAAGTAATGGTGGACCCCAAGGGATGCTATGTTTTAGTACTAGGCCTACTGGATGGTAAGGACATTGCACTATAAATATGTATGCCCAAACACCGATCTACATGCTTTTTGGGTTAGCTTGGCTTCCTTGTTGACAGCCACAATGCACTCCCCAAAGATAATTGGCTGGTATTTCAACTGTGTGGAAGATCCCCACCTGGAAAGGTCTTATACCCCTGCTGCCTGCATCCCCAGCGCAGGGCCCTTTTAAAAGAGGATTGGGCACTGGGGTTCATAGATTGCTGGCGGGCATACAATCAGAGGACACGGGCCTACTCCTTCTGCTCTGGATTGCGCGGATTAGACATGCCCTTAGATGAACAAGTTACTTACCTTCAGTAACGTAATATCTAGTAGAGGAACAGTCTAGCTGCAGATTCCTTAACTTGTGAATTCTCCCCAGCCATCAGACTGGATCTGGAAATTGTTCAGTAGTACCTCTGCGCACCGGGGGGGGATTTGGGGTTTGCCATATGGCCCTGCTATGATGTCGTCTCCGGATGTGACGTCAGCGGTGCCATATAAGTCTCATCCGGCGAGCAGATGTTAGTTTTTTCGGTGAAACCTTCCGCGCCAGAACGCAGAGCCACTATAGAAACTGGCTGTGGAAACAGTGTGCAGATCAAAAATCTTTGAACCATTAATAAAGAAGAAAATTCGAAATATCAAATGGTATATTAATACCAGATATGGATTTTAATGAAAATCCCCAAAAGAATCAAAGAAGTATAGGGCAACGTGATACCCTGCACCCTGGTAAATAACCTACATGCAAGGGAATTAAAAATCTTATTCTACAGACCATTCATCAATGGTATTGAATGGCATGCAAATAGCAAAACATAACCAATAAAAACAACACCAAGCTTTTGTGTTAATTCACACCATTACACCATTACGTGACATAGTGACAGTGCTAATGCAAAGTATGATGATACTAGACAAAGACTTTCAAAGAAAGAACCAAATGAATCAACACTGCTCACTGTTGTTTAAACTAGTGTAAAAGAGACCCCCCCCAATCTACCTATCACTCACCATTGGAAATGGATGGTATGGCAAAATCTAAACAAAACCTATATGACAAGACCAAGTGGGCTTGCTGAGTCCCAACCTTAGTTGAAGCAGTGATCACGGGTATATAAAACCGGTACTGAAAACGGGTATAACCCTAACCTCATAGGTAGTTCGCAGAGTGGGGAGGATGGGCAAGGAGTTAAGGAATCTGCGGCTAGACTATGTCTCTACGAAATATTACTTTACCGAAGGTAAGTAACTTGTACATCTGATAGAGACATCTAGCCGCAGATTCCTTAACTTGTGAATCAAATATGATAGCTATACCCCGCTGGAGGAGAGTTCGCAAACTAAACCTAGGAATCTTCTCAAAGAGAACCAGCCGGTCACGACTAACAACCGCCACAAGCACATAGGAATTGAAGAACAAGAGCTTGGCTCTTAATAGAATCCATGATCACTGTCACAGAACATATAAATAATAAACAACCCTACCGGGCTGGCAGAATCTGACCTTGAGGGAAAAAGGGGTAAACCCCAAAACAACCATCTGACAGTAATCAGACATTATCCTCTATCCCCAAAGGGAAAAGAAAACAGACTAACCAAAAGGGCAAAGTGCAGGACAAAAGTCATGCAATCTGCATTCTTCACGGCAATAAAGAAATTTCAGAAAAAGAATGGTCCTGATAAAATCCAAAAAGAAGGACTCTCAGAACTCATTCTCATCATACCAAAATGAATGAACATCAAAAGAAAGATGAACAATAATACCTCCATGGTATAAAGAACTTTGTTTCAACAAAATGGCCAATCGAAGATTACATAATGCACTGCAAAGAAGCTAAAATGACACAAATGACAATTGAATCTTGTATAGATATTCATCAATTATGCCACAAAGATGTATATATGTATGTGTATATATATATATATGTGTCACCAGAGACTCCAAGTGACCCGACAACTCACGGAATTTTGCTGGCCAATGTCTACTGCTGGACAGCAAGGACCTACAAAGCTTGCTTTCTGTGCCATGGCCCGACAGTCTGAACATGACTTCGAACTGTGGGCACACTCAAGGCACCAAGGCAAACGAGAAAAGAGAAGCAACTACATCTCACCTTAAAAACTCTTTCTGTTCTCTTTTTTTTTTAAATATCGAAGACCAAATATGTGTAACACATATGCACACAGCCATGTATACTCTGTATACCTAATAGCTAAATAGAACTGAAAAATCAGTCCAAAAGCGCTTTACAATATTATTGAAAAAGGGAATCGCACCTATTAGTGTAGCGAAACATTAAAAAGAAACCATACATAAAACAAATCCTTGTCAGCAACAAGCATATATGACCAAACTTGTGACCGACACTTCAAGAAGCAACAGCCATGATTTCGCAAGGAATGTTAAGCACAGAGAAAATTAGATACATACCTCAAGAAGACACGTAATATCTAACCTTCAGACAGAAATAACATATGCAAAAAACATTGTAGTAAAATAACAAGAAGAGCTTTCTATAAAGCCTAAAAACCTCCTACCATGAAATGCATGACGAAAACAGCCTTACCTGTTTCAGACCCTGTCTATCAGACAGCTTAAGACACAGAGTTCACATCGCCATGTTTAAAAATTGAACAACGGAATTACCTATACCCTCCCACAAAGTGTAGGGTATAGGTCATTCATGTATTCCAAAGAATACACCATAAACTCTGAATTTACCAGCACAACTCTTCAAAAATTGAAGCACTTATAATAAATATGCAGTCCGCTCGAGAAGAGAAATGAACTGCACTGATTACCCTGACTAAGAAAAACGAGAGGGGCATGTATATGTAACATAACCCCAAAAAGGGAATCACAAAAGGAAAAGAACGACTATTAGCTCACAACAATAGCTCTTAAAAGAGCATATAACGAAGTCCAAGAAGAACGAAGCTGTATAGCCAAGGGATGCTCACACAAGACAGGGTACCCAGAGAAAACTATTTAAAAGTAAACAAAAAGAATAAAAAAGTAGTACACCTAAAGAGCTATACTATTGCAAACCAAAGCTCCATGTAGAGTAAGACGTGTACCCAAAAAAGGGTATGAAGTCTTGAGACTAAGTTCCTCATCAGAGTAAAATAAAAGAACAAACCAGCTACACAGTTGCAAAGACAATCCGGAGATTAAAATAGTCAAATCCGGGGGCGTGGCTTGGCGAGCCATCATGGCGGACGTGTGCTAAGCGAGCTCCGTCCAGCCCGCCAATTATCCTGCATTTATCCTTGCTCCCCTGACCTTTCAGGGCTCTCAGTGACGACCCAGCAGCTCTACAAACCCCTGGGGTCACTTGGTGCGACTTTCGGGCACCTGCAGTGGCGGCTGGCCGAGCGGGCGGGGCCTGAGTGGAGTGTGGCTTGACGGCAAGGCAGAGGAGCCGGGGTGTCGCGCCTGAGGAACCGGAGAACAGCAGTGATCCTGATCGGCTGAGGAAGGCGGTGGGCTGCCAGGGGCGGCCCAGCGGCGCTGCGAGGCAGCGACGGCAGCCGAGAGTGTAGCTGCGGCCGGAGGATCCTGTGGCATGGCGTGGCCTGTCCCGGGAGCGGAGGAGGTGCCGCGGCGGCCGACATAGGCCGCGCAGGTGAGTAGCGGCTGGGAGAGGCCGGAGCGGGGATCTGCGCCCGTTCATCCTCGGCCGCTAGGGCGCTTTCTGGAGACCAGCGCCTCGGCGGAGGCATTGGCCGTTGGCGCGGCGAGGCGGAGCTTTCCCCCACGTCTGGTGTGCTTGGGCAGCTCGGCGGCAGATTCGAGCCGCGTGGTGTGGCGCAGTGGGGCCTACCGTTGGCCCTGTACCCCTCCCCCACCTGACTTTTCCTCTCATTCTCCCCGCAGGGGTCTGCTACATCGGTGGTCCGGCAGATTGCGAGGCCGACAGGCGATCTGTGTGAGGGCCCTGCAGGTGGTGACATCGGCCTCGGCTCTGAGGCTGCCATTGGGGGTGCTGGTGAAGGACTCCGGCTGGACGGCAGGGGCTGGCCCAGAGGTGGTCTTCGAGTCTGCTGCTTAGTGACTTGGAGGTGCGGCTGGCAGCGGGAGCGGGGAGGGAGGTGCGGTACCCCCCTGGCTGTCGGGATATTTCGTCTGTGATTGGAGCCTCGGCGGCGGTTGGAGACAGTGTCGGGGGGTGGAGGTGCCCTTCCTCATGCTGGGAGTTGCTGCGGGGGATCGGCGGCCTAACCGAGCCACGTGGGGAAGAAATCAGGGACCTGTTACTGGACCTGCCCTCGGCCGTTCTTCTCTCTCTCTCCCCCCCTGATACATTTCCCCCCCCTAGGGGTCGCTTACATCGGCGGTCAGTCGGGCCGCGCAGCCCCTAGGTGTGACGCCAGCGGCGCGGGTGGGCATCCCCTGTGGCCTCCGCGCGCAAACGCGTCGGCGGTCAGTCGGACCGCACGCGCTCACCTCCCTGGGGGCACCCTTATCGGCGGTCGGTCGGGCCGCGGGGCCCTAGGGGTATTGCCTACAGCAAGACTGCGCGGCCTCGGACGTGGGTCCCTGAGGAGGCTTGCTGGCCTGAATCGGGGGTGCCTCCCCTCCGGAGTCGGCTCGGGACCCGGACTGATCGGTCCGTGCCTGCACTGAGGGAGTCGCAGCGTTGACGCCTGGCGGGGCTTCGCTCGCACCTGTGGGGCAGCAGCTGAGGGCAGACATGACCAGGGACAAGGGCAGCGGGGTCTCGACTAAACATGGACCCATCGATAATTTCACTGGCCCGGGAGCGGTGGCTGGGGCTACTGGGGGTCAACAGGAGGCCATCCCGGACAATGCGGCGCTGATGGCAGCGATTACCCAATCCAGGGACATGCTGGACCCTAAGATTGGGGCGGTGGGCTCGGACGTCATGCTGCTGCGCCAGGACTTGCGAAACGCAGTAGTCCGCATTACGGAGGCGGAGACCCGCGTCTCAGGAGTAGAAGACGATGTTGCAACTCTGAAGCAAAAGGTAGCGAATATGGAGAATATTCAGAAGGGTCTGGCGCTCCGGGTTGAAGATGCAGAAGGACGGGCCCGGCAGAACAACCTGAGATTCGTGGGATTTCCGGAGGGATGCGAAAATGGCAACATGGAACGTTTCCTTACCCAGTGGCTTGAGAGCTGGCTTCCTCCGGAGGCCATGTCCCGGTGCTTCGTTGTGGAACGGGCCCATAGAGCGCTGATCCAGAAACCCCCGGTGGGAGCCCGCCCGCGGCCAGTGATAGCTAAACTTTTAAATTATTTTGATCATGATGCCATACTGAAACAGGCCCGGGCCAAAGAACCCCTGCTCTATGAGAATGCCCGTATCCTAATATTTCCGGACTACACACGGCTGGTCCAGCAACAACGTCAATCATTCATGGCCGCGAAGGCCCGACTATGAGACCTCAAGATGCCGTAAGCCCTCTTGTTCCCGGCTCGCCTGCGGGTGGTGTACCGCTCCCGCACCCACTTCTTCGATACTCCGGAGGAAGTCTTCAAATGGACAGATGAAACGGTTCGAGTGAGGGTGCACACGCCGCTGGGGCGGGAGTCAGATTCCTCCTCGAGTGAAGTCGCACCAAAGGGACTCCGAGGACAGCAGCGAAGGGGCGATAGATGATCCAGATCCCGGCGACGCTCCAAGTCGTGCGGGGCCTCCTCCCGCAGGGGCTCTGCTCCTGGCCAGCAGACATTGGACCTTTGAATTATGTTATCCAGGTGGTGCCGCTGAGTTCTTCTAGCTGCTTGGGTGAATGCTTTGGACTAATTTGGTTGGGGGAGTCTTAACGTGGGCTGCATCCCCACCTGTTGGATGCTGGTTGGGGATGGGCCCTGAGGCCATGGGCTTTACGATGGGGATCCATTGGCTGGGGTGGCCCTCGTCTCCCTGTTGGGGACTGGGTGCCCACCCTGCCGCGACAGATACTTCAGCGTTTTTGAGGTATGGGGTGGGGGGTTTGTTGAGGGGGGGTTGTTTTAGGGTACGAGTTGCACTTCCACGAGGGGTTCACTACACTACACACACACGCTTCCATGACCCTCCGTCCGTGCTATGGCACTATCCACTCCCTAATTGCTGGTCGCTCTGAAGGTGGACGGGAGCCCCCGGGTACTCTCCGCATTGTCAGTTGGAACGTGCGCGGGGTTCTAGACAAAATTAAACGTGGCGCGGTTCTGCGTCAGGCAAAGAGGGCCAGTGCCGACATCCTCTTGCTGCAGGAAACCCACCTAATGGGTACGAAGGCCCTGTGTCTGCAGCGATATGGGTACCAGCAGGTTTTCCATGCCGGCTTTACGAGAGGCTCGAGAGGGGTAGCAATTCTAGTGCACCGAAGAATCCCATACGTACACACCAAACAGTGGGCTGACACGCAGGGGCGCTACCTGTTCATTCGCGGTATGGTCGGGGAGGCTCCCTTGATACTGGGTTGCGTCTACACCCCCCCCCTTACAGTGGTCACTGGTGGAGAAGTTGTTTACCTTATGGGCCGACATGCCTGATGCGTTATCTGTGGTGGGCGGGGACTGGAATGATGTTATGGAAGTAGCCATGGCCAGGCACAGGATTGGGGGGGGCCCGGGTGGTGACCAGACCACGAATCTACATGATATGGCGGTGGGCCTAGATTGGGTGGACACATGGCGGCGCGTCCATGGGGACAGGCGGGAGTACACATATCTCTCAGCAGTCCATAACTCCTTTTCCAGACTTGATTACATTTTCGTTCCCCGAGTAATGGCTGGTAGGGTGGCGTCGGCCGAGATCCTTCCTCGCGGGCTCTCGGACCACTCCCCGGTGTCCGTTGACCTTCGGTTGGGCGGGGGGCGGCAGCCATTCCGTTGGCGCCTCTCGGTGTGGCACTTACAAAAGGAGGACTACGGGAAACATATGAGCGAGGCCATTGCAAACTATCTCATCGTCAATGAGGGGTCTGTCTCCAGTGCTGGGACACTGTGGGAAGCTTTGAAGCCCACCCTGCGGGGGGTGGATATAGCCTGGTGCGTAGCGGCCCATAAGCAGCGCAGGGCGGAGTTGGTGCGGGCCGAGGCAGCGGTGGAGACGCTTGAGCGCCAGAGCCGGGAGGCAGGTGAGGGGCAGGCGGTGAGGCAGCTGCTCCTGGCGCAACAGTCCTATGCTGCCCTCCTGATGGACGAGGCTCGACAGGTTTGGCTGGCAACGCGTAGCAGAATATGTCAGTGGGGGGACAAGTCTGGCAAGATGCTGCACCGGCTCTGCCAGGGCACCTTTCACGCCCAGGCCCTCCCGGGTATATTAGATGAAGCGGGAGCTCCGATTACAGACCCGGTGGCCTTGGCGGAGAGCTTCGCTGCATATTATGCGGAGCTCTATGCCCCCCGGGAGTGCCTACCGGAGTATATGGTGGACAAGTTCATAGCGGACTTGCCGCCCAAAGCGGTGTCGGATGAGGTGCGTGACCGGCTGTAACTCCCTCTAACAGACGAGGAACTAAGTACGGCCCTGGGTGAGCTTAGCTCTGGGAAGGCTCCTGGACCCAATGGGTTCCAAGCAAATTCTTTAGACGATACAATCTGCAGTTGGCCCCTCACTACCGGGCGGCCTTGGAGGAGGCCAGGGAACAGGGTAGGCTTCCCCCAGATTGGAGACATGCGGAAGTGGTGGTGTTCCATAAGCCGGGTCGGCCCCCAGAGCAGCATGCCTCCTACCGCCCCATCTCCCTTCTGAACGTGGAGGCCAAAGTCCTGGCCAAAGCATTGGCCAATCGGCTCCTGCCCCACATCTCAGCACTTGTGCACTCGGACCAGGCCGGATTTATGCCCCAGAGGGCGACCAGGCATAATATACGGCGGGCACATGTGGCGATGGCGGCTATCCGACAGACCGGGGAGCAGGCGGCGTTCCTCCTAGCGGACATAGACAGGGCATTCGACTCTTTGAGCTGGGTCTATTTGTTCGCACTGCTGCCCCGGCTTAATCTTGGCCCCCAGTTCTTGTCCTACCTGACGCTCCTATATACAGACCTGACAGCATCGGTTCGGGTGGCTGGAGCGGTCTCTTCCAGCTTCTTTATCAGACGTGGCACCAGGCAGGGGTGCCCCCTCTTGCCGTATTTATTCGCCCTGGCTATGGAGCCGTTGGCGGCGTGGGTACGCATAGATGCACAGATCAGAGGCTTTGAGTGGGCTCCGGGGCTATCCGACAGGATTGCTTTATATGCGGACGATGTCCTTTTTTTCCTTACGGCTCTGGACAGAACGGGGCCACGCCTCCTGCGGATCATGCAGACCTTTGGGGAATCGTCGGGGTTGTACATGAACCCCCGCAAATCCACGCTGTGGGCTCTGGGGGATCGGACAAAGGTAGGCAACTGGGCGTCCACGCTTCAGGTAGCGGTGGGGGGCCTCAAATATTTGGGGGTGTTAATCTCGGAGGTGCCAGCCATCTCTTGGGAGCGAAATATGGAGCCGGTGTGGGAGCGAGTCCGTGCAGATATTAGGACTTGGTCACGCATGCCTCTGACACTTTATGGTAGATCAGCAATCTTTAAGATGGTGGCGCTTCCTCGGTTGCTTTACCAGCTCCAGAATCACTCGTACCCGATCCCGCCCAAATGGTTCCGGCTGGTGAATTCTGTGCTTGGGCAGTTCCTGTGGGAGGGGGGAGCTGTGCGTGTAGCGCTGCGCACATGCTTTCTTTCCACCTACTGCGGGGGACTGGCGACCTCGGACATTCTTTCATACTACCAGGCCTCGCACCTATTGGTCCTTAATGAGTGGTGGTATGGCGACAGGGAGGACCCGGCATATGCGCTGGAGCATTATCTTATGGGGTCCCACACACTACACACTATTCTTTACTCTGCGTCGTTACGGGGCGCGCTGCCACTGGCCACACAGGTGGTGTTTCAAATATGGCGGCAAGCACTGCGTCGCATGGGGTGGTGGAATACCCTGACCCGAGAAACCCCCCCAGTGGCATAATGGGCGACTGCCCGACATCGCGGCCCTACAGGGCTTCCGGGTATGGGATGCTATAGGCATCTCGACCCTGGGGGATGTTATGAGGGACACGACACTCAAGTCCTTTCAAGATTTACAAGAGGAATTTGGCATGCCCCGGTCCCAGTTCTACCGATACCTCCAATTTTGTCATGCACTGTCCCCTAGCCTAAGGGGTCTGGAATCTCTCCCTGAGTTCAGCCCCTTGGAGGCAAAAGTGTTTATGGGTGATCTGGAGATAAAGAAGATATCCCGGATTTATCAGTCCCTGGTTACCCATTGCTCCCCTACGCTACAGAGGCGAGGAGGATGTGGGCACACTGGAAGAGGAGGATTGGAGGGAGGCTCTGGCCGCCCCTCGGGGTGCGGCCATAGCGATGCGTCTCCGCCTCATTCAATTTAAATACTTACACAGGGTCTACTTCACCCGGGCTCGACTGTGGCGGGCGGGACTGATTGCCTCCCCGGAGTGTCTTCGGTGTGGCCGGGAGGAGGGCACATTTCTACATACCGTCTGGCACTGCATATCCCTGGACCAGTTTTGGAGGGGGGTCTTTGCCTGTTTGTCGGAGATGTTGGGGTGGGGGCTCCCACGTACGCCACAGTTCGCCCTGCTGCACGTCATGGAGGGGGTAGGGGGCAATGTATATAAAAGACATCTTATGCAACTTGGCCTCACATTGGCAAAACGGGATATAGCTAAGGCGTGGAAGGACCCACGAGCCCAGTCTGTGGCAGCGTGGAAAAATGGTCTAGACTTTTGTATGGGGTTGGAACAGCGAATCTTTGTTGCCAGGGGATGCCCACGTAAGCATTATAAAATATGGAAGCGTTAGGCGGAATACCGGGGCCTGTGGCTGGAGCCTCCAGTTGTGGCAGAGGACCCTCCGGGGGACTAAATGATGGCGACGCATGGGTTTGTTGTGGTGCAGGGTGGGGGGGGGTTTGGGGGGTGTGTGTGCATATGCTAATATTTTTCTGTTTTATAAAGGTTGATCGTGGACTGGACTCCGTGGACATTGTGCGACTCTGGGGGCGGGCGAGGGAGGGGAGGAGTTGGGGGGTGGGGTCCTCTTGGGAAAATTCAGCTTTTTATGCATAGTCTTTTTAGCTGTTCTCTTAAAAAAGTCGATTGCTTCCCGGCTGATGTAAGGTTTGATATTGCAGTTGTCTCTGGAGTGCAGAGCCCTGCAACATATGTGCAATTTGACAATAAAATACGTTTAAAAAAAAAAAAATAGTCAAATCCGGAAATCAAACACTCTCGCCGTAAGAAGTAGTGCTTAATACTTCAACACCACAAAGTGCAACAGCAGCAGAGGCAGGATTTAAATCCTTAAACCTAAAGATCCACGACCGTGGTCATGTAAAAGATAGCAAAAAACCTGAAAAGGCCATACTACAAGTGACCAGCCATGAGGCGTTGAATCGCTGAATCTGCATAGCTGTCCAATAAACAAACACCGTCAAAAGTCATATCTTTCAAGCTCTCCCAAACATTATCAGGGAATTTCGACACACGCAACCAAGCTTGTCTACGGAGAGCAACAGACTGAGCCATAGCTCTGCCAATAGAATCGGTGGTGTCCATTGCCAACTTAATATTAAACTTTGCCATCTCACTGCCATCTTGTGCAAGCTGAAAGAGTTCAGCCCTGACCACTTCAGGAAGGGAAGGAAGCAGATGGGTGACAGAGTCCCATAAAGCATATGAAGCCCTGCCTAAGACACAAGACATGTTTAACGACCTGAAGTCTGAACTAGTCGAAGTAAAGAAATTTCAGCCATGCAGATCCAACCACCTAGATTCTCTACCTGGTGGAAGTAAAGGAGAAACATCTAGATTCGGCGAAGTTGTAGCAGCTTGCATGACGAATCCCTTAGCAGTGTGGTGTCGGGAAAGACAGGATTGTCCGGAGCCGGATGATGGCGATGGGAAATGGCATGATCAACAGTGACTCAGTTCACTGGCCTCACCCAAGTTCCCAGGAGAATATCATACAGAGACTCTCCATGAGGCAGTAAGGGTTCAAGACCTGTCACACCTTGTGAAGCAGATCCAACAAGGGACCAGATGACAAAGACACCGTAGGAAGCTGCAGTTTCAAGACATCAGCAGCTCTCTTTATAACTTCAGCAAAAGCTGCACTATCCTCCATCGCCATTCGAGGCGGAGAGAGCAGATCAGAAATAGGAGAGGGTTGTAGACTACTATTCTCACCCAATGCAGCCCAAGAACCTCCCGCAAGAGGCTGAACAAGACCAAATAAGAAGTCGACGTCACCTGAGCCACCTTGCAATGCTGGAGAAACAGCAACAGAGCCAGCTTCATCCTCGGAATGCAAAGGAGAAGACATGGGATCCGCAGTAGCTATGAGCGGTGTCTCCGGCACCGATCGATGTCGGGATGGCATTGTATCATCATGCACCATGAGCGGCGCATCCGGCATCGACCGGCATGGGGGTGGAATTGTATCCACATCCAGCACAACCTCATTGGACACCACCACAACTGGAAGAGGCACCGGGCTGTGCACCAATGCCATGATGACCCCAGGCACGGAGTCGAGGTCCTCCAGTAAGGAACAGGAGGAACCAGCAGCCATGTCACGACACGGTGAGGCCAAATGCCGCCGCAGTCTCAATCCCTTACGACTGACTTTTCGCTAATTGGGTGAGCTGCTCTCACGGGAATGGCTCCTTGAACGGCCCCGGGCAGGAACCTCAGAGCGGGAAGGAGACTGACGTTTCCTGGACTCTGACCGGGAGAGCTGTGCGGTCAACAGCTTCATCCGCCTTTCCTGCAAGGCCTTAGGCTTCAGCCGTATGCAGGCGTTGCACTCCTCGGAGTCGTGGTGCTTTGCACCACATGCAGATGGGATGGGAATCCGTAGCCGACATCTGTCGAGCACAGGTGTTGCACGACTTAAAATCCGAAGGCATAGGCACACTGTTCCCCGACGCAAAAAGGCGTAAAAGTAGGACAAATAATTCAAACGGCCCGAGGAACCGCTTCTCCGGATCCGCGTTGCAGAACAGAAAAGAAAAAACTGATTTCCGCGTGCCAGAGGGGACTTATATGGCACCGCTGACGTCACATCCAGAGACGACGTCATGGCGGGTCATACGGCGCTGTCCCCCGGCGCACATAGCTACTGCTGAAAAATGTCCGGATCCAGTCTGACGCTTGGGGAGAATTCACAAGTTAAGGAATCTGCGGCTAGATGTCTCTATAAGATGCGATCTTCTGTTGTGATGCAATGACTAAGCGAGTGATGAATGTGAAGCACTTAGCGAGGACGTAGTCAGATTATAATCCCTTACTTTGCACTTACCTATGGTCACCCTGAAGAGCTGGTGTCCTGACATGGTGCTTTGATCATACTCTTTTGGCGGATCTAGCATTGCAAGCATCACTTTGGAGAGGTGATTCATAATTAATGGCTGGAAACTGCTGGAACGGCGTCCTTGCTCACGGTGGAATAGGAGGCACTCAAGGTAATGGTGCGGGGCCATTGCATCTCCAATACATTGGGACTACATGCTAACATTAGACAGCGAGAGATGGTAATGAAAGATCTGCCCTAGGACTTGGGAGAGACGATCAAAGGCAGGGCTCGACTGCTAGCAGAAAGGGAGAAGGTATTCGCCTTGGTGGAAAGCCTGAAACAGTACAATTACAGGGTGTACATTGCGGGGGTACATGCAGACAGAGCTGGCATGGCTCCTCTGAGTGGAGAACAAGGGGCACACAATACTCTAGATTCAAGACCCCTCGGGCTGGGATGTGTTCTCACAGGTAGAGATCAATGGGGTGTTCGCCCACTGTTATCGTCAATTGTATATGGCCTGTCTGGTGGTTGTGGAGGCGGACATATTGTAGTATATAGCAGATTTCTCCCCCACTGCCCTGAACCCCAAGACTGTGGAGCGAATAGGTGCAGTCACTACTGTCCAGGAAATGAGGGGTGAAATTAAGGAGTTGGTTCGGGGCAAGGTTCCTGTGTTGGACGGGCTCCCAATCCAGTTCTATTCCACCTTTGCGGCAGCACTAGCCCCTAAGTTGATGGAAGTCTATGATGGGGCGCTGGAGTGGGGTCTGCTCCCACCCTCCCTATGCGATGCCGTGATAGAATCCTTGCCTAAGAAAGACAAGGATGCAGGACTGGTAGATTCCTATCGCCTGCTCTCTCTGCTTAACATGGATTACAAAATCCTAAGTAAGATTCTGGCAAACCGGATTCGACCCCACGTGAGTTTGCTGATACACATAGACCAAATCGGGTTTGTACCTACTCATAGTACTATGCCCAATGTATGCCAACTGATCTAAGTTTTAGAGCACTTCCCACATGACTCACTAGTGCAGTCAGTGGACATCCGAAAGGCATTTGATTCCCACTGTATGGGGCTTCCTCCATGCTACCACGATTGGGATGGGCTTTGGGCTCCAATATGTCAAATGGACGCGGCTGTTATATATCGAACCAATGGCAAGGGTCCTCCCGGGGTCAGTCCTATCAGAATCTTCCCCACTCTTTGGCTATGGAAACTTTCGCGCTGACTTTATGGCAGGGGAAGCATTATAGGGGGCTGCAGATCACAGCGGATAATCTGTATATCTCGCTGTACAAGGACAACATGCTCTTTTATATGCATTCCTGATCTGGAGGGGGCACTTGCTGCTCTTTCCAGATGTTGGGCCTCTTGGTCAACTGGCATAAATCTAATGTCATCGAGGGATGCTCGTGTTGCATCGTTGCTGCGATGGGAGCAGACTACCATTAAATACCTGGGTGTGGTGATCTATACAACAGCGGAACTGTGTTTCAAGTGGAATTATGGCAAGGCTCTAGCCCCGCTGTGACACTCGGTCACCTTTTGGAATACCCTCCCCCTCTCAATGATGGTGGTATTGAAGGGCTTTCTTTACGTCTGTGCTGGCAGAACTCCCGGAGAGGTTGTTTCGGGAACTAGATGGCGTTCTGTTGACTCTGTACTGGGGTTCATACAGACTACGAGTAGCTGCGGCTTCCAGTGGACGAGGGGGGAATGGCGGCCCCGGACCATGAGCTCTACTACCTGACTGTGCAGTCACAGAGGGTAGCCAGGTGGCACTCCCATTTGTGGGATGCCCTATGTCATGGAGAACGAGTTCTGTCGTCTCAGGATCTTTTGACCAACATTTTGCTGAAGCCAACTCTTGCGTCGATGGTGCGTAATCGGAACATGCTGATTAGAACAGTGAGGCACTGCAACAGACACACATGAAAGACCCTTATACCTCAGGACTCCCCCTGCTGACCGCGAAATATTTGCCTACACCAGGTAGGAACTGCGAGAATCTTATGACCCTCCGGTTGGGCACTTTCTTCTGTATGGGTGCACTGATCGGTAAGGGACTTGCTTGGTGGGGGTCCTTGGAATCTCCAGAAAATGAATGTTTCCATTATTTATTACTCATAGCAGGGAAGGCGAGGACAGTTACCCTCCTTAATAAGGCCCTTTTAAACATAGCTCGGGCAGACTGGACTCTACAACACCAGCGATGGGTGACAGATCTCTGGCCCTCTTTTGACAAAGCAACCTTGAGGAAGACGTTGGCTTTTACCCCTAAAGTATCACGCAACGCTCAATTTAAATCGATTCAGTTTTACTGTCTGCACAGAGCATATATTACCCCGTGGCGTATCCACGCCATGTTTTCCTGGAGCATCTTCGGCATGCCCCCGCTGTACCGGAGATGAAGCCAACTTCTACCACATGGTGCGGAGCTGCTCTGTGATTACCCACTATTGGGACATGTTTTTGCTTGTTGCCTGTGGTGCTACAGACAGATATTTGAATGCCTCCCCACAATTATGCCTGCTCGGTCTCTAAAAACGCAGCGTTGCTCATAAAGTCACTGATAGGTTCACAGATTTGGCACTAATCAGTGCTAATAGACAGTTGACGATGAGCTGGAAATCAGCAGGGGGTCAGATCTGTACAGTTTGTAGAAGAAAGTGATTAAGTGGGCGGACTGCGAGAGAGAGGCTATCCGAAGGGAGAAGGATAGAGGGGTATGTAGAATACATATCCTGCTGGTGTGGGATGGTATTACTGGCCTGCCCTAAACTGGATCCCCAGAGGAGGATTATGTGGACTGTGGGGGGAGCTCCGGGTGGCCAGGGCCACACCCCTTGGGCAGCATAACTATGCAGAAACACTGATGATCCTATTGAAGATGTGAATGATGATTTGGATGTATGGTGTAATGCACGGCCTAACTTCTGTGCTACTGAACATATAGGACTGCTCACTGCCTGCCGTGGTCAACACAGTACCAGCTCCACGCTATATTTATTTCATTCTGTCTTTATTGCTATGCCTGATTGCCATGATCGCCATGCCACCACACCCTTGTTTGTTGTGTGTTTTTGTATTCATTTTGATTGAAAAACAATAAAAGTTTTTTTTTAATGTATGGTTATTTTATGTCATTTTCAGGTGAGTGGTAGGATTAGACTTCTATCAGCATTCCTTTTAGATACTATGATGAAGTCAACTTTCAAAATACGGTATCATGAGCAGTCCACAAGAGTGAATCAGGAATTTGTGCCCCCTCGGACTGCACGCTGGGGATTGTGTGCCTGACTCTCACGAGAGTCATTGACCATGATAAATAGAATATAGATAGATCAATGACATCCTTAGTCTCTATTTGCATTTAATACAAATAGAACTATTGAATAACCTCCCTATACAATACTATAAAACTACATTAATGAGTTTACAATCTTGCAAGTTTCTCGCAAGAGGCTCGATAGTGTCCCGGGAGAGTAGAGACACATCCAGGAAAAAAGATTTGATTGGTTAACACCCCAATGCCATGAATTATTGAAGGGAGTGATCATCTTCCTTTTCTCATTTAGGAGCAGCTGTTTGATATGGAAACATCTTAAGAACCCTAGGAGGATCTTCTTTTCTATTTTTGTTGAGTTTGTTGACAACATGCATTCATCTGACAGTGAAGAACAGAGAGAAGCTGGACCACCTGAACCACCTGAACCTCCCAAGCCACCCAAGGAGTCGATCATATGGCAATTTTTTGAGATGGCACCTTGTGGGAAAAGGTGTCTGCCAAGCAAGTAAAATGCAAACTGTTCCAAAAGGAGTTCAGTAGGGGCACCAGAAAACAATATAGTATGGGGACAACAGTAATTTTGCGCCACCTAAAGGCAATATATCCCTAGCATCTAGCTCATACAGAGATGCAGAGGAGCGCAGAGCTAGATGCCACATCAGGTGTCTGTACGTCTTTCCACCAGGCCAACCAGCACCATCTTGGGTTGTGGCAAGGCAGGCTAGTAACAACCCGACCTACTTAAATAAGGCACTATTATGTTGCCTTTGTAAGACAATCATTTTCTCTTCAGAGGACAATGCAGCAGCCCGTGACAAGCTGTCAGAAGAGCACAAATGCCCTCCCAGGCATTAGATTTTTTTTTTGGTCCTAGTTTTTCCAATCCCTCATTTTTCTGAAACCTCCTTACTTCTGAATTAGTTTTTTTTTTTAAAACACAACCAAAAAAAATCATTACGAAAAAAAAGGCTCTTTTCAGAGCTGTCTATTCTGATTAAAAGAAAGACAAAAATGTATGTTGTTTGTGTCAGATTGATTAGGTCCTCGAGAGGAAAAGTTGTATTTCAAATGCAGTAGATGATGACAGTATTGGATAGCTCTGAAAAGAGACTTTTTTGTTTTTACATTTTTTTTAGCTTTGTAAGAAATGTTCAACTTATTAAAAAGAATGTAGTTTTTCTTTTTTTAAAAGAGAGAAAACTAAAACATAATGCTCATTAAAAAATATGAAAAATTTAACAACTTTTCTTTTAAAGAAATCTGGAAAAAATAACTTGCAAGAAGATAATACCCCCCAAAAAACGTTTGCCTGGGGGGATTTATGCTCTTCTGGAAGCTTATGCTGTGCACAAGCAGCAAAAAAAGGCCTTATTGAAATAAGCAGGGCTATTACCCACTTGACTTGACAGTACCTGAGCTGATATCCTCAGGTGCAAAGATGTTGAAGCTCCTGAGGACCTGTCCATTTTAGTAGAACGAGTCCTCTCTGCACGAGCAAGTCTTTGTGGAGGCATTGATCTTAAATGCCTCCACATACCGGTAGTGCCCATGCTGTATTGCTTCTTTGTTCCCCTACTAAATTCCTTATTACAAAGTTTGCAAGTCACAAACTTAGCAGATACCTTTTTTACTCCTGATTTTTCTAAAACAATGGCCAAACTAGAGACTTTTTGGCAGGTTGAGCAGCTGGAGGTGGTGGAACTGCTCCTGTCTCCTCATCAAAGTCACAGGAAGACATTATACATTTTCTTAAATAGATTTCCAAAGTGGAAAGAAGATAACTTTGGTAGGACTGCCCACATCAAAAGCCAAAACACAAATGAGGCAAAAAGGATGGACATTGATATAAGCTAATCATAACTTGTTTCATGGGTGTGTTTTGTTCTCTCAGACCTCTCGCGGGATCGAAAAAACATTATTGCATGTTTCTAATGGTGCTATACATAATTAATTTTTGTCACTTTCAGAAAACCTGTAGTGTCATACTTCGTTCAGAATTACAATAAAACACTATTATCAAGACAATTTCAAATATACTATCTAGCAAGCACTCCACAAGAACAAAACAGGAAGTCCTGCCCCCTCAAACTCCATGCAGGGGATTGTGTGCCTAACTCTTGCGAGAAACTTGCGGGTGTGACATTTAAATACAAAAATGTAAATAAATGTATTGTACACATTTAAATGACACTCTTATTGTGCATTCGTATTAAACACTAACTCAGCATAAGAATGACCACTCTATACCACAGTATAAAACAACACAGTATAAAACAAAATTTATGACTCTTCAATGTCTCAAGACAATCACAAGAGTAATGATAAACCCATAAAAAGAGATTTAATTGGTTTATAATAATGGCATACATTATTGAAAGAAGTGATCACCCTTTTTTTCTCATTTACAATCACCTCTTTGATGTAGAAGCATCTACACAGCCCTTCAACAATCTTCTGTAAAATTATTATTAAACTGGTGAGAAAATGTGTTCATGTGACAGTGACGAGGCAGAGGCCATAGACAACCTCAACCAAAACATTCTCTTCACACCCTATTACACTAAGAGATCATTCATTACAGAGATATCAGCAAACCGTGTACTCTCTTCCCATATGCTACAATACAAAGCCATTCCCTTTGGAAGTGGTGTGTGTAGATAGGATAGATGCTTTAGTCATCAAACCATATGCACATTGAAAATAAAAAATTACTTTACTTTTTAAAAAAGAAAACCCTAGAAATTCACTGAAAAAAACAAAGGCTAAAGTAATGCTATAGTTAGGTGTGATAAAAGGATCTGTTTTTGTTTTTAACAAAAAGAACCTTAGAAATTCACTGAAAAAACAGAGGTTAAAGGTATACAGTATAGTTAGGTGAATACGTTAGTGACAACATTAATGTTTTGAACCAAACAGAACCACAGAAATCCACCAGTTATAGTTGCAGAGCTAACTATAACTTGCACCCCCTCCATGCACTGCTTATGACTTCATACATTACATCTCTCATGACATGTTCTATGACATCATTTATGACATCTCAAATTACATCATTGATAACATCACTGATGAGATCCAATGAGTGTGCTAGTTTGTTTTACAGTTTACATAGTGGCAGGTAGCTACAATATTAATCTTCTAACTAATTTTGTACAGCCTATGTCGAGCTAATGGCTGTAAGTGTTTACAAAATGCATGTGCTCCTAATGCATCATAGGTGTGTAAAGGTACTGAATATGTTCAAAATTTTTGTATTGATGAATAACTGTGTACAGGTGACAGTTGACAACTTGTGTTCAGTATGTTCTACACAATTGTTTCGGTTCTGCAGAAAAAGGACAGGACAATGATTCTACGTGGATGTATGGCGATACAACGAATGCCATTACGATGTGTGTCATTACAACGCAGGGATCACAACCCTAGTGCCATTAACACGCATTGCCATTGCAACGCAATTTTTTACCACGCATATGCCTTTACCACTCGTCTTTTCCACGCAAATGTAAGTATTTAGCAGGTGAGTATAAACCATTTCTATTTATTTTTATTTATATTAGGAGTGTTATATAGTGCTAACATGACCTGTCAGGATATCAGAGCTCTGAACAAATAGCAGAAACAAGTTAGGAAACAAGCAATAAACAGATAGAGGTATAGCTAGCAAATGTTGTACAAATAGCAAACATGTTTAAACATATAAAGTGAAAAGGAGCAAGCAAAGAAAACAATGTATATACAATGCAGCAAACAACTTAATAGATTCTTAGTTGATTAAGGAACCAGATATATATACAGGAAAAATAATCCCGCTGAGTGATTTCAGGTCTACTGTTGAGAGTATCTATGTATATAAAAAAGGGTTTATACATACCTGCTTAATATTTACACTTCTGTGGTAAAGGCATACACTTGGTAAGAACGTAAAAGGTACAAACCCTACGTGTGTGTGTGTGTGTGTGTATATACACATATATATATATATATATATATATATATATATATATATATATATATATATATATATATATATATATATCTTTCTATATACATATATATCTTTCTATATATATCTATATCGATAGATAGATACACACACACACATATATATATATATAGCGAGAGATATACATACACACTTTTATATATACATATATGTTGATAAATACATGTATTAATATGTATAAATATATATATTTGTTTTTAAATAGAGATATTTTTATAACTCAGCTTTAACACCCACAACTCCTCAAACCCATACCCACCAAAAACTCTCGAAATTACCTTGCCACACCTAACCCAATACCCACCCTAAAATTACTATTGCCACCCTAAAACCCGTACTCACCCTAAACCATCAAAATACCCTTGCCACCCAAAATCTCATACCCACCCTAAACACTAAAAATACCCTTGCCAGCCAAAATCTTAAATCCACCCTAAAATTACCCTTGCCACCTAAATGCCCATACCCACCCTAAAATTACCCCAGCCTCCCGAACACCCATACCCACCCTAAACACAAAGTACCCTAGCCACCCAAAAACCTAAACCCACCCTAAACATACCCTTGACACCCAAAAACCCATGCCCATCCTAAACCCTAAAATTAATATTGCCAGCCAAAAATATAAACCCATCCTAAACCCTAAAAATACCCTTACCACCCAAAACCCATACCCACCCTAAAATTACCCTAACAAAAAAATGGGCCTTTCCATAAAATAAATATATATAGAGGGCCTCCTCACTCTGGGCAACTTTTTGGATTAATGTTTAGCGGCGATGCCTACGCCGCGAGGAGGAACCGCCGTTGAGTAGCGGACCTGAGACGTCAGGAACCCCTGGCGTATCGAGCAGGGCGGACTAATGCCTAAAAGTGAGAGACATGATATTGCAGCGATTTGACATTTTCCGCTTGCCCACTGAGGAATTTAAATTTTATTATTGGGACACATGACAACACCCACTAGGGAAGTAATGAGGGTGTTGGAACTGCGAAGACCATAATGCCGAGTGCAAACGCCCACTGAGGCAGAGGACACGCCCATCTGGGCTGGGTTCATTTAATAAACGCAGGTGATCAACACTCATGTTGCCGTGATGTCTTTAGTTGATGGCTTGTGAACAAGGAGTTATCCGAAACGCCTCAAGCCTTTGATTTTTAAGCGGAGTGTCACAAGGGCTGCAGTCTTCACTTTAAGAGGCTCCGGGTGGGCCTCCTCGCTCTGGGCAACTTTTTGGATTAATGTTTAGCGGCGATGCCTACGCCGCGAGGAGGAACCGCCGCTGAGTAGCGGACCTGAGACGTCAGGAACCCCTGGCGTATCGAGCAGGGCGGACTAATGCCTAAAAGTGAGAGACATGATATTGCAGCGATTTGACATTTTCCGCTTGCCCACTGAGGAATTTAAATTTTATTATTGGGACACATGACAACACCCACTAGGGAAGTAATGAGGGTGTTGGAACTGCGAAGACCATAATGCCGAGTGCATACGCCCACTGAGGCAGAGGACACGCCCATCTGGGCTGGGTTCATTTAATAAATGCAGGTGATCAACACTCATGTTGCCGTGATGTCTTTAGTTGATGGCTTGTGAACAAGGAGTTATCCGAAACGCGTCAAGCCTTTGATTTTTAAGCGGAGTGTCACAAGGGCTGCAGTCTTCACTTTAAGAGGCTCCGGGAGGGCCTCCTCACTCTGGGCAACTTTTTGGATTAATGTTTAGCGGCGATGCCTACGCCGCGAGGAGGAACCGCCGCTGAGTAGCGGACCTGAGACGTCAGGAACCCCTGGCGTATCGAGCAGGGCGGACTAATGCCTAAGAGTGAGAGACACGATATTGCAGCGATTTGACATTTTCCGCTTGCCCACTGAGGAATTAAAATTTTATTATTGGGACACATGACAACACCCACTAGGGAAGTAATGAGGGTGTTGGAACTGCGAAGACCATAATGCCGAGTGCATACGCCCACTGAGGCAGAGGACACGCCCATCTGGGCTGGGTTCATTTAATAAACGCAGGTGATCAACACTCATGTTGCCGTGATGTCTTTAGTTGATGGCTTGTGAACAAGGAGTTATCCGAAACGCGTCAAGCCTTTGATTTTTAAGCGGAGTGTCACAAGGGCTGCAGTCTTCACTTTAAGAGGCTCCGGGAGGGCCTCCTCACTCTGGGCAACTTTTTGGATTAATATATATATATATATATATATATATATATATATATATATATATATATATATACACATACACACATACTATGTTTCACGGCCCGGTGTGTATCTGCGATTGGGGTTTGGGCGTAGGGGACTCAAGGGCGTCCTGGACATAACTCGTTGGGGTTTCCAGATATCACAAAGGCCCCCCTTTTGCTTGGCAAACTCAGCGCTCACATGAGCTTTATTTTTCCCGCTGCAGTACCTATATGAACAGGTGTATGTTGGGACTTGTAGTCAGGCCAGCAAGGCTACAGTTGTCCTGGATGGAGCGTGGTCAGCTGATCTCCCACCAATGGGAGCGCTGCAGCAGTACAAAAGAGGGAGCAGTCACAACCCTGATGTAATGGGCATCGGACGAAGGCAATCTAGCCGAAATGCATTATGCCGCAATTTGTTATTAAAAGGACTCCCGAAGAAATCCCCGCTGTGTCCTCGGATTACTTTAACAAGTGGTCATCTGTGTGATAATTTTTCGCGTTTGCGCGATACGAGGGAGGGGGTCGCGGAAGAGCACCAAACCGAGGACGAGGAAGAGGGACCAGAAACAATGTGCAAAATCAAGAAAAACCAGAAGAGCCAAAAGAAAAAAGGCACTACCCTCTAAGAAATCGCAAGTAGAGAACCTAATTGTCAATCTGTCACAACATGTGTTAACAGAAGAGGAAACATCACTATTAAACAAAGGATTGACATTCTGCCCGGAAAATCATTTCAACTACACCCAAGTTAGAATTGACCTCTACAAGTATGTGCGAAAGTTAAAACTAGCAAAAGTGCATGCAAATAAACAAAACATAGGATCAATTGAAGTACCGCCACAGAATGAACAGGAAGAACCGATGCTAACGATAGAACAAATACCAGATCTCCAAAACATGTTCGATCTGATGTATAATGAAAATGGGGAAGAAGTGACAGAAATGCAACTACTGGATCATTTAAATATGACTACAGACAAAAGAGTAGACAGTGGGCTCAGAAGAAAATCCAAATATTGCCCAGTATTGTCTCCGGGCAACAAGTTTGACCTGTTTTCAGAGGCTATTATCGGAGAATTAGAGAAAATGCCAAAAGTATGAAACAACAATTAAAGAGAAAATCTGACAACCAAGGAAAGAGAAGCCATAAGAACTCTAGTAGAAGATAAGGATTTAACGATAAAGCCTGCAGACAAAGGGGGAAATATTGTCTTAATGGAAACTAAAGACTAAGTGAATAAAGCCCTACGTCAACTCAACGATACCACCAATTATTGTAGAATACAAAACAATCCAACTAACAAAATGACAATGGAATTAAATCTTTTCTTACAACAATGTCACAATAGGAATCTACTCAGTGATGAAGAGCTAAAATTTCTATCAAAAGACTTCCCAGTAACACCGACCATATACTTTTTACCCAAGATCCACAAGACATTACACTGCCCACCGGGAAGACCAATAGTCTCTTCATGTGACTCACTGTATGAGAATGTCTCAGAATATGTGGACAAATTCTTAGCTCCAATAGCGAAAAATATGAGCTCTTATATAAAAGATACAGGAGACTTTCTCCGAATTTTGAATGGAATAACATGGAGTCAACAATACCTATTGGTCACCATCGACGTGGTATCCTTATACACATCGATTAGGCACACAGTGGGATTGGAAGCATGTGGATACTTTTTAAAACAAAGAAACATCTCTGAATTACAACACACTCGCATGCTCCTCCAGATGATTGAGATGTGTCTCACCAACAATGTCTTCCTTTTCAACAAGCAACTTTTTAGGCAGCAATGCGGTACTGCCATGGGCATTTCTTTTTCACCGAACTATGCAAACATCACTATGGGGTGGTGGGAAAGAACAATTGCCTGGGATTCGACAAATCAAGAAGATCTGAATAAGATAATACTTTGGGTCCATTACATAGATGATTTATTCCTAATATGGAAAGGAACACAACAGAGTTTCAAGGAATACTATTCTAAATTGTGTAACAATACCATTGGTCTGGCATTCACATGCACAGTAAACCAGAAAGAGATAGACTTTCTGGATACCAAAGTATATATCGAGGACAATCAGATACATTCCACTCTCTTTCGTAAAAAAACTGCCACGAACAGTATTTTGCATGGAACTAGCTTCCACCCCAAATCACTGATAGCAAGTATCCCATATGGGGAGTTCACTCGCATGAAGCGCAACTGCTCGAAAGAAAAAGACGCAGAAGAAAAAATTCAGGAGTCCATGAACAGATTAAGATCAAGAGGCTATAATGAAAGAAGCTTGCAAAAAACAAGAAAAGAATTGATGGTAAAACAAGAATTGAGACATTAAGACCGAAAAGCAAACAGCGAGAAGAACATGGCCCACCAAGATTTGTAACAACGTACAGTAAGGAGAGTGGCCAAATTGTGAATAAAATTAGGAAATATTGCCATCTAATTCCTGGGGATCCGGACATTGGAAAAATACTTGGAAACAAACAAATGGTCACCTACAGAAAAACAAAATCACTTAAAGATGCATTGGTATCAAGCCACTTTAAGGAAGCGGAATCAGACAATTGGCTTGGTATCCAACAAAAAGGGTTCACAAAATGCAATCTTTGCAAGGCCTGCAAAATTGGGATGAACAAGAGCTCTATCGTGGACCCCAATGGAAACATCATTAAAATTGATCAGAAAATCTCATGTACATCAACTTTTGTCATTTATGTGATTGCATGCAACTGCGGTATGATATACATTGGCAGCACCATATGTATGTTAAAAAAACTAATTCTCGAACATATCCGAGCAGTTAAAAACAAGGATATGTCGTATGCAACCGCTAAGCACATGGCGACCTGCCAAAAAGTGACTGGAGAGCCATGAAGTACTATGGAATCTACATGATACCCCCAGATGAACGTGGGGAAATAGAATAAAAAAACTAAGACAAATGGAATCACGTTTCATTATACGATTAAGAACAAAAACCCCCGGAGGAATCAATAATGACGAAGAACTTTATGTACATTTGGACTAAACAGTTAATCATGAATCGCTAAAAATATGATATACACAAAACCTGACATGAAAAGCATGGTTATAAATGTAACAATTAAGGCAGGTACTACAACTGACAACACACGAAAGATCTGTCAATTGGTGCTCCCGAATTTAGGAATGACAAGAATGAACAATGATTAATAATAATGTTGTTTTATTTACAGCTATGGTACTATATCATTGAAAATTGTAACTAAATCTCCAAAGCAAGATCGCACAAATTGCACAAATCAAATGTAAATGATTGATGATAATGTTGTCTCACCTGCAGTTGTGGTACTATACCATTGATAACCTTGACTAAAGATCAGAATTAAGACCAAGCATATTGCTTAAATCAAATGTGAATTGCCTGAAAAAAATGCTCCTTATTCTTCTTTTTTTCTTGTTTTATAAATGTAAATATGGCGAACAGAAAGTGTATATACTACAATTCCCATAATGCCGCATTGAGGCAAACATGGGATAAATAGTAGAAACAAAGAAAAACTCACTAACCGTGATCAAAGCCGAGAGGGCTGAAACGCGTTGGTCTGAGTGCTGAACTTGAATTAAATTAAGCAAAACCCAAGCCTTGAGTGCCGCGTCCTTTGTCTGAAAATTGATGTTTCTGGGCCAGGATCCGGCCCCTACGCAGAGCACCCGCTGACGAGCGCGCTGGATCAAAGGATCACATTGCAGGAAAAAAAAAAATATATATATATATATACATACATCATGTGATCAAGGCCCTTCGGGGCTGAAACGCGTTACGGCCGATAGCTGCTGATAGAAAAATAAAGGAATTTTTGCACTTCAAATTGGTGTCCGTGCTCCTGTCTCAGCGTGGATGATTGCAAAGAGAGACCGGAGAAATACTGCATATATATATTGAAAAAGGCTCGGACGAGCCGAAACGTTATGGCGGCATTGAGGATTAAATAATCATTTGCACTAACCATTTTGCTCCGTGTCCGTTGTTGCAGGGAAGAACCTTCAAGTTCAACGCGGAAAGCAGTGATATATATATATATGAATATATATGTTCAAAACAAATGCCCAAGCTTTTGAAAAGCGCACTCTCGATGGACTGCACCATGCGGTTTTCTCTGGCACAGACTCGCACACTTGCTCCTCGGTTGTTCAGACCTGACGCGTTTCAAGGCTCCTGCCTTTCATCAGAGGTCAACAGTAATAATGAACGCAGAGGAAAATTCTGGCCTTCTTTTATTTCAGTTCATTAATGTCACCGCCTATAGTAGGTTCTTTTGAAATTACGGTGCATTGTGGGAGAGATAGTCTCTTGTCTGCCATAATGAATATATCACCTATAGTAGGTTCCTCACACTTCATTCTTTTAACTTCTTTTTCTTGCCTGAGTGGGCCTGGAGCAAGGTGAGAGTCGATTAAGCCGCAATCCTCCGAGCGCATATCAGGTCCGGACCAGTTCCCACCTGCGGCCTCCTCTGCAATTAATGGATGTTGCTGCTTTTCAGCGGCAAGGCTACCGCGTAGAAAATGTTCAAAACAAATGCCCAAGCTTTTGAAAAGCGCACTCTCGATGGACTGCACCATGCGGTTTCTCTGGCACAGACTCGCACACTTGCTCCTCGGTTGTTCAGACCTGACGCGTTTCAAGGCTCCTGCCTTTCATCAGAGGTCAACAGTAATAATGAACGCAGAGGAAAATTCTGGCCTTCTTTTATTTCAGTTCATTAATGTCACCGCCTATAGTAGGTTCTTTTGAAATTACGGTGCATTGTGGGAGAGATAGTCTCTTGTCTGCCATAATGAATATATCACCTATAGTAGGTTCCTCACACTTCATTCTTTTAACTTCTTTTTCTTGCCCTGAGTGGGCCCTGGAGCAAGGTGAGAGTCGATTAAGCCGCAATCCTCCGAGCCGCATATCAGGTCCGGACCAGTTCCCACCTGCGGCCTCCTCTGCAATTAATGGATGTTGCTGCTTTTCCACGGCAAGGCTACCGCGTAGAAAATGTTCAAAACAAATGCCCAAGCTTTTGAAAAGCGCACTCTCGATGGACTGCACCATGCGGTTTTCTCTGGCACAGACTCGCACACTTGCTCCTCGGTTGTTCAGACCTGACGCGTTTCAAGGCTCCTGCCTTTCATCAGAGGTCAACAGTAATAATGAACGCAGAGGAAAATTCTGGCCTTCTTTTATTTCAGTTCATTAATGTCACCGCCTATAGTAGGTTCTTTTGAAATTACGGTGCATTGTGGGAGAGATAGTCTCTTGTCTGCCATAATGAATATATCACCTATAGTAGGTTCCTCACACTTCATTCTTTTAACTTCTTTTTCTTGCCCTGAGTGGGCCCTGGAGCAAGACGAGAGTCGATTAAGCCGCAATCCTCCGAGCCGCATATCAGGTCCGGACCAGTTCCCACCTGCGGCTTGCAGAGGAGGCCGCAGGTGGGAACTGGTCCGGACCTGATATGCGGCTCGGAGGATTGCGGCTTAATCGACTCTCACCTTGCTCCAGGGCCCACTCAGGCAAGAAAAAGAAGTTAAAAGAATGAAGTGTGAGGAACCTACTATAGGTGATATATTCATTATGGCAGACAAGAGACTATCTCTCCCACAATGCACCGTAATTCAAAAGAACCTAGTATAGGCGGTGACATTAATGAACTGAAATAAAGAAGGCCAGAATTTTCCTCTGCGTTCATTATTACTGTTGACCTCTGATGAAAGGCAGGAGCCTTGAAACGCGTCAGGTCTGAACAACCGAGGAGCAAGTGTGCGAGTCTGTGCCAGAGAAAACCGCATGGTGCAGTCCATCGAGAGTGCGCTTTTCAAAAGCTTGGGCATTTGTTTTGAACATTTTCACGCGGTAGCCTTGCCGCGGAAAAGCAGCATCATCCATTAATTGCAGAGGAGGCCGCAGGTGGGAACTGGTCCGGACCTGATATGCGGCTCGGAGGATTGCGGCTTAATCGACTCTCACCTTGCTCCAGGGCCCACTCAGGGCAAGAAAAGAAGTTAAAAGAATGAAGTGTGAGGAACCTACTATAGGTGATATATTCATTATGGCAGACAAGAGACTATCTCTCCCACAATGCACCGTAATTTCAAAAGAACCTACTATAGGCGGTGACATTAATGAACTGAAATAAAAGAAGGCCAGAATTTTCCTCTGCGTTCATTATTACTGTTGACCTCTGATGAAAGGCAGGAGCCTTGAAACGCGTCAGGTCTGAACAACCGAGGAGCAAGTGTGCGAGTCTGTGCCAGAGAAAACCGCATGGTGCAGTCCATCGAGAGTGCGCTTTTCAAAAGCTTGGGCATTTGTTTTGAACATTTTCTACGCGGTAGCCTTGCCGCGGAAAAGCAGCAACATCCATTAATTGCAGAGGAGGCCGCAGGTGGGAACTGGTCCGGACCTGATATGCGGCTCGGAGGATTGCGGCTTAATCGACTCTCACCTTGCTCCAGGGCCCACTCAGGGCAAGAAAAAGAAGTTAAAAGAATGAAGTGTGAGGAACCTACTATAGGTGATATATTCATTATGGCAGACAAGAGACTATCTCTCCCACAATGCACCGTAATTTCAAAAGAACCTACTATAGGCGGTGACATTAATGAACTGAAATAAAAGAAGGCCAGAATTTTCCTCTGCGTTCATTATTACTGTTGACCTCTGATGAAAGGCAGGAGCCTTGAAACGCGTCAGGTCTGAACAACCGAGGAGCAAGTGTGCGAGTCTGTGCCAGAGAAACCGCATGGTGCAGTCCATCGAGAGTGCGCTTTTCAAAAGCTTGGGCATTTGTTTTGAACATTTTCTACGCGGTAGCCTTGCCGCGGAAAAGCAGCAACATCCATTAATTGCAGAGGAGGCCGCAGGTGGGAACTGGTCCGGACCTGATATGCGGCTCGGAGGATTGCGGCTTAATCGACTCTCACCTTGCTCCAGGGCCCACTCAGGGCAAGAAAAAGAAGTTAAAAGAATGAAGTGTGAGGAACCTACTATAGGTGATATATTCATTATGGCAGACAAGAGACTATCTCTCCCACAATGCACCGTAATTTCAAAAGAACCTACTATAGGCGGTGACATTAATGAACTGAAATAAAAGAAGGCCAGAATTTTCCTCTGCGTTCATTATTACTGTTGACCTCTGATGAAAGGCAGGAGCCTTGAAACGCGTCAGGTCTGAACAACCGAGGAGCAAGTGTGCGAGTCTGTGCCAGAGAAAACCGCATGGTGCAGTCCATCGAGAGTGCGCTTTTCAAAAGCTTGGGCATTTGTTTTGAACATTTTCTACGCGGTAGCCTTGCCGCGGAAAAGCAGCAAAATCCATTCATTGCAGAGGAGGCCGCAGGTGGGAACTGGTCCGGACCTGATATGCGGCTCGGAGGATTGCGGCTTAATCGACTCTCACCTTGCTCCAGGGCCCACTCAGGGCAAGAAAAAGAAGTTAAAAGAATGAAGTGTGAGGAACCTACTATAGGTGATATATTCATTATGGCAGACAAGAGACTATCTTCCCACAATGCACCGTAATTTCAAAAGAACCTACTATAGGCGGTGACATTAATGAACTGAAATAAAAGAAGGCCAGAATTTTCCTCTGCGTTCATTATTACTGTTGACCTCTGATGAAAGGCAGGAGCCTTGAAACGCGTCAGGTCTGAACAACCGAGGAGCAAGTGTGCGAGTCTGTGCCAGAGAAAACCGCATGGTGCAGTCCATCGAGAGTGCGCTTTTCAAAAGCTTGGGCATTTGTTTTGAACATTTTCTACGCGGTAGCCTTGCCGCGGAAAAGCAGCAACATCCATTAATTGCAGAGGAGGCCGCAGGTGGGAACTGGTCCGGACCTGATATGCGGCTCGGAGGATTGCGGCTTAATCGACTCTCACCTTGCTCCAGGGCCCACTCAGGGCAAGAAAAAGAAGTTAAAAGAATGAAGTGTGAGGAACCTACTATAGGTGATATATTCATTATGGCAGACAAGAGACTATCTCTCCCACAATGCACCGTAATTTCAAAAGAACCTACTATAGGCGGTGACATTAATGAACTGAAATAAAAGAAGGCCAGAATTTTCCTCTGCGTTCATTATTACTGTTGACCTCTGATGAAAGGCAGGAGCCTTGAAACGCGTCAGGTCTGAACAACCGAGGAGCAAGTGTGCGAGTCTGTGCCAGAGAAAACCGCATGGTGCAGTCCATCGAGAGTGCGCTTTTCAAAAGCTTGGGCATTTGTTTTGAACATATATATATATATATATATATATATATCACCAACTCCGCAGCTGAGCAGCAGCAACGTCTCCTCGCCACCTCCACAGCAATCACGGACACGGACCAGCAGATAAGTGCAAAAATTATTTATTCGCTATATGCCGCCATAACGTTTCGGCTCGTCCGAGCTTTGTTCACATGACAATGTGATAGTGGCAGATCACAGCTTTTAAAGTGACAGTGCATTGTTCAAATTCCACCACGTGACAATAGTTACAATGGAAATGGTAAAAATATTGCGACCATATATATTCATTGAGCATAAAGGTTTCCACATTCTTGTACTACATATCTCAATATTTGCTGGATAAAGTGCATATAGTGCTGATATGTGCAAAACTGCATTCATGTAAAATACATTGTTAAAATATCACAATTTAAATGATAAAAGTTGGTGGCAGGAAATGTCCTTATCGAGAGCCTGCGACAAATTTAAACACATAATACTCAATAACATTATTCATAGGATAAATCCCTTGAAATAGTCGTCCACCAACAAACCTCAGATAGCTTATATGCACAGACCACGCTATATTTTTTTTTTTAAATTCACAGTCCATTCTGTTACTATCATGAGAATCATTATTGATAATGCCTGATATGTATCATATTAGACAAGATATATTCATGCTACGGAACAAATATGGGGAGACTCAAAACTAATGGGATAAATCCCTGTTTCATTTTATTCAATGGTATGTCGTCCTTAAATTGCCATTTCCATATTCCAACTTACTATGTGCAAACTAGTGCTGTGCTAAATATTTAGTGATGATTAAAAACAGTGATCCATCTATTATATTTTTTCTACTGCTGGTGATTCCCCTTGTTTCTTTCAATATTATCCACACTTTTTATAGATTTCTTTTACCATTTTCGCTCTTAATTTTCCTTGTTATTCTCCTCGTCTTCACTTGAGTTTCACTTAATTATCTTCATCTTATAACATGATCTAAATTTTAGCTCATCAAAGTGTTATGGTTTTTTAGAAGACGATATACTTCGCTGAGGTAAAACACGGCTTATAGCTAAGAGGGTACTTAGAGGCTGCATGTTACAAAATAATTATATAACATATATATTCTTAAGGAATTAGATATAATGACTCACATGACTAGTTCTAAAGGCATATTAGAAAAATGATATTGATGGTCTCTATGAGGTACACCTTGGCTACAATACAGCAAGGGTAAAGCAGAATACAAGATGTTAAAAAGATGTTAAAATTCATATAGTCATAGATAAAAAAGAGGGAGGGGAAAAAAACAATAAAAAGAAAAAAATCCTCTAAATTTTTTTAAAAATATATATATAAATAAACAAACACTTAGGGCCTGATTACGAGTTTAATAATTTTAGAAAGAAGGGGCCCCTGCAAACAAGAATGAACTTGCCAGACGCAGGGAATATAAACCAATTGAGAAAAAGCCTAGGCAAGTAAAAAATATATCATAAGTGCAGGTAAACCAAAAAGGAAACCGTACAATGACAATATATCAAGATATCATACTTGACAATTTTGTTATTTTTATCACAAATGATGTATTTTTATTATATTGATTATCACAAAGAAGACAATAATAAATAATTTACAGTATAAAACCAACAATGTGATGTAGTGTCCTATATTACATTGTATGTAATGAATACATAGAATAGAAAATTATGCATTCATTGGTTTTCTTTTCTATTTGGTTTTCATTAAAAAATATGCATATTACAATCATTCATATAAAGCCATCAAATGATTAATAGAATAATCCATAAAGTGAATAGCCGTGATGCTCCCATACTAACGCCCTTCAACTGTTTGTAGAGTTGTCCGTTAAATTCGAACACATTCTCTTCAAGCACTATTTTGAGGCAATCATTAGATTTGCCACATTCAACAATTTATTCCCAGTTTACTGCATGGATCATGCACGAATGGGGGCACCATGTTGTGGCTGAATTCTATACAATTATCTTTCTGTTTATAACAAAAACTTTCCTTACACTATTTATTTCGGTTTGTTCAAACTTGGGGAGAGCACATCTTTCCTCTTTATCTTCTATTCCAAGGTGATTAATAAGTCAGTTGTGCACTACAAACCCACAATAGGGGGGGTCGTGGCTTGGCCGCAAGCAAAGATGGCCGCTCTTGGCTGAGCTCCGCGCTTAGCGGTGATTAATCCTGCCATCCGGTCACAATCCGAAGGCCTCTCAATCATCCGACTCCAGAATTGCAATTCCTGACCTACGGGTACCCTTCTGGAACCAAGAAAACCAAGGGACGGCCGAGATTCACCGGAGAACAGTAAAGGTCGGGAAGCGAAACAGAGTCGCAAGGTCGAGACCAGAAATGCGGGTCGGAGCTCCCGCGGCAGCGGAATCTGACAGACAGTGCCCGCCTGGAGACCCGAGTGGGAGGAGGAAGGTACCTCGGGGTGTCCTCCGGGGCGGTGGTAAGGCCCGTGGCTGCGCCTGACCGGGGATTGCCAGAGGGGAGGGGCTGAGCGTGCCGGGACCCCGGTGGCGGCGGTGCTCATTCCCCGATGGTGTGCGAGACAGCGAGAAGCGGTGCCCAGACCTATGGTGGGATGGCGGCATAGGGCCTAAGAATGTGTGAAGTGCTCCTGCTGCGTAGTCTGAGACGGCCGGGTGCAGTGAGGCACCGGGGCCCAGAGACTCGAGCTGCGTGGGTGAAACTGACTGGACAGTTGATCCAACAATACCCAGCAGTGACGTGGACATTGGAGGTCCAGGGCCTCGGTCTCAGGTCCGGGGCTGGGGTTTGTCCCTCCTCACTGCCCGTGAGATCCCGGGTGGACCTAGGTGACGCTGCACTGCCTGAAGCGGCGGTCTAACAGGGACTCTGAACAGCGTGAAGATGCCGGGCGCCACTGGAGAGGCTACAGGTGTCTGCCTCGACTTAGTGACGGCGGGACAAATGGAATGAGGACCCAGCGCCAGGCATAGGACAGAATAGAGTGAGGCCCCCCGGCGGTCAAGGACTCATCAAGAACTTGGGGATACAAGACAGCCAGGTGAGAGCAAGCCCCCGGAGTGCTGATACACAAATCCCGGATGCCCTGGGCCTGTGGGGCAGTGTGTGGACTCAGGAGCTGTGAGGTGGGTTTAGTGAAACACTGCTGAGAGAGGAGATAGCAGACTTTGAGCCTCCAAACCTATAATGGTGACACCTAAAGGACAATCTGTGACGCAGTCCAATAAAATGGACAGCTACACAATCCCGAAGCCCCCGCTCGCAGTGGGAAGTGAGGAAGCTGGGGAGCCCTCCGTGAATACTAACATGGCCACCATAAAGTACTTGAAAAGCACCCTAGAGCCAAAGATAGACACTGTGACGATCAAGGTAAATTTAATTTGAACAGACTTGTCCAAACTCAGAGATAAAGTCACGACTGCCAAAACACAAATCGCCCAACTACAATCAGTGACAAAGCGGCTAGAGGGGCAAGTGCAGAAATTAACCCACCACACCACGATGATGGCGGTCAAACTCGAAGACCAGGAGGGCAGGGCCAGACGGAATAACAGAGTGGTGGGAGTTCCGGAGGGGTTGGAGGGCCCCAGTGTTGAGCTCTTCATAGAGGACTTTATTGTGAACAGATTGAAACCTACGAGACTGTCCAAGTTCTTCTCCATCGAGAGGGTGCATCGGGCTCCGGTCCCGCCGCCCAGGCCTGGGCCCCCTCCCCTCCCAAAGGACAATAATCGCAAAAATCCTAAACTACCGTGACCGGGATGCCATCCTTCAAGCAGCCAGAGCCGCAGGAGAAATACAGCTCGAAAATACCCAAATTAGATTCTTCCCAGACATCACCTTACAGGTGCAGAAACAGCACCGGAGTTTCGAGGAGGCAAAGAGGAAACTCCGTGAGAGGGGAATCAAGTATATGATGCTCTTTACAGCCAAGCTCAAAATCATCAAAGACGGCAAGACATGGCACTTCACAAATCCGGAAGAGGTGTGGGAATGCCTGGAGGGGCGATATCCGGGAAGCCGAACTCAAACAAGAGGATCAAGACAGAACCAAAGAGACCCCGACCGAGAGCAATACAATAAAGAATGGACCTGCCCCCCTGAGGCCACGGAGAGGGAAGAAAGAGACTAACGCAGCAGGAGGCACAGCAAGTTGAATAAGATAGGGACTCTGCCCTGGGGCGCAACGAAGGGGGCCGAGTAGCGGGGCCACCACATTAAAGGTACTCAACATCTGAAAGACTGAAGATCTATACATATATAAATGAGGGACTGGGATTAACATAAGTAGAAACAAGGATTGTCAATACAGCTCGAGCTAGGTGGCGCGCGCGCCCCTAAGGTGTGTTGAAACAGTTTAGCATTGGGGCGACAGGCGCTCTGCGGGTTGGCGAGTTGGGAATATACAACCTATTTAGCAGGGTAGCAGGGTGGGGGGAGGACGGTGTTTGTTTTCAGTTAGGGGTTAATTATTGTAGTAGTTATATAGTTCTGGTTAAAGCTCAGTAAATGATACAGAGAAGTTACAACACTAGACAGATTGACATCCCAGTTAACATGCATCCCACCAAAGGACGGGGAGGGAGGAGGGAGTTTTAACAAGACTCAACTGATGGTGACACTTGAGACCCCATGAGGACATATATGGTCCTGGAATGTTAATGGACTGAATGGAGGGCTGAAACGACAATGGTGCTGCAATTTATTACACAACAACACAGTGTTCGAAGTTAGTGCTGATTGCGGCGAAGCATTAGTATAGTATTTCTTGTGGTCAAGAAACGTAACTAACTTAGGATTCTGGTTTCATTTATTGTGTCTTAGATTGGTGTGTATTGCGGCAGTCCAAAGGTACTTATAAGAAGCGTGGTACATTGGTTGAACATAGGAAATGGAGGTAAAGGTTTGTCTCATCTATAGTATGTATGAGAGGAAAGTGCGCAAGTGTTGATTATTAACTATAGTTTTTTCAATTTTTTTTATTTTTTAGTTCTTTCAATGTTCTGTGTCCCGAGGAGAACCCTCAAAGAAATGTGCCAGGGTTTGAAATGCGTCAACAGCTTCTTTACCACTGTTTGCTCACAACTAAGAATTGTTGAAAAGTGCAGAAAATAATATTTCATGTGAGCACAATGGGGTCACTATTTGGCTACTGCTCCTGCCAAGATGTTTGTATTTTCCCTAGTAAGGTAGTAGTTAGGGGCATCATGGTATTCTTGCAGCTTTAACTGTTCAGAATCTGAGCTTATAAAAATCATTTTTTTTGTTATGTGGAGTACATGTATTATTTATATGTGATGTAATTTACATGTTCGTCTGTATATGTTTTTGCATTTTTAAATTTTGTGATTCCTGCGTATGGTAAAAAAAACAATGACATTCTAAATAAGTAATTAAGTTTTCAAAAAGTTTCTCAAAAAAACATACTTCGTACAAAATAAAAAAACAGATTTTTTTCAATTGATCATAGTAATTGATTTGTGTGATCAGAAAATGAATGTGTGTTTAAATGATAATCAGTATTGGCATTGTTTCTGATATGTTGCAATTCATTAAAAAGCACACTCCAGATATTGTCCTGATTCAGGAGACCCACCTCCTCTGTAACCAATGCAAAGCTCTAAATAGATACAGGTACACCTTGTTGGCATATGCAGGATACTCAACAGGGTCCAGGGGGTGGGAATATTATGTAAGGCATCATTACCATACACCTCAGCGACGCAGTGGTCCGACCCATTGGGTAGATGTGGGGGGGTGAGTGGCCAATGGGAGGGCAGGTACCTTAAATCTCTGTTCGGTATACACCCCCCGGGCCTACAAGAGGTAACTCTTGACTCGTTGGGTCCCTTGCTGCTGGCACTCCCAGAGGGCCGACTAATAATTGGGGGTGATATGAAGGACATTGTCTCAGGAGACCTAGACACCCTGAGAGGCACGGTGGCGGTGAGACGACTAGGCCCATTGGGCGAATTCCTCAGTACAATTGGACTCAGCGATATTTGGAGGCATCACCACCCTGGGGTCAAACAATACATGCATGTCTCGGCGTCCCATGGGAGCCTATCTAGGCTGGACTACATCCTTACTCCGGCCCAGGATCTGGGGGACTTCTGCAGGGCAACCCACATAGCACAAGGAGTGTCGGATCACTCCCCAGTAGAAGTGACTAAAGAGGGCCCCAGAAAAATTATACCCTCCCCCACAAAATTGACTCATGGTATCCTAAAGACACAAAATTCAAAAGGGCCCTAAGGAAAGGGGCAGGACACTATTTTGTAGAAAATGCGGGTTCCGTTGACTCGAAAATAACACTCTGGGCAGCGTTCAAAGCGGTGATTAGAGAACAGGCACAGGCGCACATAGGAGTGACAAGAAAGGGAAAAAAACTAAAATGCCCTGCCCTGGAAAAGGAGGTGTCAGCCATTGAGGCCCTAGTGGGGAAAGGGGAGGCGGATAATACAAATATAAGACAAAAATTACAACTAAAGCAAAAAGAACTGAGGGACTTAATGGAGGACAGTGCCAGAACCCTGGCCCTGGCCCAAGCCACACAACATAGGTTATATGATGTAGGAGACAAAGCAAGCAAGTTACTGGCATGGTTGTATAAGAAAAGAACGGAACACAAGTGGGTCCCCAGAGTAATAGACGAGAAAGGCCAAAAGCACGAGAAAGGCAAGGCAATTGCAGAGGCCTTCGCTACATACTACGAGTCGTTATACCTTTCCCCCTCAACAAAAACCGAAGTTGAATGTACGGAATTTCCCAGGGATTTTCAAATGCCAACCCTCTCTGAGGTAGATGGGGAAATGCTAGATAGTGACCGAACAGTAGAGGAACTTAAAGCTGCCACACGAGCACTCCAATCAGGAAAAGCGTTGGGACCGAATGGTCTACCGATCAAATTATTTAAATCAATGTTAGATAAAACAACAGAACACCCATTTGCAATGTATACAGAGGCCAAAACCGTAGGAGTTCTTCCATCTGATCAAAGAATGGTGACAATAGTAGTAATTCCAAAGGGGGGTAAATCCCCCCCCCCCGAGTATTGTGGGTCATACAGGCCAATTTCTCTGATAAATTAAGAGGCAAAGGTCCTGGCCAAGGCTTTGTTGACACGCCTGGTGGCGGTAATTGCATCCCTTATACACCCAGACCAGGCAGGATTTATGCCCCACAGAAGCACGAGGCTCAACCTATGCCGATTGTTTGGGGTCCTACACATAACATCCACAGACTAGTTAAACCCGTCGACCCTAATATCCCTAGACGCTAAAATGGCCTTTGATAACATAGAGAGGAACTACCCGTTTGCAGTATTCGGCCATTTGGGCTTTGGACCTAATTTTATCCAATGGGTGAGGCTCTTATATTACCAACCCGTCGTGCGAGGGTTAACTCAACTATCTCTCGAGCATTTACACTACAAAAGGCTACTAGACAAGGGTGCCCACTGTCCCCACTCCTTTTTGCCCTGGCCCTCAAGCCCCTGGCAGCGTGGATGGGTTGTGACCCGCTGATTTGCGGGATACCAATCGGGGAGGAATCGGAAGAATGCATATCCCTATATGCAGACGATGTCCTACTATACGTCAGGAAGCCCAGGTAGTCAGTAGATAGGATACTCCAAATCCTCCATATCTACAGAGATTATTCTGGGTACCGCATTAATTGGGACAAGTCGCTACTCTTCCCCCTAGCAGGCGGCACCCCGACACTCACAAGTAGATGTGCGATCCCAGTCGAGACCGAAGGATTTAAATACTTGGGTATTAACATCACTAGAAACCCACAAGAATTCTACCGGAGAAATGGTGAAAGGCAGATGATCCAGCTCAAGGCGGACGCTGAGTGCTGGAAAACGCTGCCCCTCAACTTGATGGGTCGCGCGGCCCTATACAAGGTGATGACCCTTACACGACTATTATATGTTATACAAAGCACCCCTAATGAGCTCCCGGATTCATTCTTCACCTGAATTGAGGCTGAATTGAGAGCTTTAATCTGGAACGGGGGCCCCCCGCGGGTAGCTTTAAGAAAATTACAAAAAGGGGTATATGAGGGGTGGGGTTAGCGGTGCCAAACATCAGGTTATATTATTGGGCCTCGCAGTTAGTATGCATCAATTACTGGGTGTTTCGAGACAGGATGGAACCGGCCTATCGAGTTGATAGAGAAAATATGGGAGAGGGAGGGTACCCAAGCCTCCTGTATAATACAGGAAAGACTAAGGATCTCCCGCCGCATACACAAACAGTTGTAAAGGCATGGGGCTCGGCCACCAGGTACCTGGGACGGGAGGAAAAGCTAACGGAGATGACCCCGCTTTGGGAAAGCAAACAACTCCACAAATTAGGCATACTGCAAAACTTCCATAAATGGAAACTACTGGGCTTAGAAAAACTGGGGGATATATGGAGAGACAGGGCCTACAAAACATTTGCAGTCATGCAAAAATAGTACGAACTAGGACAAGGAGAATGGCTGAGATATCTCCAATTGGGACGTGCCCTAAAGAGTTATGTACATGAAGGGACCGTCCTGCCAACGGCATCTCCATTGGAAGACAGACTATTGACAGGCCCACTGACCACCAAAGCCATATCATGTATATATAGGAAACTCCTTAATAACTCGCCAGACCCCCTGGAGACACTGAAAGTTCGCTGGGAGAATGACCTAGGGCACATAGATGATGAAGGATGGATGCTTTACAGGGGCCACGGGAGGTAGCGATTTGCGCTCGATTCCGACTCATCCAGCTAAAAATACTACACAGGGTATATTATCCCCGTACTACATAGCATCCTATAGGACACACAGGGAATGGTCAGTGCCACAGACAGTGTGGGCAGGAGGGATCATCCTTTCATTTGTTGTGGGAATGCCCAGTGCTACAGACATCCTGGCAAAACATTGGGAAAATTATGACAGAGGTGGTGGGGTCAGAGGTTTCAATTGACCCCAAATGGCTCCTACTGCTGATATCAAATGAGCAAACATGGCCCACCTACACGAAGATATGGTTAAAACTAGCGGCAGTAGTAGCTAAACGTAATATTGCCAAACACTGGGAGGCGGTGGCCCCTCCTGAAGTAGCAAACTGGATCCCGGACCTTGACTGGTGTCAGTAAGCAGAGCACACGATCTAGCAAAGCAGAGGGTGTCCAAAGAAATTGGAGAAAAGTATGGGTGCCCTGGCGTACATACAGAGGCAGATAACGAATTAAACACGAGAAGACGATAGGGTGGGGGGAGGGATGAGATTAATGTTTTATGTCTATACCTACTATGAAACACCAAGTTGAAAACATGTAACTTGTACTATGCTTCAATGAATACGTAATTGACTTGTTGAATACTGAGCATGTTAATAAAAAGATTTTTTAAAAATATAAAAACCCACAATAAGGTCACTGGAGGCTCAACCTATCTACTACAACTGAAAATTTAGAACAACCTTCCTGTAAGGAGCAGATATTAAATAAAATTAGTAGGCAACTTACTACAGTTGTGATTTTTTTCTTTATGTCCTATATAGTGAATGTTGTGATGGTCTCCTGATGAAGGCATTCCAGCCGAAACGCGCATAGTGTGTTTACCTACCGCCAGCCTTCTTGTTCATCCCGGCTATTCGCTTTATGGATTGTTCTATTAATCATTCGATGGCTTTATGAAATATTATAATATGCATCTTTTTGAAAGAGTACCGAAAAGAAAACCAATGAACGCATAATCTAAAAAGTACTATTCTATACATACGATGTAATATAGGACACTACATCACATTGTTGGTTTTATACTGCAAATTATTTATTATTGTCTTCTTTGTGATAATCAATATAATAAAAATACATCATTTGTGATACAAAATAACAAAATCGTCAAGTATGATATCTTGATATATTGTCATTGTAAGGTTTCCTTTTTGGTTTGCCTACACTTATGATATATTTTTTACTTGCCTAGGCTTTTTCTCAATTGGTTTATATTCCCTGCGTCTGGCAAGTTAATTTTTATTTGCAGGGGCCCCTTCTTTCGAAACGTATTATTCTTGCAGCCTGTCTGTGAGGGGACCCTTGATAAAGCCCTACTGTGAACACCAACACTATACTAGACTGTAGTGGATGTTTGGTTCCTCTAGTGACCTGTCTTTGAGTCTATCACTTTTCCTTTTGGTCTCTTTATTTGTATTATTCGATCTCCTTTTGCATGGCAGAATATAGCAAATCTACAAACCTTTGGGTTTTCGGATGAGGATTTTGCTTTCATGGTAGGAAGCACTGCAAGTTTCGCTCAACAGACATCTTCTAATTCTGAGAAAAATGACGACCTAGTTTAACTGCTGGCCTTAAAGAAAAAACTAAAAGAATAGCACTGCATGGGCATTATCTGTTAGAATATCTACAGGCAGGAGTAATCCCCCAAGGTCTGAGAGTTAAAAATATACCAGGCCTCCTTGGGCAGATAAAACAAATCCTGGAACGATGGTCCATGATTGCTAACCGCTGTTCCAGAGACCTGATGATGCTCATTGTTGAAACAGCCAAAGAAATGTTGCAACAGCTATTATCTGAGATTTTGGAACTTGAGAATAAAATGAAAAGTACATCGGCACTAGATGATGCTGAGAAAAAGTTAGCGGATACAGATAGAGATATGAACGCCTATACAGAATACTTAACTAAAAGAAAGACAGAAAAACTGAAAAAAGACATGTGCTTCTCAAGTACAGAGAATACATACCCTTACTTGTCGCAGAATTATTATAGTCAAGTAGACACAGTAGAAAATGACCAATACCCATATAGGCAATATAACGGTAAAGTAACCACTTTTTCAGATACGTCAGACTACGACGATAAGGGTTCCTCAAATCAGTTTGACTCTAGAGGTAATCGTTATATCTCAAGAGTACAACAAAACAGCCAGCCTTTTTTAGGCAGGCGCAACAGGAGGAGAGGCAATTGGCGGACACAATACCAACCCAGATATCGCGGCAATCAACAGACGGATTACAATCAATATCTAGTGACTCGCAATGCCCAATATTGGAGGGAGTGAATAAAATCTCTATATTTAACCTTGGTACCTCCAGTCTAACTCCATCTACCCACTCTTTACTATCTAGAGGTTTATCTTTTGCCCCACACTCAGGCTTGAATACATTTGAGCTGTTTGTAGACTTAATGGCATTTTTCAGAAAAATCTGGCTTAAAGAATTCTTTGCCCATCAAGACATGATATCCACAGTGAATAATCCATCTGGTCTGGCCCTCACATCTACTTTTACACCCACCACAGACCAAGTACCACCAGAAATCTCAGTTTTTGAACGGGTAGTTTACAAGAAGCTTATCTCAGCTATTAAGTATGTACCTAAAACACCATATAACCTACATCAAGAAGAATATAAAGCCCTATTGACTTTGAAACAAACTCCAGAAATCACAATCAAGAATTGTGATAAGTGAGGGGGGGGGGGTAGTGGTACTTGATACTGCTACCTACACATCTAAGATGGACGAAATGTTAACAGACACTACTTTTTACATCAAGATTAACATCGAACCTACCAACAAAACAAAGAACAAAATCCCACGACTCACGAATAAGGCACTTAGGGACAGCCATATATGCGAAAAAGAACATGCATATATGAACATACAGTACCCTAAAATGGCGAGCATTTACGGAGTACCAAAAAAGTCAAACTGATCCACCATATAGGCCCATCGTAACAACTATAGGTTCTATTACTGAGCCATTGTCAAAATACCTTGGTGCTATACTCCGCCCTTATGTACCTGAGACACTAGCATATGTTCAAGACACTAGACATATTATCAATCTAGTAGAAGGCATGACTTTCAATCCAGAGTCACAATGGCTGGTTACACTGGATATAGAAGCCCTATATAGAAATATACCTATAAAAGGAGCTCTACAAGCAGTCAATTGGTTCATCTTAGACATGAACATCAGTTGTGACATCACGTTCATCTTGGATTGCCTCAAAATAGTGCTTGAAGAGAACGTGTTTGAATTTAACTGACAACTCTACAAACAGTTGAAGGACGTTAGTATGGGAGCATCATGCACACCCACGATAGCCAACATTTACATGGCCCAATTCGAGAGGAAATACATCTACAATGAGGTGGCTCCATTTTATGAATCAGTGACAAAATTGGCATGTTACATAGATGATATTTTCTTTATATGGATGGACTCAATTGAGATCTTGTCAGAGTTTCTATCATGGTTAAATCTATTTGACAATAACATTCGTTTCACATCCAATTTCAGCCAGACCCAAGTAGAGTTTTTGGACTTATATACAAGCCAGACCCAAGTAGAGTTTTTGGACTTATATACCAAGCCTACAGCGCGTAATACCCCGTTACATTATGATAGTTTCCACCCTTCCACCCAAAAGAATAGCATACCGTTTGGCCAATTCTTGCGCTTGCACCGCAACTGTACCAGCATCATGGACTTTGAAACTACAGCAGCGATCATGAGAGAAAAATTTCTAGCCCATGGGTACCTCAATAAATTAGTGAGAGACTCATATAAAAGGGCTAGATTTTACGACAGACAACACCTACTGACCAATACAGCCACTAAAAACACCTCCACAGTGGTTTTTGTGACACACCATTCCATGCTTAATGAGAGAATCCGCCAAATAGTTTGTTCGAACTGGCATATATTAAATGCCAATAAAGAAGACAATGACAAGCTACCAAAACCCCTCTTTGCCCATCGCAGAAACAACAATCTCAAAGATCATGTAGTGAGATCCAGAATGAAACCGCAAAAACAATTGGTACAGAGAAATATTGACGGATTGCCACCTGTGAAAGGGAACTACAAGTGCAGTATGTGTAAAGTATGCCCGCTGGCCTTAGAAACATCCAGCCTCGAATTTAATGGACATACCATCACTGAGAATGGCTTGTTTAACTGCAAAACTAAAGATGTAATCTATTTACTGATATGTCCATGTAATCTGGGCTACGTGGGGGAGACTTTGTGCTCTCTGAGCACATGACTCACAGAGCATAGATCTGCCATACGGACACAAAAAATATCAGCACCCATGGTACAACATTACAGGGACATGAACCACACCCCTGATGATATCAAATGGTTTATACTTGAGAAAATGTATTCCAAAACAGGTATAAACACTGAAGCAGTACGGAAATGAAAGAAAGTTTATTGGATCTTCCTTCTAGATACCTCAAAACGCGGTCTCAATCAGGAAATTCCATGGGATCAGGCCATTAAATTCAACTATTAAATATTGGCCTGTGATCTCGATGTGTTTCCATACATACTTTCACTTAACTTCACCAGTGCTTAGGAACAGTGGCGGCTGGTGGATTTTGAAAGTGGTGAGGCGGAAAAAGTTGTACCCCAATGTAATAAGCGAGCGAGCCCGAACTGCAAAAGGAGGGTGCAGGGGGGTTCTCCCCCCACAAGAAAATTTTGAAAAAAATGGATTCAAATGGTGGGTTTTACACCACATATTTACTGCAAATTGTTCAAAAAAGGGGGATCCAAATATAGCATTTTGAAGCACAAGTGTGAAGAAAACATTAGAATCAAATCAAAAATGTGCCCAATCCTCAAACTGGTCTGCTTGCCAAATGACCCCCAAGCCAAGCAAATACAACTAACGGAAACAGGCCCTCTAAGTGTTTCCCACCTGTAACACATCTCTGAACCACCAATGTTTTCATTGTATATAATAATGAAAATGCTGCAGTTTGTTCTTATTTATCTTATGCAACTTACAACCATTGAGAAAGCCTATAGTCCGGGCTGGTTGTAGGTTTAATGTCACTCGTATTATATATCTGGAGGCAATGACAGAAGAAGCACAATACCAGTGGGGCAGCACACTATGCTAAGTACAGATTTTTAGCTTAACAGTTTTAAGCCACCCTCATAATTACATTGGCTGCCCCTACGAGAGACCCCCCCCCAGTTTTTTCATCCCACTTAAAGCGCTGCACACATACTTTGCTTACACTTTTCGTGAGAGCCCTGGAAACTGGGACGCACAGGTTACTCACACATAAATCAGAGAAAGAAAAATAAACACCAAGCTCCCTGGAAGACACAGCCTAACATTTGACCTCTGTCTTTGATTGCACAGCAAATGTGACAAGATAAGAACAAGATTTAAAAGCTTGTTTACAGAAAGCGAGTTTGTGGAAAAATACAGTATACAAGATTTTGTCAATGGAAGGGACAAACCAGACAGCCTAAAACAAAGCCAGCAAACAGAAAATGTGAGTTACAAACCACACAGCTAATGGTAAGCAACGGGCGGAATGCATTCCTGGGTCAACTTTCTGAATGTCCCCAATGTCTTTAGCAAACAAGACAGCTACGCGGTTTGGTAGGCTGAGACGTAAAAAAGTAGTTATATGAATGTGAGCAGTGGAAGGATAGATGTCATCCAGTCAAAGGGATTGTAAAGAAGCTATTTTCCAGGGGAATGACAAACACGAGAGGAAGAAAAGACATTAAGTAAGAAGCAAGCAAACAAGCGATTAGACAGGCAACCAATGATTAGCAATGGGCTGGCACAAAGTCCACTGGAAGTTTTTGATATGGTTCACAGAATGTCTTTTACGCACAGACAGCTAAAAGGCGTCTGTTGGCAAGATCTAAAAATAGCAGATCAATGCAAATGCCTAGGTCCTTGCATTGGGACAATTGGGCTACTAAGGGTTAGTCGGGCTGAAGGGAGAGGGTGCAAATGCATGCGTGTGAGCGAGTGCATAGCTGTGTGCATGGATGAAAAGATGAATGTGTGAAAAGATGGATGCTTGCCGTTATCTCCCCATTTTGAGGGCAGAGAAAACAAATGCTTCCCCAGCTCCATGAAACAGAGAAATCTGGGGAGAGGTTGCATTGTCATGGCTATGCTGGATTCAGGGAAAGCCAAATTTCAAGTCCCATAACATTATGCCATTTTGTTTCGAGTGAAAGTCTGGTGCACTGAGGAAAGTATGGCCACAACACAATGGGGCCACAGACAGTGCACGGACACACACTGGTGAATGTATTAATGCACCAGTGTCTGTAACGATGCGTCAATGGATGCCTTAGAGTGGGAGCGTACATGGATGGCTAAATAGGTATGGATAAGTGCCTGGGTGTGACTGGATTGATAAAGGAAGGTGCAGATGTGGCGGAAGTCAAGAGCTGGACTCCATGGCATCTGCATCAACAGTGAATACCAGCAGAAGGCACATAGGTCCCAGGAACTCCACAAGAGACGCAAGCGGGACACCAGCTGCCATCTTCCTGCTCTGTGGCCCCTCCTTTCTACATACACATGACTTTTATCCTCCAAAACGAAAGAACCTTGGTTGACTTGCAGTTACACAACCTCTGGCTTACCCGAAAGATGAGAAATCCCCTGAATCCACCCTGGTTTACTGAACTGCAAGATCGAAATCGGACACTCCAAAGTGGTGGAGTCGTGGGGTGCTCGAGATTTGAGGTGGGTCTTGGTGAGGCCTTTGGGGCATTTTACAAATACATGTCTACTGTTTTTTGTGTTTTCCATATGTTACCTATTTTTAATAGAGGTGGGTGAACCAACAAATTAACAGGAAGAGCCAACCTAGAGTCGAGCCAGGGGTCAGTCTGGGCTCAAAGAGACCAAGCACAAGCAAAGCCAGCAAAACATTTGTTAAGTAAATCGTGCAACAATCATCTTGTAAGCACAGAAAAAAAGTTTCACATTTCAAAAAAGTTTTCTTTGTAAGGTGGGAGTGTTTCAATCTAGTACATTAGTTTTTTATACAGATGAACTGATAGTCATTTGCTAGTAGTGGTAATTGCTTAAGATGAGCTTAGAAACATGAATGCTACCTCCTGCCTTGCCCTAACGATGATGTCAGTATAGAACCAAGTGGCAATTCAGAAGGCCATTGCCTCCTATATGTAGCTCACGTGCAAGCAAGGATTTTATACAGAGCATATCCTGAACGGATGCAGCTCAAGGTGCTGTCAAATGTGCTGATGAAAGAAAAATTGTCACAGTAAAATAAAATAATTACCTAGCATCACACAGTTTGTTCAACTGAGGTGAGGTAGCCGAGATTGATCACAGGTTTCCTGAATTAACACTGCACAATTCAGCCATTAGACTTACTTGACAGTGCCTGCACTGAGAAAGCGTTCTTCTTAATACAGTTTCCCTTCTGAGTGGGTAGGCTTGAACAACGAGGTAAGAGGGCGGGCAGGAAAGCAAAAATCATGAGAAGGCTCGGCTCGTTTTGAGATTGAGGTTCTAAGAGTACCTCCAACGAGCCAGCCATTAGGCTTTAGCCTTTTAACTCTAGGCCTCTCCTGATAGTTCACACCAAGTGCCCTGCCGTGCGTGGGCAAGGTAGGTGGCACTGGAACCTGTTATCTACTGAGAAAATACTGTATGCATTTGCCCCAAAACGATTTCACTACGATTGGGCACATCAGTGACCCATAACAGTTGCAGACTATCAGAGGTTCTAGACAATAAAATACAAAAAAGCAAGAAGTGATACTCGATTCTCACATTTCATAATAATAATGAAAAACATACCTCCATTTAAAAAGCAAACGTGTGCGCCTTGAGACTGAAGTCTGTAGTGTCCACTCTGTAAGTAATAAAAATAAACCCATAAGTACATTTCAACTCAGATGGACTTGTTTCTCTTGGGCTTGGTTCCACTTTATCTGCAGCTCTTCCTCTCGGCCCTGGATTACTAGGACCCCTGTCGTTCCGTGCCTGTTCTTCATCTGATCTCTTTTCCCCAAACCTGGCGACTCACAGAAACTAAAAGGGTCGACTGGCCTGCAGGGCAATCAAGCTGTGCCCGAAGGGCTGGTCTGAAAGGTCAGCGTTTGATAACCCCACATCAATAGTTCTCTCTTTTGGGGGCTCTTCAACCACAACTGCCTTAACAGGAGAATCAGTTTGAACTTGAACAACACCTGCAGTATCTCTGCTGGTACTCAACAATCCAGTCATTGCAATCTCAGATGGGCCACTTGCCATTGTACTCACAACCATCACAAAGATGGCATTTTGCACAGAAATGTGGCTTAATTCAAGCACATTAATAAAAACACTTTTATGCATCATAGAAAGTTCATTTAATTTGCGATTATGTTAATATCTGTCTATATATGCAAATCCATATACATTTCATAGAAATCATTATTAGTCAATGCACAAAATGCAAACCCTAAAAACTTTTCCGCCCTGGCATGCAGGACATTGTTGCCATTGATACAGGCCTGCCTACTCATGCCTGTCTAGGCACACTGCTAAGGCCTACCCACAGCTCAGAAGGAAGAAGGAGGTGGACTGAAGGTCAATGTTTCACGAGCATTAAGGCCTACCACCATTCCATGAGTTTGGTGCAGATATACTATGCATGTGTGGTGCGTACCTGCCGGGCCCATCCTTATGCTTACGTTTACCAGCTCAATACCAAAATAAACGCGTTCTGACTGAAAGACTAGGCCAGTGTCTGATCCATACTGTCACACACTTTGCTTCTCAAACTCCAGGGAGGGGTGTTGTTTTTGTAGAAAGGGCCAACATCCAAGCTGTCCCTGCAGAGAGAACAGCTAGAGACAATTTATGATTCCATGCTACACAACCTCTGCAGTCATTGAGTCACACAGAGGTCGTCATTGGTTGATGCATTGCTTCACTTTCTGTTTTGTTACACAGACTTCAGTTGTGAGGCTCATCAGACATTTCGTGTATTTGTAAAGCACACGTTTACCCAGAAGGGTATTTTGGTGCTGAATAACAGATGCTTATTGTTATCCAACTCGTTGGTACTCATTTTATCGACCTCAGAAGGAGGTGAACCCATCGGGACATGAACCTGTGGTCAAACACAGAGCCCCTACAGTGGACGCATTAGTCCACTAAGCCACCAGGCTTGGCTGTGCCTTCTCTTCTAACGTGATTACTTCGACTTTCCTCTCTAATGAAAGTAATTTAACTGGGTGGAAGAACTTTATTGAATTTTTGATGCCGTTTCGATATGTGGAAAGCCTAGCACAAGTCCAGGATTACGGAATGCTAAAAGTGAGATTGTGGTAAAAGTCAAGCTGATTGATTCCGTTATAAATGTGGTCTTTTTTTTTTTTTTAATCAAAAGTCTACAGTCTGCTGCACTCCTGGCAATCAGCATTTGAAATGTGATATATGCAACGTTCTTTTATTGGCATTTTTATGGAGGAACTTTTACGCCCACACCGTTCCCTGCTGCCTGCAGTGCCCTTTTAAAACACTCATTTGAAGGGACTCTCGAGTCAGCCGAACACAGCTCCTGCAGAGGTCTCCTTTACTGATTTGAACTCACATTTGTCTTAATTTGAGAGTCTCACATAAAGACAACAGTGAGAGTAACTTTTGTACGGTGCTAAAATCCCCGCAACCGTCGCAACGCCAAACCCAGTGCCCCATGCTACCATAATGAAAGAAACTTTTTTAAATGAATGATCATACGAACTCGGAACTCCTGAAACAACAAAACTTGCCTGTTCATTGCAGCCCTAGAGACAAGGCCTGGGTCCGACCACGAGTTGGTTTAAGGCTGCTCTGAAATGAACCCACCTGTGACGCTCTGGAGCTTCAAAGAGAGAAGCAGCCACCTCGAGTCTGCGCAGACTCGATTTCTCGGCTTCCAGACTGTTTGCAGCCTCTACCCCACCCTTTCCCAACTCTGGGAAAGGGCGGGGTGACCAATTCTCCACTCCCTGATTGACGTGAGGCCCCGGCGCTACAGGGCTTGACTGTAAAACGCCCAGGGCTGATTTATTTATTTATTTATGCATTTTTATATAGCACAGACTTTACACGAAGGTGTCAGAGCACTTCACAATAGGAACAGTAACATTACATGAGGAGAAGGTTACAAGTGAGCATAATCCAAAAGCAGGGTTACATTACATGAGAAAAAAGTGACAATTGTGCAAATAACAAAAACAAACCAGATACAAAAAGAGGTATACGTTCCAAGAGGAAAAAGTGACAGGTGTGCATGATACATGAGATACAAAATACAAATAGAGGTATAATACTGCAATAAGTGGCAGTCACTCAGAACACACTGGGAAGGCACTTCTATAGGCATGGAGTACAGAATTTCCTATAGTGGAAGGACTTCCTTGAGGGAGTAGAGAGGGCGTGAATTAAACAGGGGACTTAAAATGAAGGGAACACGCACATAAAATCCAACACAGCACGCAAGGGTGAGGAATGTACAGGAAAAAGTACAAATTTACAATGGAGAGTGAACTTCCTAGAGGAGCCTGAGAATGAAGGTATTAGTTCTGAAAGTGTCTTTGGAAGAGAAGAGATTTGAGGTCAGCTTTGAAGATCCGGGTAGAGGCGGTGGCACGGAGCAATGGGGAAGCGAATTCCAGATTCTCACCGCATTGCCTGAGAAGGATTGCGCCATCGATCTTTCCCTTTTGAAGACGGGGGGCTCAAGCAGAAGCTTTTCCGCATTGCGAGAAGGGCGAGAGCCACCGGACAATTTCAATTTATTCGCCAGGTAACGAGGGGAGGACGTGTATAAGGCTTTGTGTGTGATGCAGGCAGTTTTGTAAATAGATCTTGCCTCGATCGGAAGCCATCGAAGAGAGGACAGGATAGGAGTGACGTGGTCGCTTCGTTTAGACCCTGAAATGAAGCGAGCTGCTGAATGGAGGATGGATTTGAGAGGGGAGAGGTGGGATTTGGGTATCTCCACGGCATCAGGGGGTGGAGACTGGTCCGAAATTCAATGCTTTTGCCGAGCTGATGACATCACAGGCCCCAGGGCTGTGATATCGTCAGCCGGGCAAATGCTGTAGACTTTGCCACTGAGCGTCAGCCTCACTGCAGACTGCAGTGTCATCGCACCGTGAGTAGAAGGCAGTGTTTAGCAGCCCCGGTCGGTCCTGAAAAAAAGAAACTAATGACGCATGTGATGGAGCAAGGTTTCAAAAATGAAACTTGCTTGTACGCAATCTTCCTCATAGTATTAATTTATTAAACTTGTATTGTAAATACTAATCTTTGCATTCACAAACACAAAAGGGATAGACGCTTGCCTATGTGTTTTACTAATGAATAACGCTTGTCTATAAACCAAGATGGCCGCTAAAGCGCGGGAACCTCAATGCGCATGTCGCAACCTGTTCACATGGTGTGACGTCTTTCTTTGCTTGGTGGGAAACTTCTGCTTCTGCGCAGTGTGCACTAAAATGGCTGCTTAATGTTTTCACATGCTTAAGCTTGCTCTCATGTCATTATTAAATTGTCGTTTTCTTAATGCTACTAATGCAGGATAGTATTATAATTGATTGGGAATAGAGTAGGGAAAGTGGGCATACAGTGAAACATTTTATTTGTGATTTTAATATTTTCTTCTTGCACTTTTAATAATTCGTAAACTTGGGCCTGGTTTGGTGTTTTGAAACTCGAGAGACAGATGATTCTGCGCATGTGTCCTGTATGCCTGCCAAGTGAAGTCAACTTGGACGTCTCCCAAGGCCACGACCTATTGGCCGAAGATGATGTACTCAATGTTTCCGGCAGACAAATTGTTACTTTTCTCCTGTAAAATGTATAACATTTGTCGTGAGACGGGTGGGAAATAAAGTGAATGTATTAATTTGAAGGGGAGGGAACGTAAAGACAATAGGCTTTACAATTTAGGCCAAATCGATATGGTGCGAGAATCCACCCCCTGTCCCTGTCCAATCAGAAGTAGTGGTCCCATATTTTAGCAACATTAAGGGGAGGTACATGGGCGTAGAAGGGTATAATAGAATATAGCATTAGTAAATTAGTCAGAGCATGCGTTCACGAAGAACAGGCGTCCATACTGCCAGAGCACTCTCAACTCCAGACTGCCCAGCTGGTCGGTTGCTGACTGAATTCCTGTCCGGAAGAGGTCCTGAGGAGGGGGCGGCGGAGTCCATTAGAAGGAAGAACGGGAGAATCAAGAGAAGTCGAGTATCAGAGAGGGGAACGGCGCAGGCGTCGTTGTAGAGAGGTCACCGGTCCTGTCCTGATCCTGGAAGAAGTCTTTGCTCTTCATCCTTCCTGGGTCCTATCTTTTCCAACTCCTTGGCCAAGGGGCTTGGTTCTCGCATTTAGGTAACTATACTGCAACCTTTAGTTGCGCTGCTGTCTCGATTTTCTCCTCTACCTTAAACACCGTCATTTATTAGCAAAATCATTTCTATGCTTTTTCTTGGGTATTTCAATCAAGTACCGTGTTTTCTGTATTTTCACTCTGCTAAAAACTTTAGATAAACATTTTAAAACTTCCTGACTCAGTGGTTATTTCAGGATTATGTATTATAGTGAACGTCACTCATTTTAAACTTCCCAATTAGCAAAGGATCCATTGGTAAGTTATTACTCTTCAATCAGAAGGTAATTGGTAGCAGGGATTTTGATAAAAGAGTACATCTGACACCCAGCGTAAGTATTAGTGTAGTGTGTATGTATGGGCCCAAGTGAGTATATGGTGTATGAATGTTGTTGGCTAAATATTGCCCTGGATCAGTTTTCTGGTAAGCAGAGGACGGTTATGGTTACTCTTTGTTAATTGGGTAATGAGAATTTTATTTGTATTTTTATGAACTAACATCCGCTTAAAAGTTTGAGTTTGTTATATGTTGTCCAGAATACCGGGTAGGTAAAAGAATAGTGGGTGGCAAGTGGAAGCCATACTGCAGTGAGGTTATCTGTCAGGCAGAAATAGTACTGAGAAGTTAAGCAGGACTTTCAGTACTCGTTAGGGACTCTATGCGTGTGAGTAATAGCAAAAAGGGTACGCTGATAAAAATTAGATGTTATATCACCTAGTAAGGGTAACATTGGAGAAGTAACAGGTACTTCTGGAGCTCGTGTGAAGAGTAAGACAGAAGGGTTTTACTCGTAGTATATGTTTTAGTAAACGGAAAGGTTTTACTAAGAGTGTAGAGAAAACTATCCTTTTCTATATTAGTAGAAACTGGCACGATAGCGAATGTTTTATGTTGTTACTGAAATATAATTAAGATTTATAGAGAAAATAAGTTTGCGTAAATTTTTGTAAAGGGAGGGTCAGTTGCCGGAGAGGGAGCTGATGTCACAAAACGCCGCGCTGTGGTAGGTTGAAACAGCGGGTGTGGAGAGACACTTGTAAAGGAGGGGTCAGTAGTCAGGAGTAGTACTGACGTCACAGGTGCCGCGCTGGGATTGGTTAAACCAGCGAGGACAGAAAAGAGCAGATTGTAAAGGAGGGGTTGACAGAGAAACGTCACCAAAAAGCCGCGCAAGGATTGGCTTGGAAATAAAAGATAGCAGACATTTGATTGGTCGAAAATATAGAAGAAAAATTCTTAGTGGATAAGGATTGCATGTTAAAAACGCGATCCGACTTTAACAGGAACCGGTCCGGATAGGAGATTCCTAGGTTTTGCAGAATATAATTTTGTACACAGAAGATTAGATAGAATGTACGGAGAAAGGAGAAAAATGTCATTTTTGCAAAAGATTAAGAATTATTTTAAAAAGGACAAACCAATCAAAACTAGAGAAGGAATTATTATTCCACCAGCTAAAACGCCAGCATCATTTATGATGATGGAGAGAGGTTATCATACCTGTGTATGGATGGAGAATTGGATAGAATACACCAAAAATGATGGAATATTAGCATTTCCCGAGAATGGTACCTTCAATGGAAGAATTCTTCAAAACTTGAGATTGAGGATGAATGATGTAGAACCCAGACCTAGATTAACCCAGTACGAAGCTCTAGAAGAATGGGAAACCGAGGCATTTGAGCGGGATAGATCTAGAAGTAATAGGAGTTACCCAGGATTTTACCCCAGATATTTACGTGAGTCAAGAGAGGGTCAGATGAAACAATGGAGAAGGGCAATTATTACAGAGGGACTGTATCCATTATTCACAGAAGGAGAGAAATCAGGAGGCAAATGTACAGAAAAGACAAAACATTTAATGAGAAATGAGGAATCTGAAGACGAATTTATGGAAGAAATGTTAAGAAATCCCCCACCATATCAGGAAGGGACAAGTGGATGCACTCCAAGTGCACCACCAAAAACTCCAATGGTACCACAAGTAATGCATGAATTTACCCCGACTAGAATACTTCATGACAAAGAAAAAGAAGCTTTAGAAAAGACTAGAGCAGAATTAGTATGGAAAATAACTCAGATAAAAGTACATCCTGATTCATTGACTATTCCTGTAACAATTGGTCCAGTAGTTCCATTATATGGTACTCAAGGAAACTGCCCTCCAATGATACCTGTACCGACTCCTATGAATACTCCTGTGAGTAACCCCAAACCTGAAGCTCCAGTTATAATTGATGATCAATTTAGTGACTGTGAATCCACCATATCACTCATGGATTTACCTATTCGAGGTTCTGTAAATAGTACTCCCAGAAAAGAGGTACCTGGAGGTTCAAAAGATGTAAGTTTAGTAACTTCATCAGGAACAAAAAGTGCTACCATTGTAACACCTGAAGATCTGGAAAGATGGGTGCAAGGGTCAGTTAAACAGTGCACACCTCCAAAAGTACTGGATATCCATAAATTAAAAGTTGAATTAGAAGAAATAATAGCAGGAAATGTAGGAGTAGAACGCTTAAATACCTATGATGAAGAAGAATTATTATTCCTGTGCAGGAGTATCACTAGAAATGTAAAGATATTCCATGAAAAATTGTCCAATTTAGCACTACAGATGGGCATAGAAATAGGGAGCTCAAAAGTATTACAGAAACCCTATAGAGCAGAATTTTCAGACAAAGATTTAGAAAATATGAATGCATCTGGAAGAAGACTGCAAATAAGAGAATTAATGTTAGTTTTACAAAAATGGGGAGATCTAGATAAATGGAGATCTAGGTGGGCCAAGAAAAAGGAAGAAGCACGAACAAGTAGAACAGCATCTGAATATGTGATGAAGGAAGCAGGAAAAGCAGATCAAATGTATCCAATGCGAGAAGTTGCGGGAGGAGGATATGTACATGTCCCATGGAGCAGACAGGATATTTTATCATTCACGAATGATTTTCCAAAGCTGAGGGAAAAGCCAATTGAATGGTACAAGCAGGTTGAAAGGTTTGTGAAGGTGTCAAAGGTATTGTTGAAGGATTTAGATGGTTTGTTTGACATAGTGGTACCTGCCGATTTGTGGACAGATTGTAAAATTACAGTCGATTGGCCTAGTGATGAATATCCTAGAGATCCGTAGACAGGTGCCCCGTCAAATGATGTAATGAAAAAGTATCAGCAGGTGATAACATACCTGAAAGGGAAAATACCCCCAAAAGAAACAGATTGGCTGAAAATAGATCGAACCACCCAAGAAGCCAGTGAAACAGTACATTCCTATTATGAGCGTCTATTGCAGGTGTTTAAACAGTATAGTGGATTTGAGGACATTGGAGACAAAAACATGAGTCAGTTTGTGTATCGGTTTGTTTACGGTCTGAAGCCAGAGATTTGCCAGATGATTAAACAAACACATGCTGTGTTGGCAGGGAAAGCCCATAGATGAAATTTTGAAGTATGCAAAATATTGTGGAGACGATATTGAGGATAGACACAAGAAATTACAAGAAAAGGTGATGTGGGCTCAGGTGAAAATGGCAGAGAAGCAGGGAATTAATTTGGAAAATCCGAGTGAAAATCAAGGAAAAGTTTCTGGAACGAGTGGTGATACGGGAAATGGTGGAAAATTTAGAGGACGAATGAGTAGAGAAGAAGCTAAAAAGAAATTTCCTTGTCATGGATGCGGAAAATTGGGGCATTGGAAGGACGAATGTAAAAAGATTCAGAATAATAATGGCCCAAATCAAAACTTAAATCCACAGACGCAGAATGACTCACAGCAGGGTGTAAATCCCCAGAGTCAATTACCACCTCCACCTGTTCAGGGTAATGTAAGCAGAGCAAAGCATGGTACAGACATTGGATACCCAGGAGGGAGTGGTAAGAATGATTATATGACATCACAATTTCTTTTGCAGGACAATTACTGTGAATTCAACTCATGATGGTGCCTAGGAGAGGGGAAGAAGGAGTGCGTACTTGGCGCATCCTTACAGGTAGATCAGTCTGGTCCATATGTTGAAGGAAATGTGAAAGGTAATGATATTACTTTCCTTTTGGACACTGGTGCTACCAGGTCTACTGTGAGATCAGCAGACATCCCAGACCTTCCTCTCTCTGGTGAAGATATCCAAGTAGTAGGGGTAGCTAATCAAAGAATTAGAACACCTCTTACAGAACCAATGTAAGTCAAAATAGGAAACTTCAGAGAAATGCACCAATTTGTAGTGTGCGATTCTAGCCCAGTAAATTTATTAGGTAGGGATTTATTGTGCAAAATGAACTGTACAATTTTCTGCACGCCAGATGGTGTGGCAGTTCAGACACCAGATGAGGACCATGTATATAAAATTATGGTTGCAAAACAAGGTACAGAAATAGACGAAATGTTTTCGTTGATAACAAAAGATGAGTTGCCAGAAGAATTAAAAGGTACAGTAAACCAAATAGTATGGGATTTCACCGGAAAAGAAGCAGGACTTATGGCAAAAATAGATCCAGTTCAAATTACTGTAAAAGAAGGTGCGATTTTCCCAAATACTAAACAATACAAAATGAGTGCAGAAGTAAAAGCAGGAGTCATTGAAGAAATCAATCGAATGGTAAAACAAAACATTCTAAAAGAAGTAATGAGTAGCCCATGCAATTCACCAATCATGGGACTAAAGAAACCTAGTGGAAAATATAGGATTGTTCAGGACCTGAGGAAAATAAATAAGATTGTGGAACCATGTTGTCCCATAGTACCAAATCCTGCAGTAATTCTATACCAGATCCCTTGGAAATACAGGATGGTTCACAGTAATTGATTTGTGTCAAGCATTCTTTTCAATACCATTGCATCCAGACAGACAGTATCTTTTTTCATTCAAATTTGAGAATAAAGTATATGTGTGGAATCGTGTTCCTCAGGAGTACACAGAAAGTCCTTCCATCTTCAACCAGATACTGAAAAAGTGCCTGGAAAAACTAGTGATGCCAGGAAGCTCAGTTTTAGTTCAATATATCGACGACTTAGTAGCGTCGACCACCAGAGAAGACTGTGTTGTCGATTCCATAGCATTATTAAATCTTTTAGCTGAGGAAGGGCATAAAGTCTCGCCTGAAAAGTTACAGTTTTGCAGGACAGCTGTTAAATATCTTGGACATCAAATTGAGAGGGGAAAAAGAAGAGTAACCTCTGAAAGAGTAGAATTAATAAAGAGAATGCAAATGCCTGTAACCCAAAGACAAGTGCGAATGTTCCTAGGAATAGTAGGCTACTGTCGACAATGGATACCAAATTTTTCCATGTTAGCTAAGCCCTTAATTAACATGACGAAAAAGAAAGCAATGGACCCTGTTGAGTGGGAGGATGAAAGTGTAGAAGCTTTTGTAAAATTGAGAAACGCACTTTGTTCACTTAGGCATGGCATTAGGCATGCCTGATTATAAAAGAGAATTCGCATTATTCTGTCAAGAGAGAGAAAATTGTGCACTTTCTGTCCTAACTCAGAGACATGGCCTAGACAGACGTCCTATAGCGTACTTTTCTGCTACATTGGACCCAGTAGCAGCCACGTTGCCAGGATGCTTAAAAGCAGTGGCAGCAACTTGTTTGAGCATTGAACAAAGCGAGTCAATTGTGATGGGACATCCTGTAAAAGTGTATGTTCCACATGCAGTTGTGATTCTGTTGACAAGAACCCGAACTCAGCATCTTACTCCTAGTCGGCTGACTAAATATGAGAGAATAATAATGGGTGCTGAAAATGTGACCATGGTAAGGTGTACAATAATAAATCCAGCAAATCTATTGCCAGACCCATATCATGAAACAAATAAAGATGATGAAGAAGATGAACATGATTGTGTACAAATTACAGAATTATGTACAAAACCACGCCCAGACATAGAGGAACAGCCTCTTAAAAAGCCAGACAGGGAGCTATTTGTCGATGGATCATGTCAAAGACATGAAGATGGTAAACTAACTGCTGCCTATGCAGTATGTGAATTAACTGGAATAGTTGAAGCATCCTATTTACCAGGAGTCAAATCTGCACAAGTAGCTGAATTGATTGCTTTGATAAAAGCTTGCAAAATTGGGAGGAATCAGAGAGTAACTATATTTACTGATAGTCAATATGGTTACGGGGTTGTGCATGATTTTGGCCAACTGTGGATGCAGAGGGATTTCATGACTTCTTCAGGATCCCCCATTAAAAATGGACAATTTGTAAGGGAATTGCTAGAAGCAATACAATCACCAAAAGAATTGGCGGTGGTGAAATGTGCCGCACACCAGTCAGGAGATGACTGGGTGGTAGTCGGCAACAGATATGCAGACCTGGTGGCTCAACATTGTGCCAAAACCAGAACGTCAGTCAATAAGAGGGTGGAAAGAATGGGAATCAGCTGCCAACTTATGCTGTATATGCCACCTGAAACTTGGAATGAGGTGAAGAAATTGCAAGATGAGGTTGAGGAAAGTGAGAAGAATTTGTGGATTAAAGTGGGTTGCTCCCAAAGAGGAGAAGATGAAGTGTGGATCAGTGCAGATGGCAGGCCAGTCATGCCAGATTGTTCACTCTCACAAATGGCTAGAATGCACCATGGAGACTCACACATAGGGAGAGATGCAATGATTAGGCTGTTCAGACAAAATTGGTACAATCCCAAATTCAGGGCTGTTGCAGAGAGTCTTTGCCAGAGATGTCTAACTTGCCAAATGCACAATCCAGGCAGGAAAACGATAATTGGGTTTGGAAAGATTCGGAAGGCAGAAGGCCCATTTATAAGACTCCAGTTTGACTTCATACAGTTACCACCATGTAGAGGGCTGAAATACGTACTAGTCATAGTGTGTCTGTTTTCAAAGTGGGTGGAGGCTTACCCTACTAGGAGAAATGACAGTATTACAGTTGCAAAACTGTTTTTACGTGAGCTCATACCTAGGTTTGGTTTCCCAGTATCTTTGGAATCAGATAGAGGAAAACACTTTAACAGTGAAGTAATCAAACTAATTTGTGAAGCATTTCAAATTAAACAGAAATTGAACTGTGCATATCGCCCAGAGGCTTCTGGAGTGGTTGAACAATTGAATGGCACTATAAAGTCAAGATTGGGAAAAATGTGTGCATCAACATCATTAGAGTGGCCAGACGCATTGCCACTTGTCCTGATGGGAATAAGAAGCATACCGGACAAAACGACAGGATTGAGCCCACATGAAATAATGATGGGAAGAGCAATGAGACAAACACATGTTCCCACAAACAAATTAGTAAATATATCTGATGATATGGTTCTGGATTATTGCAAAGGATTAGCTGACCTAGTGCGTTCTGTCTCTCATCAGGTTGGAGAAGACGCAGTTTCCAGGCAGCCTGAACTAGAACATGATCTGAATCCTGGTGATTGGGTGGTAGTGAAGAATCACACCAGAGAAACGTGTCTATCACCCAGGTGGAGCAGACCTTGTCAAGTTATATTGACTACCAATACAGCAGTGAAGTGTGCAAGATTTCCTAATTGGATTCACGTAAGCCACACAAAGAGAGTACCAGACCCTGAAGAGGAGAATTCACAGACAACACCAATCACTGAAGAAGCTGAAGGTTGCCTAGCTGAGGAATCTCAGGCTAGAGGTTCGAGAGAAGCTGACGAAGAACAACCGAGCACAAGTCAGGATTGGATACCAGTGGTAGAAGTTCCTGAAGTATATTACAGAACGAGAAATCAAACAAAATTGGAGGAAATTGAAGAAGATCAGATAGGTGAAGAAGAAACAGTTCGGGATCAAGAAGACAAGACAGTAAAAGATCCTGAACTAAATCAGATAGGGAAAGAAAATTGGACACAAAACAATGAAGATTAAATAAACTTTGAAGAGGGACAGACAGGTTTAGAAGAATCAGGTCAGGCTGCAGAAGTTCACAGTGCAATAAGCCCTGATCAGAAGCAGTTAGATCAAGAAGAATTCACTAAAGAAAAAGGAGTTGATACAAATGAACATAAAGAAATAAAAAAGGAACAAGGTCAACATCTTGAAAGTCATCGTGGAGCTACTGAAGAGAAACCAATCAGACCTGAAAAAGAACAAACAAAAGAAGCAGTAACCAAAGAAAACAAAACAGTATTGAGCAGTGAAAATAACGAGATCTTTGAAGACGTAAACAGAGAAACAGTGCCAACAAAGAAAACAAGAAAAGGAGATCATTGGCCAAGTGTCATTAAAAGAGTAAAATACCACATAACAACCAGAAGTGAAGATCCAGAACAAGTACCTGAAGTGACAAGTCAAACTGAACAAGAGAAAAAGTCAGGAAAAAGAAAAAGTAAAAGACTGAGACTTGTGAATAACAAATTCAAGGGTCCTGACTGGACTTATATCATTCTTGAAGATTTTGAAAGCTCAGAGTCAAGTGACAGTGGTGGCGAAGGAACAAGTGCAGAACTAACATACGAAGAAGAAACAAGACCACCCTGACTAAACAAAAGAATCATCTAAAGAAAAGAAGAAGAGATAAGAAGAGCAATCTTCCTTGTCGAAAAATGCCTGACGATAGAGTTACTGGGAGACCAAAACGAAATTGTTGTAGGAGATGCTGTGCAATCTGCATATGTAGTCTAGTATTGGTGCTTATAGTATGGTTAGTCCTGATTGTAGCAGTTCCTTACCTTATGATAATAGATAAGAAGATTAATAATGAAACTAAAGGGAGGACAGCAAACATGAAGGGCAATAGAGTAGAATTAATGGCAGAAGATGAGGCAGAAATTCATCATGAAATAGCTGATAACGACACTAGTTTAAATGTTTTCACAAAGTTATTGTTTCAGTATGTAGACACAATGGAAGTTAGTAATTGTTATGTCTGTATGAAGTTACCTGAATCAGTAGCGGAAGGATTAACATACCATCATTTACCACTGACATATGGCATATCATGTAGTGTATTAACAAGTATATTTTATAGAACAGGTAGGTTACAGTATTATTATTCAAACTTAGATGTGATATTTTCTGAGGTTCCGATTCGCAAGAGTATGAACCCAGTGCTTAGTAGTCAAGATGCACAGTTTATGGGAGAGTTTTTCTTAACAATGAAATCGATAGACATAACAACATGCACATAGACACAATCTAACATGTTCTTTACTAGAAGAAGAAAAGATATTTTTGAATTTAGTAGAAGATAGAAGACATGATTTTCAAAAGAAAGCTTCAGAGCATAAGGCTCAGTTGCCACCTTGGGCGGAGAAAGAAGGGAGTTATACACCTGGTAAAGCTCAAGCTGCAATGGCTCTGGATTTCGAAAAGAAAGGGAAAATTTGTCTTCATAGGTTAAAGACTGATTATAACAATGTTTTCATCGGTACCAGTGAATGTGAACACAATTTTTTAATTCTGGGAGGTTGGGGACTCAAAGGAGGAACAGATTCAGTTTTTCCTGGAATCTATTATGTATGTGGGAATAAGGCTTACTTTAGGCTTCCTGCACGGTGGTATGGAAGTTGTTATTTTGGAATAGTTTTTCCAAAGATATACCACGTAAAAAGAAACACTGGAAGCAATGAAAACAATAATGAATTAATACGTAGTAAAAGAGCTAGTTTTTCAGAAATTGTAGGTGATATATTTGGTGCATTGATACCTTCAGTGGGAATAATTCTGAACTCAAGGAAAATATGTAAATTGTCTACAGTGGTTGATCGTTTATCAACGGATACTGCTGGAGGTTTTCTAATGATTAATACGGAGATGGTTGCGATTAGATCTATGGTGATGCAAAATCGACTTGCTCTTGACATTCTATTGGCAAAAGAGGGAGGAGTCTGTAAATTATTGAAGACGAAACATTGTTGCACTTATATTCCTGATAAGAGTGCAGAAATTGGAACGTACATTCAGAACATAACTAAACTTGAGAAAGAACTTAAACCACTGGAAGTTGATAGTGTATGGGAAAGATTGACAAATAGTATTGCGTCAATTGGAACCTGGTTTGCTAATATAGGGAAAGGACTTATAGGTCAAATATTAGTACCCCTAGCAGGGATAGCAATAATAATATTGGCAATAACAATATGGTGCAAATGCTGTAGAAAGAATGGAACATATAAAGTGACAGGAAAAGGAAAGAAAAGAAAACTAGATGAAATAGAACTTGAAGAATGGAGAAGTGATTTATACAAAAAGTTGAAAGGGGATGTGAAAAACAGAAAATGTAAAAATGAGAATGAAACGAATTGCTAGAAGTTGGCATCTGATTGAGGGTAGTATTTTTGATGGCTCAGAAACGCCATCAGAGAGGGGATTGATGGAGCAAGGTTTCAAAAATGAAACTTGCTTGTACGCAATCTTCCTCATAGTATTAATTTATTAAACTTGTATTGTAAATACTAATCTTTGCATTCACAAACACAAAAGGGATAGACGCTTGCCTATGTGTTTTACTAATGAATAACACTTGTCTATAAACCAAGATGGCCGCTAAAGCGCGGGAACCTCAATGCGCATGTCGCAACCTGATCACATGGTGTGACGTCTTTCTTTGCTTGGTGGGAAACTTCTGCTTCTGCGCAGTGTGCACTAAAATGGCCGCTCAATGTTTTCACATGCTTAAGCTTGCTCTCATGTCATTATTAAATTGTCGTTTTCTTAATGCTACTAATGCAGGATAGTATTATAATTAATTGGGAATAGAGTAGGGAAAGTGGGCATACAGTGAAACATTTTATTTGTGATTTTAATATTTTCTTCTTGCACTTTTAGTAATTCGTAAACTTGGGCCTGGGTTGGTGTTTTGAAACTCGAGAGACAGATGATTCTGCGCATGTGTCCTGTATGCCTGCCAAGTGAAGTCAACTTGGACGTCTCCCAAGGCCACGACCTATTGGCCGAAGATGATGTACTCAATGTTTCCGGCGGACAAATTGTTACTTTTCTCCTGTAAAATGTATAACATTTGTCGTGAGATGGGTGGGAAATAAAGTGAATGTATTAATTTGAAGGGGAGGGAACGTAAAGACAATAGGCTTTACAATTTAGGCCAAATCGATATGGTGCGAGAATCCACCCCTGTCCCTGTCCAATCAGAAGTAGTGGTCCCATATTTTAGCAACATTAAGGGGAGGTACATGGGCGTAGAAGGGTATAATAGAATATAGCATTAGTAAATTAGTCAGAGCATACGTTCACGAAGAACAGGCGTCCATACTGCCAGAGCGCTCTCAACTCCAGACTGCCCAGCTGATCGGTTGCTGACTGAATTCCTGTCCGGAAGAGGTCCTGAGGAGGGGCGGCGGAGTCCATTAGAAGGAAGAACGGGAGAATCGAGAGAAGTCGAGTATCAGAGAGGGGAACGGCGCAGGCGTCGTTGTAGAGAGGTCACCGGTCCTGTCCTGATCCTGGAAGAAGTCTTTGCTCTTCATCCTTCCTGGGTCCTATCTTTTCCAACTCCTTGGCCAAGGGGCTTGGTTCTCGCATTTAGGTAACTATACTGCAACCTTTAGTTGCGCTGCTGTCTCTATCTTCTCCTCTTCCTTAAACACCGTCATTTATTAGCAAAATAATTTCTATGCTTTTTCTTGGGTATTTCAATCAAGTACCGTGTTTTCTGTATTTTACTCTGCTAAAAAAACTTTAGATAAACATTTTAAAACTTCCTGACTCAGTGATTATTTCAGGATTATGTATTTTAGTGAACGTCACTCATTTTAAACTTCCCAATTAGCAAAGGATCCATTGGTAAGTTATTACTCTTCAATCAGAAGGTAATTGGTAGCAGGGATTTTGATAAAAGAGTACATCTGACACCCAGCGTAAGTATTAGTGTAGTGTGTATGTATGGGCCCAAGTGAGTACATGGTATATGAATGTTGTTGGCTAAATATTGCGCTGGATCACATGTTTAGGCTGTGTGTATTCATTATAAAACAAAACAGTAAAGCACAACACTTTGCTTTTATATTGGCAGACCAGTGCCAGCTAAAGTAAAGGGGGGCGGAGCCCCGACGCCCTCAACGAGAAACCGCCACTGCTTAGGAACCACTGGATATTGGTTTACCAATTCTGCTTTGAGTGACATATAGGTCGTCTGTCTCTCTACTTTGTTTTGACCAATTGGCTCTACATATACTTTGAGTCCTTTTTATATGTTATTACACATAGATCAAAGAGCCCGAGGATTTTTAATTCCTATATATCAACTTTTTGAACTTACTTCGCAATTAAGTCCTCAACCTTTTCCAACATGGCGCAGGAAATCATAGTCCTCTTTCCCTCCGTAATGAATAGTAGGGCGAAGACCGGAATTTCCGGAGACAACAATGCTTTAAACAGGATCAGCTACATGCCCACCATCCACACGCAATCAAGACGACGCGTGGCCGATCCATTCCAGACTCTGCCGGTAAGATCCGTTGCCACCTGTCTCCCAGCCTTAGTTTCTTCTAACATCAGGAAGAGATACGCATCACGTGTACTTTTTATTCTTTTTCAGTGGCATGTAGCCCATCTTTTAAAGCCAAAGAATTGGCGAAGGTCCACACTACTCCCATATTAGTGTATATGCACAACTTATCTGTAAGTATGCTGGACGATACTTGCCCCATTAGGTTCCTTTAAGCTAAACGGATGTTTGCTTATTTAATTGTGATCGGAGGAACGTTAACTGTTATTAACACCTTGCCTATCGGTAACATATTCAGGATGAATCTATTTTTATATTTCCCTAACTTTATCCATTAGATGTCGATTTAACTTGGTAACTCTTATACTCCTCCGATTGTAGCAATTGGCCATTCTGATAAAGATATCAGGTCAGCCTTTTGGACCACTGATAACGTGTGGCCCTTTTTCTCTCTCCTTTTTAGGTCTTGCCTGAGCCAGCGCATGCGCTGCTCTGGCGAGACTTTTAGTTAGTGGGCTTCAAAAAAGCAGACCACAGCTTTTTGTGAGGCATAGAGCGTGCGGTTACGCGCACAAGCGCGCGCGCGCCTCGCTCCGCCTCTCCGTCTTGCTTGCTCGCGCTTCAACGCTCCTCCCCCTCCCCCACCACAGAGCGCGTCTCGGGGCCGCGCGTCTTGTTTTTTTAATGCTTTCGGCACGTCGCTGCTTGTTTTGCCGTCCGCTTTCTCACTGCACTTTTCACCTTGTGTATGCTACAGCAAAGTGATATTTTGAGCGCCATAGAAGATATAGAATTATTGGGCTACAAAATCGCGTCCCTCATGACTTGCCTTTAAAGCTCTGTCTTCGTGTAACTTTTAAAAACACCATACTTCTGCCATTTTAGCAGTGTCCACAGCCGCAGTTAGCTTTCCTTCAAGCCTCCTGTAAGGCTGCATGCTGATTTGCTGAGTGTCAGTAAATGTAATCGTGTAGAAAACCTCGCATTCAGCATGCATTTGCTACTTTTATGGGAACTCTGGCTCAGTGAAATGACTTGGCACAAATACAAGGGCTGGTGTTCCTTTCCAGGCCTTGTTTAATTTCCTTTCAGCGCGCGCACACAACTCCCGGGCTTGTTGCCCTTAGACCTTTGTTCCTTCACTTTCACGGCCGCGCGGCCCGCCCCCTTCACTTCTTATGATGCTCGCTTGGAGTGCTGTTTATTTATGTATTTATTTATAGATTTGACTGTCCTACGGGAAATAAATTGCTCTGGTGTTTTATTTTTTTCATAAAAGCTCTTTATTTCTCCCAACGCCCTCAACAAGTACTTCAGTGCCTTGTTTTTTTTTTTTAATTAGGCAGCACTGCCTCGCCACCCTCCTGGGTTCACACCGGCCCCTGGAGCCTAGATTTATTCCGGGCTAAGCTCTCACTGCCGCACATCTGCGGCTCCTGTAGTACGGTTCAACGTAGGAAACAATCCAGGCGTGGTGAAGTTCCAAATAAGATTTATTATCATACAGCAGACCCACGAGAGCTCGCCAAGGCAGTGGGCAGTCAATGAGCCAGAAAGCTTAACATTCTAGAACACCTATATACAATGACCTATTGCATTCTAAAATGAGGTCAATATAACTTTATTAAACACATGTCTAACAATGCACAGTAATACATATACGCCCATACTACAGCTCCTTTTGTTTTCGGCAACCTTGTGACGGAATTCACTTCTGGAGGTCAGGGTAGCGGCCCCAGCCCCGTGATATTTCTGAGAGCGAATCTCCCACAGGGATAGACATAGCTTAACTCCTAGACGCTCAAACCACCCTTGGATACAGATGTGTATTGCATTCCCCGGGAATTAACCGCTCCTGCCGGGCTCATGATTATACACCGCCATTCTTCTGGGGCAAACCTGGAAGTACGGACATTGTCCCGCTAATTTAAAAAAAAAATTTTTTTTATCTCTAGGTCAGTTAATTCTTTTTTTGTCTTTTAACCCATTGATTACCTACTAACAGTGACTTTAGCTTTTACTCCCACACAGCAGTCAGTCAGTGCCCTACATATTACATCACTTTGTCCCTTGGTGTCTGCTTGCTGCGAATCATTTCCTTGTATATTTGCATGTCGCTCTATCTAGCCCGAGCAGACGTAATTATCGCAGCTTCCCCGCTGACGACTACGTGTCAGTTTATCCCACATTGATTTTAACCCCTTGATTATTTCTCTGCAGATTCCTGATTGCTATTTCAGCCTCCGAGTAGTTGAAAATTCCTTGCACAACAATTAATTTCAGGATCTACCCACTGTAGACAGAGTTAAAACATATGAATTGTTTAAAAATAGCACTTGAATGCAGTGTCTTGAGTTAGCTAAAACTGTATAGGCGATTGGAATGCGTTTTTCCAACACACAAAACATGAATTGGCCTTTGTACCTGATGATTCAATTCCTCACAAAAATCAGTAATTTCCTAATTTGTCAAAGGTTCGTTTGGCACTCTTTGACCTATAATATTTAATTCCAGTTGATTGTTTTGGAATCCTCAATCCCTCTTCTACCCCTCTACCCCTCTTCTACCCCTCTTCTACCCCTCTTCTACCCCTCTACTACCCCTCTACTACCCTTCTACCCCTCTACCTCTCTTCTACCCTTCTACCCCTCTACCCCGCTTCTACCCCTCTACTACCCCTCTACACCTCTTCTACCCCTCTCCTACCCCTCAACCCCTCTTCTACCCCTCCACCCCTCTACCACCACTCTACCCCTCTTCTACCCCTCTTCTACCCCTCTTCTACCCCTCTTCTACCCCTCTACTACCCCTCTACTACCCCTCTACCCCTCTTCTATCCCTCTTCTAACCTGCGGTGGACTAAGTGGCAGCCGGAGCCTGATAGCACTGCTTGTCCTTTAAGAAGAAAAAAAGCATTGGCATAGCCAATAGGTCTCGCCTTTGGGACCTTATAAGTGTTTAGTTATGCAGCACAATATCCTTGGTACAACAACATCAACTGTTGCATAGCTAAGCACTTATAAGGTCCCAAAAGCAAGACCTATTGGCTATGCCAATGCTTGTTTTAGGTCTCGCCTGAGCCAGCGCATGCGTTGCTCTGCGAGACATTTAGTAAACAGGCTTTAAAAAGTCCGACCACAGCTTTTTGGGTGGCATAGACCGTGCGGTTACGCGCACAATGACGAGCGGAGGCGCCATCTGGCTTTCCTCTCTCGTCATGGTGCGCGCACATCGCACACCACTCGCTAGACGTGACGCTGCAGCTGCTTTCACTTTCGCGCACAAGAATGGACGGCAACAGCGCGCGATCTTGATCAGTTTCACTTTCGCGGCCGCGTCACTTTCACAGCCGTGAAAGTGAAACTGATCAAGATTTTTTTTATCTTTCGTTCATATTTCCACTTCTTTCCTTATATTTATGTTCTTCCTTCTTTTCTTGCATCTTTAATTCCTTTTTATCTTTTTGCTTCTTTCTTTCATCTTAACTACTCTTTTGGTCCGTTCTGTCATTTCTTATTCTTTTATTCCCACTTTCATTCTATCATCCTTTTTGTTGCATGCGTCCTTTCCTCCTTTATTCCAGCTATTGTTCCCTTTTCCTACATTTCCTCCTTTCTGTCATTTTTACTCCTTTCTTCCTCAATTTGTTTCTACTTTGGGTTTTTTCTTCTCAAAGAATGTCTTCATCAGCTCCCTGGTACACAGAAGAACTTTCACTGGTGCTAAAACAATGCAAAACGTTTGGAAGACTTTGACGTCGCACCTCCAAACGCCCATGATCAAATCGCATTATACGTGAGCATTACACGCATATACAAATGAGTAGACAGTGTTCCTGCCATGTATTATCATGAACGTATCTCATTTGGCAATGTTCGAGTTAAAGAATGATTCACTATTTACAATTCCCTAGCTCGTCCTGAAGCACCCACCACCTGGGTCGCCCCAGCGGAGAAGCTTTGCTCTGAGTTACCTGATTTCTTTCAGCACAAGATCACACAGTGTCTGAGCTCATTCTCCACAGACAGTCACACATCTCAATCTATGCAGCTCTCTCCAGCTCCTCCTCTTCTCGCCCTCCTACTACATCTTGGTTACCTTTTACTAATATAAATAGGACGTTAATCTGTCCAAACTCAATCAGATGTCTTCTGGGTCTCCACTATATCCATGCCCAGGTATGATGATGACGCTGTATCTTCCTCAGCTGCCCCTGCCATGACTTCCACCTGTGATGCTTCACTGTCAGCTGGCAGGGTGCTAGACCAGTGAAAAACAGCTCTTAGCACCCCCTGCTGGGAGTAGGGGTGCAGCAGGTGCTGTAGAAAAGCCCACAAAACCCAAAGCTATCCTAACAGGATATTGGGCCATGATAAAGCCCTTTGAATTCTTTTCTCTTGCAGCCTTCTGCCTATTCATGGATGTTCAAAGGAAGCATGTAATCGTAGCACAGGAAACTGTCTGCAAACACTGTGCTTTCTTGAAACACATCTCTCTGTAAATGTGTTCAGGTACAAAGTGTGGGCTTTTGTAGCTTGACATTTGGTGACACTCACTGGGATTTGGAAGATGCTGAAAGCAAAATGATTATGACAAAGTTCTTTTAAATGTTTCACATTTGCAGAAATCACTTGCGAGCAGCAGTCTTTTGAAGGTGTTTAAATATTCTAAATATATAACCAGCATTTGAAGAACAGTGGTGGGGTGTGAGGGGAACACATATTTTGGGTTAATTGAGAAAGCAAACCTGAGACATTCATTTAACTTCTTGTGATGTGAACAAGATTGAGATCCCTCTGCTTTTTGTTGGTTTTAAGTATGTCGTTTTTCACCTGACAGTAGCACTTGCAGATTCCAAAAGCAGTGAATAGTATGACACAATTCAGCGACACATTATGTTTTGAATCTGCTATGACTTTAGTGCATCGAAGTCAGGGGCCAGCACCCTCACTCTGAAAACTGTTCCTTTGTTGCTCGAGTTTGAAATCCTTTAAAAACAGAAGACAAGAGGCGTTTGGCAAAACAGGGACAGTTTGTTTAATTAAACATTAGGGCCGGGAGAACAGTTACAGGGACAAGGTCTGAGGACTGTCTCAATTTACATTTCAGCTGTATTCTTATATAAACAAGCATTGGCATAGCCAATAGGTCTCGCCTTTGGGACCTTATAAGTGTTTAGCCATGCAACAGTTGATGTTGTTGCACCAAGGATATTGTGCTGCATAACTAAATACTTATAAGGTCCCAAAAGCGAGACCTATTGGCTATGCCAATGCTTGTTCTTTTTTGGTAGCTACTTCCATATTATGTAATCTGACAGCTAAGATGGCCTAGAATGCCTATTACTATCAACATGACGTGACTCTGCTAATGTGTGGCCCTACATATACATCAAAAGGTAGCAATTAACATTGAGCCATTCATTCTAATGGGCTATATGATACAACCACAACCTTGTTCATCATGCTTCCTTCTTTTTCACCATTAGAGAGACCAGTACTCCATTCTGATTGGTTCCTACATTTCCGAAACAGACAGCTTTTGCAGTCTCAGGATGCATCTTATGTTAGGTAATCTGGCTACTTTGTGTGATTTCCTTTTAGCATGTCACCCCTTTTATCTATTGTTTTCTGGGCACCATGTATCATCTTCAACCATTAGATTTGCCACATTCAACAATTTATTCACAGTTTACTGCATGAATCATGCACGAATGGGGGCACCATGTTGCGCCTGAATTCCATACGATTATCTTTCTATTTATAACAAAAACTTTCCTTACACTATTTATTTCGGTTTGTTCAAACTTGGGGAGCGCACATCTTTCCTCTTTATCTTCTATTCCACGGTGATTGATGAGTAAGTTGTGCATTAAAAACCCACAATAAGGTCACTGGAGGCTCCATCTATCTACTACAACTGAAAATTTAGAACGACCTTCCTGTAAGGCGCAAATGTTAAATAAAATTAGCAGGCAACCTACTACAGGTGCAATTTTTTTCTTTATGTCCTATATAGTGAATGTTGTGACGGTCTCCGGATGAAGGCATTCCAGCCGAAACGCACGTAGTGTGTTTACCTACCGCCAGCCTTCTTGTTCATCCCTGCTATTCACTTTATGGATTGTTCTATTAATCATTCGATGGCTTTATGAATGATTGTAATATGCATCTTTTTGAATGAAAACCAAATAGAAAAGAAAACCAATGAATGCATAATTTAAAATGTACTATTCTATATATACAATGTATTATAGGACACTACATCACATTGTTGGTTTTATACTGTAAATTACTTACTATTGCCTTCTTTGTGATAATCAATATAATAAAAATACATCATTTATGATAAAAAAAAAAAATAGCAAAATCGTCAAGTATGATATCTTGATATATTGTCATTGTACGGTTTCCTTTTTGGTTTGCCTGCACTTATGATATATTTTTTACTTGCTTAGGCTTTTCTCAACTGATTATGAGTTTGGCAGGCCCTGGACCGCCAGACTGGTGGTCCGCCAGCCGTATTACGAATGCAGCAGTGGGCCCGCCACATGAGCACCGCAACCGCCGGGGATCCTGATGTGATTGCACTGCGGTCAGAGGCCCGAATATGCTTGGCAGGGCTGCTGCAGCACTGTCGAGCATATTAGGAGTTTCCTGACTGCTTCACTTTCAATGGCGTTGAGCCTGCCATTAAAAGTATGGCGGCCCTAGAGGGCCTCCTGTTGCCTCAGAGCCATGGGATGCATGCAGGTGGGCACATGGTGTGCCCCCCGTCTGCATGCACACCCTTTACTGTACGCCATTGACTTTACAGACCATGCCGTGCAGGAACATGCTTTGGCGTTCCCATTGCGGTGCCTTGAAGGACTGCCCGCCAGACCAGGCGAAAACTCCTAATCTGGCAGGCAGTCTGACTACCTGTTTGGCGGTCCTGGTGTGACTTGTCCCTTTCTATCTCGGCGAGGATGGCACTGTGCTAATCCTATGCTTAAAGACGTTGATAGAAAAGCAGACATTTGAAGTGAGCAGATCTAGAGTGTCGCTGGTGTTGTGAGTGCTCTATACAGGAGCTGCTTCCCACCTTAACTTGAGAACTACCCAGAGTTCTCTGCTTCTTTTTTGCATAATTTATGCATCACTCTATGCCTAAAAGGGTATTGTTTTGACACACATACATACACATGTACACACACACACACACACACACACACACACACACACACACACACACACACACACACACACACACACACACACACACACATATATATATATATATATATATATATATATATATATATACACACACACATATATATATATATATACATATACACACATATATATTACATACTGGCGGTCGCCAGTAGGTAGTTATAGTTAGGACCTTGTTTCTATTCAAAAAGCGGTTTTTCTTTTACCAATATCTTTGGCACCGTTTGACGAATCTTCACGAAATCTTAAAAACTAATGGCCCACTCACTTTAGCTGCTGTCTTGACAATTTCGGGGCGATACATCATGCGGGGGCCGAGAAAAAGGGGGCTCCCAAAACGCTTTTTCTCCATGTTAATTTCCATAGGAAACTGTTGACGCAGCTACAGCCTGAACTGCTAAACGGAATTATACCAAATTTGGCAAACAGGTAGCTTTCAGTCCAGAGTGCACTCTTTTTGTTAAATGGTGTAAATCCGTTCAGTAGTTCCTGAGAAATTTAAACCTTTCTCAGATATACTAATATGGCCGCGGAGGATCCGCGAGCCCTCCCGATCTCGAGTCTGCAATCTGATTGGCTGCCAACCAGGAAGTGTTGGCAGCCATCTTGTGACTCGGTTGAACCGAGTCACAAGCAAAATGTAAAAATAAAAAAAATAAAACATTAAAAAACAAGAATAGGGGGCAGGGTAGAAACACCCTGACCCCCTAGGCCTGCTCAAGGGGTCCCACGGAAACCACCAGGGCCCAAAAAAAGCATTTTAATTTTTTTTTAAAAATCAGCAGGAGTCACCTTGGATCCACGAATCTGGCCAATTTTTTTTTTAAAAAACGAAGTGCTTCGTTTTCTTTAAATTCTAATTCCTAACTATAACGTCCCCGAAACCTGTGGTTTTTTTCAGTGAATATATATATATATATATATATTTATTTTTATCCAACAAACGCCGAAGCTTCTCAAGATGCACTCGACAGTGCGTCAGCCATTTGGCATCAAGGTTCAGCCAGCCCCAGCCATCCAAGTTCGTTGTATTGCCTGACACGTTTCTGTGGCCAACGTACCACTTCATCAGAGGCATTTCTCCTGTACGCATTGGAGCGCTCTTTATACTGCATGCTGATTGATTGAAAAACCCCTCGTGGGTTCAACTTCGTAGTTGATTTCTTCATAAAGCATGCTGGGATGTGTAGTCACATCGAGCTTTTATTAAACACCTATAGTAGGTTCCAATGCTTACAGATTTCAGAGAGTCAGTTAAAATCCTTGGTAGGATCTGGACGTGATGGGAGCAGACACTTCATCAAGACGCACTGTGCTGGATACCGGAGCAGGATGGTTTCTCTCCCTCAGCCTCTCATTCATTCGAGATGGTTCATCTTGCACGGGAGGGCACCCGCGTCATAATTTTATCCAACAAACGCCGAAGCTTCTCAAGATGCACTCGACAGTGCGTCTGCCATTCGGCATCACAGTTCAGCCCGCCCCAGCCATCCAAGTTCGTTGTATTGCCTGACACGTTTCTGTGGCCAACGTACCACTTCATCAGAGGCATTTCTCCTGTACGCATTGGAGCGCTCTTTATACTGCATGCTCATTGGTTGAAAAACCCCTCGTGGGTTCAACTTTGTAGTTGATTTCTTCATAAAGCATGCTGGGATGTGTAGTCACATCGAGCTTTTATTAAACACCTATAGTAGGTTCCAATGCTTACAGATTTCACAGAGTCAGTTAAAATCCTTGGTAGGATCTGGATGTGATGGGAGCAGACACTTTTCATCACAGTGCGTCTTGATGAAAAGTGTCTGCTCCCATCACATCCTACCAAGGATTTTAACTGACTCTCTGAAATCTGTAAGCATTGGAACCTACTATAGGTGTTTAATAAAAGCTCGATGTGACTACACATCCCAGCATGCTTTATGAAGAAATCAACTACGAAGTTGAACCCACGAGGGGTTTTTCAACCAATCAGCATGCAGTATAAAGAGCGCTCCAATGCGTACAGGAGAAATGCCTCTGATGAAGTGGTACGTTGGCCACAGAAACGCGTCAGGCAATACAACGAACTTGGATGGCTGGGGCGGGCTGAACCGTGATGCCGAATGGCAGACGCACTGTCGAGTGCATCTTGAGAAGCTTCGGCGTTTGTTGGAGACAGACAGACAGACGGACAGACAGTCAGACACAGACAGACACAGACACACACACACACACCACCCCCACTCCCCCCCGACCCCACAGATCTTGGTCCAGAAAGAGTGCTTTTTGTGATTTGGTGTATATAAAATCAGTAGTTTCTGAGCAATTATTGTGCAAAATAATAGTATGTTTCATGCCGTGGAGCCATCAGATCTGATTGGCTGCCATCACATCAACAACCATGTTAGTGGCAGCCATCTTATGATTCGGGACTCAATCCTGAGTCCTAAAAAAAAAAAGTCTAAAAAAAGACATAAAGGGCAGGGTTGAGATACCCTGACCCCCTAGGCATTGTGGTGGGTCTCAGAGCAACCCCGCCGAGGGTCAAAAACTTTTTTTTTAAATTGCTTTTGAGGGAGGGGCACCAGCTCCCCCAAGCCATAAAAGGCCACAGGGACGCCATCCCCGTGGCCGAACTCAACTTTAATGAGAAGAGGGAGATACAGCCCCCTCCCTGAGCCAGTAAAGGCCCTGGGATCCCCCATACCCCTGGGCCGGATCAATTACTGTGTCCCCGGGACCCCACTCCCAGGGCACAGTAGTTTCCCTGCCTGCATCAGCGCAGGCAGGCAAACATATGTCTGCTCCCACCTGGCGGGAGCATTTTCGAATCTCCCACCGGTGGGACCAGACATGCCTTCCCTGCCCACAGGAATGAGGATAGCGAAAGAACATCTGCTCTCTTGGCAGGAGCTTTTAAAATGCTCTCACTGGGTGAGAACAGACTTCTGCCCATACTCTGTGGGCAGAAAAAACACACATTGCTCCCGCCTGGTGGGAACATGCAGAAACAGCTGCTCCCCCCCATGGCCATCAACTTGCTGTGTGCCCCAGGTGGACACCCATCTACAAATAAGACATATCCTGGGGGATGGGTTCCGGGGGTCAGAATAGGCACGGAGAGTGGGGCTGTGCGCCCCCTCCAATTTAAGTTAACTGTGGCCCTGGGAATGGGGACCCGGGGCCTAATAAGGCTCAGGGAGGGGGCCACACATCCCAATCTGTTTTTTATTCGAATTGGGATTCGGGCTGGGGTCCCCAGGGCCTATTATAGCTCGGGGAGGACCTCCAATTAACATATATGGTGTGGCCCAAGGAATGGGATCCCTGGGGCCACTATTGGCTTGGGAAAGAGGGCCATGCACCCCCTCTTCTGAAAGACCCCAAAGCCCCTTCTGGCTCAGGGAGGGAGACCATGTGCCCCTCCCCTTTACAAATATAATTTGGCCCTTGGGATTGGAGTCCCCGGGGCCTAAATTGGCACGCGGCGTTGGGGGCACAGACTCCCCTCCCCTTTAAAAAATAAAAATAAAAGCCCAAGGAATGGGATTCCCGGGGCCCGAAGGCCAATCCTATGCCGCATGGCTGTGAGGTTGGCAGCCTGGGGGTGATTGCTAGCAGGTCAACAGGCTGGCGTTGGGTGCATGCGGAGGGACTGGGGGTAGGGCGTGGCCGCAGGCCAGGTCCTGCAGTCAACCCTCTCACCACACATGACCGAAGCATTTTTAATTACCCTGCCCTGCCTACCCACCTATTACATCACTCATGACATGATCTAAGAGATTACTGACATCATCACTGCAATTACATAATTGATGAAAACACTGTGCATGGTGGAGTCACAATTTGTAGTTAATTAAGGGCATGAGTACCAGATAACTGGAGAAGTTCAGTGGTTTTGTTTGCTTAAAACGGCATAATTTAACTAGCATTTTCATCTAACTATAATGTCCCTTTTACCTTTATTTTTTTCAGTGAATACACACACCCCCACACTCACACACACACACACACACACCCCCACCACCTACCCCCCACCTACCCCCACCTCTAGGGTACATGTAAAGCAGAGGAGAATTATTTGCTTGTGACTCTAAATGAAGATCCTACAATGATGAACCTCTTTTAATTTCTTTTCCAAGTAGGGCAATTCTGTGAAGTGTTAAAATTATGTTGCAATAGTAATCTCTAGGGATTAATTTTGGTTGCTCATGTCTGTTGTTCTATGTCCTGTGATAGAAAGGTTTTGGAAGCTAGCTCTATGTACTCTGTTAGTGAAGGCTGCAGTTTGTTGTATGTACTTAAATGAGGTTTGACATAAGATAAATAGGAGAATAGTCTCACCAAAATTGAGAGTTGTACTAGGAAACTGGATGTTACTGAAGCAGGGTACGATTCGGCCTACCATGTTGACCACTTTAATTGGATTTTTCACTATTTGATTAAGGCCCAGAGTTTTTTTGATTCTTTACGAATTCTGATCGGCGTTTGCTCTCTGGAGGATCTATCCAAAGATAGAATTCTTCCATGAGTAAAACGCTCTCGGAGAACCTCTAGGTAAAGTACTGCTTTAAGGATCTGTTGAAAATGACCATCTATTGTATGGCGTACCCTCAGATTTTTGCCTTGAATGTATTTTACATGCTGTAGAACTCTGTGCACTTTATCCCTGATAATCGGAGGTAAAATGCCCTTGCTTCCCTTTCAATGTGATGAAATAGGCAGACCCCCGATTGGCATATTTAACTTACCTATAAGTCCCTAGTATATGGTACAAAAGTGTATCCAGGGCCTGTAAGTTAAATGTCACGAGTGAACTGCAGCACCAGTTGTGCTATCCCATACAGTGACTGTAAACATGACTGCATGATTACCCTCTGCAGCCTGGCTGTGTAGTTTTAAACAATAAATATAACTTGTAAAAATAACTCCTTTTGACAGGCATAACCCTTCCTTTTAAATATAGATAAGTTATCCCTAAGCAGGCCTGACTGCCCAGAAGGCAGGGCTCCTTGTATTTAAAAGTAGGACATGTAAAGGTTTAATGTTAAACATGTCTTTTCAGTGAAAAGGCCCTAAAAGCAATTTTCACTCTAGCATGGTTGGCTGCTCCATAGGTAAGCAATGGGATGTAATATTACATTTAATAATGTTATCTCCAACAAGGAAGTAGCCACAAATGTAATTCCTGGACTTTTTGAAAAATGTATCATAAGTCCAATTATGGAAGAGGTACTTTGGGAAACTTACCTTTTTCCCACCTAAATTCTCCAGAAGTCAATTTTCATGAGCTTCAACTATCACCTGGTAGCTGAATATCCCCATGGATGATGTGTGAACTTGATTCCAGAGCGGGGACAAAGGTCGGTGGTGTGGGGATGTGTTCTGTCCCTTTGGCAGGATGACCATCTAGGCTGCGCCTAGTAACTTGATTAACTACAAAGAGGCCTACCCCTATGACATGCAAACATTAGCTGACACCTAGGCATGGTCCTTCTTTGTTCCCTCAGTCAGCCAGGCACCAACGCAAGGAGGAGAGGAGTGGCCCACAAGAAATGGTTTAGAGTGACTACAGAGTTGCTCAGTTACCTGGCCACACCTCTGGGGTGGGTCCAGGAGCTCTGCACATGTGAAGAAAGGTTCTGCCATATTTGTTTTAGGTAGAGAGGGACATTGTGGAATTGTTTGCAGTAGGGCACACATGAAGTGCTACCAAAGCGGGAAGGCGTGCCCCTGGAAATTTTAACTTATTTGTTATGGAGGGGCCAGGAGTCTCCCCCACCACCAGGCTGTTGTCGGGCTTAAATTTGGCGCCCACAGTAAACTCCTCAGCAGCGGCAGCAGCCACTCCATTAGAGCGAATGGAATGACACTGCTGGTGGGGGAGTCGTAGGCACTCCCTTCACTGCACATGAGGGTTTGGCCAGCCGTCTCAGGCAGGCCAAATTCTCATGCGCAGTGAAGCTCTCTCCAGCCCCAGCTGCGTTGCTGGGTCTTGGGAGAGAAGGCACAGGCTCCCAGTCTGCTGGGAGAACAGGTTGCAAGAGCAGCTTCAAGATTGGCCGCAGGGTAGGCTGGGAGCATGTGCCCAATCCCAGAAGCAGGAAGAGCGCGATGCGGGGGGAGACGGCGGCGGAGACAGCGTTAAGGTAAGTTTAGTTTTTTTTTACTTTTTATTTTTTTGGTCCACCTGAATCCAACCCACCTCCCTCCTCCAGCCCAGCCCGCACCGCCACCTTGGCAGTGGACGGGCCGCTACTGCTCCTCAGAACACTTTCTAAACCTGTGGAAGAACGGAAGAGGACTGGACCTGCTGTGTGTGAGCTGAGAAGACCTGGAAGACTTGACCATCACCCTCTGTTGTACCCACCACAAAGAAGTGGACTTGAATGGAAAAAGGCTGACCTCCTGTTCAAGGGATACAGCCAGCAAAGAGGCCTTTTCTGCAAATCCCTAGCTGACCAGTTCCAACTGGATCTACCCTGGATTCTTCTGCTGGCCTCTGTTGGCGTGAGTCTTGGCCCACAAGTGCTGTACCCAAGATCCCGGATCCTTGGCAGGTGTCAAAGTGTACTCCTTCTAAGTTTTCCAGAAACCTGGCATCTTTTAGCTCGAAAGACCTTCAGTGGACTGGAACCAACCTGCCTAGCTGATTCAATGAAAGTGTGTTTACGCTGGGCCAAAGATTCAGGTTGCTCCTGCTTGGAACTTTTCCACAGCAGCAAATCTGATTCAGCAGGACCTCACAGAGAAGGTATAGGGCCACGTGGAGCCGTATTCAGCTAAAGGCTGCAGCCCCGCTAGAAGAATCAGAGGTCCAAAAACAAAGTGACTAAGTCTGAAATCTTCACCAGGTGAGGCCACGTAAATATCCAGCCCATGAGGAGCCTACCTTGGGTGCAAAATTCATATTTCTCCTGCTTGGAGCTTTCCTGCCAAAAGTCAGTGGCTTCACAGAGACCTCGTCAAGCAGCGACCCAATAGCATAGAGCCCTCTTGCCTGATACTTGCCCTGCCGAGGTGTTTTCACTTCCATTTTTTAGACTAAGTCTAAAAGTAAAATTTCGGACCGTATCAAACCTGTTTTCTCTATCTGAGCTGCACTCCATCATGGTCAGCCTCAACTTGTGTCTAGGTACTGGTCAAGAGCAACTAGATGATCACGGTTAGAGCTTAACGCTTTTGTGTGCTATTTTCACACAAACTTTAAAAATTCGTAACTCGGGTTTCCTTTATTTGAAATTTGCGTTTTGGTGTCATTTCATTTATTAAAATATTCATTATTTTTTAAAACTTGGCTTGGGGTTTTTCTTGTGTTGTGTTTTGACTTATTACTGTTCTGATACTGCATAAATACTTTACTCATTGCCTCGAAGTTAGCCTTTCTGCTGTGTGCCACAGTTACCAGGTGGTTGAGCTCAAGTTAATTTAGTGACTTTAAAGATTCACCCTGACAAGGGCTTTGGTTATTATTTGAAGTGGGTACACACCCTTCTCAACTAACCCTACAATTTCTTGCAGGATCTTATTTAGGAAGGACTTGTAGTATCCCTGTGAACAATTCACTGCTGCAATGACAAAGCAGTTGATAGGGTTGGTGTTAAAGGTACAGGGGCTAAGTTTCAAGAACATGGAGTGTGTGAGCGTTGAGTGGATAATGCAAACACAAAGATAGCTTGCAGGGCCCTGCACCGTTAGCTTGGGTGAGTTTGGAGACAAATGTATGAAAGGAGGACTTGAAATCCACAGAGTAAAGACAGATGGTTTTCAATGTGGGAAACCAAAATACATCGCAAAAAAGAACACCATATATTGTTTGTACATAAATACAGTGACCATTAACTCATTCTGATAAACCGCAATGTTAAACTACAATAAAAAAATGAACAATTAATGTAATTATGGTTTAAAACACTAACAGCCCTTGAGAGATCTTGCAGAGTAACACTGCTACAAGCGAAGCACATCAGCTGCAAATTGTGTAATGTGATATAACTGAAATAAAAAATGATGCAAATAAATATATTAGAAACTAGCCTTAGTTTTACCTTCTTTCATCTACCACCCAAAAGCTACAAGAACAAATAATCAAGCAAAAAACACAACGTCGTGCTGAAACCCTTTACATTTTGGGAGTAGGATAGAAACTGGATGGAGAGACCTTTAAACTATACTTCATCGTACTCACCAAATATATAAAATCATAGTTTATATCGGTCATAGACGGAAGTTAAAATTGTGATAGCCCAGATAACTGCAACATTGACCAGAAATAACCAATACACAAGAAGATACATCGAAGCCATCAATGTATATCGTGTTCCGATATTACAGGCCACCTACTTAAAACCGGAGCTACCAGGCAAGTGCCACCAGATAGGGTAATCAGAATGGGTGCCTTGCAGGACCACCGCACAAAGGCAGTTTCTTTCTTGCATGAAACCTAGGCTTTGATTCAGGGTGATCTTGAATTTCCCAAATGACATGTATTGGTTTAAACACACCACTAAAGAGGGGAACGGGGAGCCCAAAGAGGTCAGAGAGGAATCTGCAGCTAGAGCAGCTACCAGAAAGATCATTACAGAAGGTAAGTAACTTTTGCTTCTGATGCATACTTATAGCTGCAGATTCCTCATTTTCTGAACAGATAGCAGAGCAGTATTTCCTCCCCAGGTGTAGGGCCTAAAAAAGTGGTCAGACTAGGAAATCTTGTAGCATGGAACAAGGAAAATGACCACCCCTTCTCACTTCTAAGTTCAAGAATTAGTGCTTTTTAGAAATATGAAGGAAAACCCATGTCACCGTATGACAAATCTCAGCCATAGTAATAACACCGCCAATATCGCACTGATGAAATGAGTACATATTCCCTAAGGTGGTTCCTTCTTGGAAGGGGCATAACCCATCTTAATGTACAAGATAATCCAGCATGATAAGGTTCCCTTCTGGGCTGTCTTTCTCTTTTGTCTGCTTACACACCCAACAAAGTGCTGGTCCTGAGACCTAATCTCCCTTGTCCAATCAATGTAATAACGGACTGTTTTAGGAGGATCCAGCTGATGTAGTTTCCCCTCCTTCTTCATGGGATGAGGTAGAAGGAAGAAGGTGGGAAGTGAGATGAATTGTCTTGGATGGAAAGGTGTCACCACCTTATGCATGAAAGCCACTTTAGTCCTCAAGATCAATTTGTCTAGAGAGAAGCATGTGATGGACTTAGCACTTTCAACTCGCTAACGTGTTTCGCTGAAGCGATGGCTACAAGAAACAGTCTTAATAGTGAACAACCTCAACTGGCAACTATTTAGGGGTTCAAATGGAGCCTCCATCTGAAATTTCAAAACCAAACTCCGATCCCATTGGCATATCACAAAAGGTGTAGGAGGAGATATAAGAGTTCCTTCAAAAACCTGATGAAATTTGTGATTTAAACAACAAGGATTGGTCTGAAATGCAGATAACTGCTGAAAGAGCAGCAATCTAACTTTTGGCCATGCCCACAGCACAACCCTTCTGGGCAAGTGAAAGAGCAAAGAGCCGAATATCTGATCGACGCACCTTCAGTGGATCCATATCATGCTCTGCACACCTTGCAACAAAGCGATTTCCCCCTTGCAGTTGGAGTGGGAGCCACAGGGAAATTCTCAAGAGGTCAGTCTACCACACCATCCTTGGTTAGTCAAGGAAGATTACAATGGTTTGGGTCTGGACCCAGCACAGTTTCCTCAAGCACCAAGGAATCAAGGCTTTGGGAGGAAATGTATAGGACAGTGGAAAACTCCACCTTAACTGAAAAATCACCAAGGTTTCCTGCAATAGACACTCAAGGGCACAGAAATGTGGGTAGTGTGTCTTTTTGGGAGTGGTGAAGAGGTCCACCTGAGAGGTGGGTCATAGGGCAGAGATGTTCTGGACCATCTGCAGGTGAAGACGCCACGTGTGGTCAGCATGACGGTTCTGACTCTGGCTGTTGGCTCAGGTGCTCAGAGAACATGCACATGATTGGGGACCAGCCATATCCCATGTACGTGTGCCCAAGCCCAGAACTGTAGAACTTCCTGGTAGAGAAGATGAAACCCCATGACTCCTTGCTTGCTGACATATGACACTGTGGCAGCCTTGTCCCTCAAGATCTGGACAGACCAGACACATAGGGTGGGTAGGAAGGCCTTCAGGGCTGGGCGAGTCGCCCACGGTTTGAGCAGGTTGGAGTACCAGCCCTGCCCAATTTTCTGCTCTGGGAACAGCTCCACTGATCCTTCTAACAGGGCCAGCACCTTCTGCTGCAGGATTCGAATATGATCCTCTGATTGAAGAGACTTGATGGGGGTGTGCTCCGGGGAGGTGCCTGGTGGAAGGGATGGGCATATGTCCTTTCTATTATTTGTAAGCCCGACCCACTGGTCTAATGCTATGGTCTCCAAGGCCCACAGAAAGGAAGATACCTTCCCTCCAGATGGCTACAAATGCTCTTGTAAAGGGGAACTAAATTAGCTTTCCTTGTAGTGAGGGGGGAAATGAGTAGGAGGGTTGCTGGGCTTGTTTTCCTCTTTTACCTCTGAACCTGTATTGCCGTAAAATAGGCATGGCTGCTAGATGGGCTGAGAGGGCTTATTGAGGTAAAAGCCAAATCCCTTGGAGAAGCCATAAAATTTCCAAAACAGTCATCTGCATCCTTGTGCTGGGGATTGCAACCTCAAAGATCTGGCGATAGCCCTACCGTCCTTGAACCTAACCTCTCTAAGGTTGAGTAGGCGTTGTCTCCAAACAAGCAAGCCCCATCAAATGGCATGCGCATGCGACTCGCTTGCACCTCACCAGAGAACCCAGTGGATCTTAGGAACACAATCCATTGTGTCCAGGTCTACCCTTATAATCTGCTTGGAATTGTCCTGTTCACCACTCACCACCTTATAAAAAAAGGTCTTTCAGTTAGACTAGTAAACTAGGGATCACTATAAGTACCAATTCCCACAAGGCATGGGTATACCCGACAAGCAGGCATGTGGTCTTCATGAGCTTCAAAATCAAGTTGTAGACAACACATTTTTTCAACCACCTCCAAGTTTTTGGACTCCCTGCCCTGGGGTACTACAGGGAATGCTCCTGGGTTCTGTTTAGTACAGGAAGAGACATGCACCACTAAGCCTTTTAGTGAGGTATATGCTAAGCAGAAGGTAGGATTCCCTAAAGACTGCCAATACAGCCTGGCAAGGAGGTGGTTTACAACTAGAGAAGAGCCAGGTTTGTCTGAGACTGCTTCAATGTGGTCAAACAAGGCCTCATTAAATGGTAGCAATCATTCCAACATCACCGAAGCAAGCTGCTGGACCTCCATCAGTATGTTGAACCTGGCCTCCACTTTTGGTAGGGCAGTTTCAATACTTCAGCTGCCTTTCTTATGACAGGATGGAAGGAAGTCCTTGCCAGTGGAGCTGTCCCCGAATGACGCTTCATCTCAGGAGAGGTGTCCAGAAATGCCAGGAAAGCAGTGTCTGAAGGTGGAGGGGGCAGAAAATTGGCCACCTAACTGTTGTCTTCATCATCAACAGCATGATGGAGGGATCCCTTCAGGCATTAGGAGAATCAGATCTAAAGTTTGCCAATAGGCTTGGCACTGTGTGGGCCCTGGTTGCGATTCCTCTCTGTACCTCACCTCTTCGGGTAGTCTTTGGGCATCTCTCCTCTGTTACATAAGAAATGTTTGGGCCTTTGATGGATGTGCCTCTGGAGGCACTGAAGTCAGTGTCAGTGGCTCTAGCGGTGGCATCTATACTGCTATAGGTGGAGGAGCTACCGGTAAGAATCATGGCTACAAACGGAATGCAAGAGTAGCTCCTCTGGAGTCAAATGCCATCAGTAAGGGTAAGTCTAAAGAAATCTGAAAGAAACCCCAAAAGGGTCCCAGAGGGCTGAAAAACAGCACAGATGATTGCTGCTTGCCCGAAAAACACCATCATGGATTGGAGGAACTATGTCAGAAAACAAAACAGGTATGGGTATGGGACCCTCTAGCCTGCAGCAGGCCCTGAATGTTCACTGAGGCAGGCGTCTGAGTCGGCAGCACTCCTGGAATGGGCTCCTCTGGCAGGAGCGATGCCAAAAAAGTCTGAGGGGCACTCCGCTTGAGGTCCTACTATGTGACTTTAAGCAACATCAAGGGTTGTCTTAGTCGTCCCTTCTCTTATTGAGTTCTCTCCTCTTAACTTTGAAGGACGGTGAGGGATGATAATTGGAGGCTGATCTTGACCCGCATCACATGCGTGAGCCATAAAAATTTGGCCTCCCATTTCTTGGCGCGCATGAGGCCGCATTTTTCACACAATTCTGAGTCATGCGTCTGCCCGCGCTCCATAGCCTGACCTCGTGGGGTAGGTTATGGACATCTGTCTTTCGCAGATGTGGCATGGCATTTTATTTTTTATTTTTTGCAAGGGAGCCACCCTGAGCACTGCACTTGCTGAATTTTGTGAAGCAAAATTACAGAAAACGAACAGAAATCAGAGAGCATCCTCATTGAAGAGTGCGGAGAAAAAAAAAAGGCAACTGACATCAGTGCATCAGGGTGACACTATGTGGCTCCAGTGAAATCACACTTGTGCTCCTTCATTGTTGAGGTGGATCAGCCCTACCTGTTGGCATAGGAGCGCTATTACAAGATTTTTTGGATTTAGTTTAGTTCCTGCCGACAGTGGGGTGAGAAATCTGCAGGTAGAAGTATCCATCAGAAGCCCACTTGTCACCTATTAGAAGCTATTGGGGCAAAACAAATTGGGAGAAGTTCTGAATCCCACAGTTTGGTGCAATTGGTCTTTAGGAGCGACCAACCACACACACACACACACACACACACATAAAGCAAGCCTGGATAAAGAAGCAATTGCAGACCTCACACAAAATAGAGATTTTCCTCTGTTACCTGGGGACCAGCAAATGGAGATTAAGAAGTTCGTACCCTCTTTAGCTTTTTTTTATGCTTAAAGATTTCAAGCTCCTGTGGTAATCGGCCTTCTAATGTTCAATAATATCAGTATTACACAGGGGTAGCCTGAACAACGGACAGGATAGACTCAGACAGGGCAGCACTAGTAGTCCTGCACTCACAAAAGGAGGGGGCTCTCAGCCCCGTGGTGCAATCCGTCCTAATTTATATACTGGAATCCATGACAGGTAACAGACTCATTGGCCCCTCACTAAAGTATAGAGTCTTGACAACTGAGATGAGCCCAGACACAGAGGCATCATTTATCCCACAAAGCAAAATGCTTGGCCCACTGCCACCAGACATATAGCATCATTTTATATTAATGATGGAACGAATGTATGGAGTGACCACCCTTTATGGCGAGGAAGATCTGACCTTAAGATGCAACCGAGTATTGGGTGCAAACAAAAAGATGCCCTAAAAGCTATCAAATCCTGGGAGAAAAATAAACCATTCCTGAGAAGCTCAAAATAGGATCTGCAGGAAAATCTATGGAATGGGGGGTAGAGATGGCTTCATAACCTAGTTGTTTCATCGTACTTGAAGTTACCTGCAACAGCTATGCACTCCTCAAGTGGGTGATCTAAGTATGGGAGGTTGGGAGCTTCAGTATAGAGCAGGTGTCTCCAACCAGTCTATCACGAGCTACCAGTAGCTAGTTGACACCTTCAGAGTAACTCACAGCCTTAAGTTCATTTAATAATAAAAAAACACAAGGTTATGTTTTTCTTTAAAAGTTAAGGGAAGGCTGTGTTTATTTTACATTATTATCTTCAGGCTGGAGATGGCAGGGCCTGATAATGAGCAGTGTTGGATTATGATTTATGGCCAAGGGCACAGAGGTGAAGAACTGAAGCACTGACCTATTTAACTCCTAAATAAGTACTTTTCAACTCAATATTGGAGTGTGAGAAAAAAATGATGTTTCTGAATGCTTTTAAATGGTAGAAAATTAAAAGTTACCTTAATGATTAAGTTAACTCTTCATTTTAATTTTCTCCCATTTCAAAGTGTTGCATTTACAAACAGCAGGCATCTTGCTCTCAGTAGCCAGTACACACTTTGCCATATTTAGAAGTGAAAAGTACAGTCCTCTTTTTTTAAATAGAAGTTTAAAGTGAAGAAAATATTTTTATGAAACATTAAGTCTTAATATTGTTCTCCACATCAATTAAGTCAATTAAGTCTTATTGTTTTAGGAAGCATGTTTCTTCACTTTAAATTCCTCCCATGTAAACAAATGGCTGTATTTCTTTGTTATAAATATGGAACTCTGTGTACAGGCCACTGGGAGCATGATGCCTGGTGATTATAAATGTGGCACTTAGCAATGAGTTTAAATTTAAATTATTAGTTTTATGCAAACCATATAAACAAAGTTAAATCTTCAGTTTAATTATCTACCATTTCAAAATGTCGTCTTTACACACAGCAGACATTTTGCTTCCAATGAATGGTATACATGGTGTTATATTTATAACTGAAAAATACAGCCATTATTTTAAGTGAGCGAAATTTAAAGTGAAGAAACATCTTCCATATCATGAACATTTTTGCAGAACATTTTCTACACTTTAAATTTTTCCCATTTAAAAAAATGTTTATATAACACATGTAATGGTGCCACATATGACAAAAGGTATTCCAGTGCCACAAGTACATACGAAATAGGGTCTCAGTGACCTATACACATTTATCCCATTCATACACACAAATGTTCATATATCCCCATAGACCACACTATCACTGACACACATGGCAGTCCTGTCACAGCGCCCCTAGTCAAAGTATTTTGTTCAAACCATAATATCTGGTTCTGTGGATATTAGGCTTAAAGTCAATGGAGCTGGGCGTGAGGGTGTCTAACAATGCATGAGTTGCTTACCCTTAAGTAGCTCAGAATGATTTTCACTGATCAAAAGTAGCTGACTACAGAGAAGGATGGGCCCCCCCGGTATAGAGCAACTCATTACTTCTCAGGCTACTGGGGAAATGTGGTTTAATACAGAGCACAGCTTCCAAGTTTTAGAACTCACAGTATGATTAAGCTAAAGCGGGTTGTGCAAGATGGAGTCATATCTGTTCTCAAATAATACACTCAATTAAATGCCAGTCCATGTTCAGTGAGCGGTATTTGCAACATCCGTTTTGCACTTGTCTACCTGAAAATCTACCTTCGGTAATGCTCTTTCTGGTAGAGACTATCTAGCTGGAGATTCCTTATCTTTTGAATATTCCTAGGGCATCAGACCAGATCCAGAAACCTTTCAACAGTACCTCTGGACGCTGGTGGGTGATGCCATTCGGCTCCATAAAGATGCTGTTCCACTCTGGATGTTATATGTGGAGCCTATAGGGGTGCCACTCCCACGTGCTGTAGTCGGTTGCTCTCGCAGCTGTCTGCGCTTCCAGAAGCAGAGCCCCAATAGCATATTGGTTGTGACCAGTGTGCAAATTCCTGGACTTGGGGTTTTTGGTTAGCCGCAGATTCCTCACCTTTTAAATAGATACTAAAATAGTACTTATTCAAGGGTAGGTCTGTGAACATTATAAAGACCTGCAGCACCAAGCAGGCAGAAGACACCTCTCGGCAAACCAGACAATCGAGATAATAGTACTTTGTGACCATTTGGAAGGACGCTCAGGTAGCCACCTGGTAAATGTCCAGGATAGGGACTCCGCATTCCAACACAGTGGTAGATGTTTTGGCCCTGGTAGAATGAACATGCAGTCCTTTCGGAGGCTGCTTTTTGGCCAAAGCTTAGGAGATCTCAATGCAAAGCGCGATACATAGGGAGATAGTCCTCTTCTGTTCAGCCTTGGCTTGTTCACTCCAGAGAGCCCCTCAAAAGCTGATCGTCCACATAGTATACTTTGATATGATCAATATAAAAGCGTAGAGCTCTCTTGGGGTCCAAATGGTGAAGTCTCTTCTCCTCCTTAAAGGGGTGAGGCAGAGCACAGAACGCCGACAAGGTGATGTTGTGACAGACATGGAACATAGTTAGAACTTAAGTAAGAAGGATGCCATATCTTCAAAACCAGATTCTGTGGAAAGGTGGTGGTGTACAGAAGGTTGACACCAAGTTTGAAGCTCACTCATAGGCTGCATTTATGGTAACAATGAACACGGTCTTGAGGGTGACAAACCGCAAGAGACAGCTGTGAAGTGGCTCAAAGTGAGTTCACATCAGATATGGGAGGACCAGGTTAAGGTTCAACTGTGGCATGACAAAGGGAGGAGAAAACAAAATGTAAACCTTTCTAAACGTGGCTAACACCTTAAGACAAACAACTAGAGCTGATCTGGGAACCGTAAAAAGGACGAAAGAGCAAAAAGGTACCCTTATACCGTGCCCAGAGGAAAGCCTTGCCAGGCTAAGGACAAAACAAACAAAACATGAGATAACTATGCCCAGAGGGGTTAACCTGCAGAGTTCCAACAACAGGAGTAATCACTTTTGGTCGAGGGACACCTGGCTTCCTAGATGGCATCAACCAACTCCGGAGGAAGGTTAAAGGTGTTCAGCTGTCGCTGCTCAACCTCCATCCATGGAGGTAGAGATTGTGAATGCCTGGGTGAAGAACCCTGCCCTATTGCTGAAACAGTAGATCCTCTGGGGGTGAGAAAGGGGTTGGGGGGGTTCAGCCTGATCGGAGGACAGATGCTCAAGCCCAGAAGTTCATGATACCAGACTCGCAGTGCCCAATGCGGGCCCACTAAGATGACTTGTGCCCAGTTAGTCCTGATTTTCTTCATAATTCAAGCAGGGGTGGTATCGGCAGAAAGACATACAGGAGTCCAGAGATCCACTTGAGGCAGAATTAATCTCTGAGCGAGAGAAGGCACAAAAGTGCTGACATTGTGCGTTCTCAGCAGTGTCGAGAAGATCAAGCCAGGGTTCTCCCCATTTGAGGAACAGATTTTGTGCCATTTCTGGGTGTGACTGCCACTCCAGATCCACTAGGCACCGATGGCCGAGCTTGGCTGTCCTAGCATGCAAAGATCCTGCCAGGTGGTTCACCTTCAGGAAAATTCCCTTGTGGTCCAGCCATCTCCAGAGGTGCAGGACCTCCTGGCACAGCGTCCGTTACACCACCCCGCCCACTTTGTTGCAATACGATGTGGCGGTGGTATCCGTGAACATCTGTACCAGCCTCCCTTGCTGGACAGCAGGAAGGCTTTCAACGCTAAGTGGATGGCCCTCAGTTCCAGAAGATTGGAGCTAGGACTCCGTCACAGAGTAGAGGCCTCTGATTTCCACCTCTTCCAGATGTCATTGGTCACCACTGTCAGCTCTGGGTGGGAAAGGGAGAGGGGTCTGCTGCTGACCCAATTCCAGTCTAGGAACCACCACTACAGATCTTTTGCAGTCTCCTACAAACTCTGAACGTGGTCAGAGAAGTCCCCTTGATGTTGGGCCCATTGACACTTCAGACCCCATTGCAGAGCCTGCTCATGCCACCCGACATGCTTAACCAGCAGGATGAAGAAGGTCATCAGTCCCAGCAGCCTCAGTCAACCTCACTGAAATCCAGGACCGATGCTGAAAGATGGGACTCTCAGCCTGAATGTCCCGGTCTCTTTCATGGGAGGAAGGCAATAAACCGTACCATGCCCAGAATGGCTCAGATGAAGGGGAGCGTCTGAGGAGTTGTCAGGTGTGACTTTGGTATGCTGAACATGAACTCCAAAGATGACAAGAGGATTGCCGATATCTGGAGGTTGCTGATGACAGCCAGTCGTCGAGATAGGGGAAAGCTGAAACCTCTGACCTCCGAAAGTGTGCTGTTACAACTGCCATCTGAAGGCCACTGGTGACACCAAAGGGGAGCACAGCAAACTAAGCATGCTCCTCTCCCACCACCAACCGCAAGTAGTGCCAATGTCCCAAAGGACAGGTATATGGGAAAAGGCGCCCTGCAGGTCTAAGGCCACCATCCAGTTTCCAGGGCTGAGGGCAGCCAAGGCCTGGGCTAGAGTAAGTATCTTCAATATCTCCTTCAGGAGAAAGGCATTTAAAGGGCAGAGGTCTAAAATGGGAGAAAGAGCTTAGTTCCTCTTGGGCACCAGACTGTAGCGGGAAAAACAATCATGCCCTATGTCTGGCATGGGCTCCCTCTTGTTAGCGCCTTTGGCTTGCACGTCTTGCAAAATAGACATATGGTCCTCTGCCAGTTATTGGGGGATGAATGGTGAGGCAGCATGAAAAGGAAGGGTAGGGAATATCGATCTTGTTCAAATTGCAGAATTTACCTACTCAATGTTAGGACCTACTAACTCAACAAGAATTGTTGAATCATGCCTCCCACCAGGTAGTTGTGCTCAACTAAGGGCATACTAAAAGGGTTTGGCAGGTGGAGCTGAAGGGGATGCAGGTAACTGGACAGCTACTGGTGACATGGGCAGCAGGGAAGTAGCCACCGTGGCCTTTACTGCGAAACTGCTGGGCGCCTTGTTGAGGTTGGATTGGCTGATGGGGTACCTCGGACAAAGCCTCAAAAGGAGCAATAATGCTGATGTGGTTGGCAAGTTGGGGCAGATAAGCCCAGGGAGCATGCCATAGCCCTACGCTAGTTGAACCACTCAAGAGTGGAATCTGTCTTGTCCCAAAACAGGCAAGTTCTGTCAAAAGGCATTTCCATGAGGGCTGAGTGGACATCGCCTGAAAAATCGGTGGACCGCAGCCAAGCGTGGCAGCACTAGTGCCAATGGCCTGTCAGATGGAATCAGTGGTGTTCAAGCCACAATGAATAGTAAACTTGGGCACTACATGACCATCCTGTATAACCTGGGCATAGACAGGTCAGGGAGCTTCAGAAAACACATGGGAAGACTTGATACCAAACGGCGTGGGATTAGCTCTCTAGGAGGCAGCTGGCATTACCAAGAGCCAAACTGATGGACGAGAAGACTGTCTTTACAAATGTCTTCACCAGTTTGAATTCTCTTTCGAGGGGAGCAAGGGGAAATGTTTATGACAGTCCTTAAAACCTGTTTTGTGTGTTGACATTTCCCTTGCACACAGAAATGAAGAAGATTTAGGAAGAGGTAAGGTCTCAAAGAGACTAGAGGTATCTCTGGATCGGCATCTGGAGGTATGGACAGAAAGGAACGGACGCCAGCACAGGAATGGCGCCTATATAGGCTATGCATGTCACTTCCAGAGTGGAACAGTGGAAGTGTAGAGTCGCACACCGCCACATACTGGCACAGAGATACTGCTGAACAGTTTCCAGGTACAGTCTGACACCTAGGGAATATTCAAAAGGTGAGGAGTCTGCAGCTAGAAGCCTCTATCAGAAGGAGTCAAACATTTTGTTCAATCACCTGTAGCAGAAATGGAACTGCCTGTAGTAACATCTTCTGAGGAGTTTCCTGGCTGACACCAGGATATCTTACATCTGGGTATACTCAATTGGGCTTCACTAACAGGAACTAGACATTAAGACTGAAGGAAGGGGTATCAAATACATATCCACACTACATTGCTGGATATGATACAGTGCATACATTGAGATGAGCAGTAAAGTCTAGGGGCCAAGAAGATGGTCTTGGCCTCTTAGATGTTGTTTTGGAGGGAAAAAAAGAAATTTTTTAGTATTTGATTATACAAACATAATTAGATTATTTAACATTTTAATACAATATATAGCATAAACTTTTTTTCCTTTTCTCAGTTTTCATGCTTGTTCAATATAATCAGTGGTCTGTATGAAGCATCATCAACGAACAGTGGGGGAAAAACAATCAATGGATTGTAAAAAAAAAAAAAATGTTGCATAGCACACTCGCTACAATTCACTAACTATTGGCTTTTTCTAAAGTTACTGCAATAATACTCACTAGAAGCATAGGGCCATATGTATGAAGCTGTTTTGCGATCGCAAACACTGCGATTCGCAAAAAACGGTGTTAGCGATCGCAAAACACAGCTTCGCTATGTAAGAGACACATTCCGTTCGCTAATTTGCGAATCGCTAAATTAGCGATTAGCAAATTAGCAATTCGTACTTAATAGCAAATTATTTGCGAATTCGCAAATTGTGACACAACAATAGCGAAACTCGCAATTGTAGAGCTCGCACTTTGCGAATTCGCTAAACGGAATGCATGAAAAATTCGCAAATTGCTATTTTCCGAAATTCGCAAAATAGAGAATCGCAATTACCACCAAGTCTGAGCAGGTGGTAACCAGGTGCAACCTATTTAAAGAGGCCCACAATGCAACTGATGTTTTCCACAATGGCTGGGCTGTATTTAATAGCCAGGAGGCTGCGACTCAGAGCTGCTGCACAGAGAAGGAGACGCCAGGAAAGGATCTTTAGAGCGTGCATAACCCTGTTCCAGCGGACTGAGCAGGAGATCCATACAAACTACAGGCTGGCTGAAGAGAGCATCCTGGAATTAATAGCGGAGCTCAAACCTATACTTGAACACCCCACACGCAGGACACACACCATCCCCACCCATATACAGGTCCTGTGCTCACTGCACCTCTTGGCATCAGGGAGCTTCCAGGGGGTGATAGCCACAGCAGGAGGGGTCTCACAGAGTGCATTGTCGCGCTTCCTCCACGCGTTCCTTGATGCCATGGTACAGAGGCTGCATAACCACATCCACTTCCCCAGCACACCACAGGCACTAGACCAGACCAAGCAGGAGTTCTATCAAATTGCACAATTTCCCCACGTCATTGGATGCATAGATGGGACCCATGTCGCCATATCCCCCCCCTCCCAGAACGAGTATGTGTTCAGGAATCGCAAGTCCTACCATTCCCTGAACATAGAGGTGGTGTGTAATGCCAAGCACATCATCACCGACATCGTCGCTAAATACCCAGGCTGCACCCACGACTCATTCATCTTCCGCCACAGTGGGATACACCGTCGACTCACTAGTGGGGAGTTTGGTGAGGGATACCTACTAGGTAATTGCATGTGAAAGAAGGACACACTAGTAATGCACAGCAGTGGCAGGACAGTGTTCAACCATATTCCTCTCACCCCACAGGTGACAGTGCGTATGCGGTCTGGGACTACATACTTACTCCTTACCTGAATCCTGCCAACGCTGGGGAGCGGAGGTACAACAGTGCCCACATAGCAACCAGATGTACCATTGAGCGGACCTTCGGAATACTCAAGAGCCGTTTCCGGTGCCTACATAAGAGTGGAGGGGCACTTCAATACAGCCCCCAGACCTGTTGCAAGATAGTGGTAGTGTGTGCCATGCTGCACAACATCGCCACCAGGAAAGGCACACCAGTGGAGCTCACCGAATCGGAATCATCAGATGAGGAGGGGCCAGCTCCAGGACGCTTGCCAGCCGGTGTAATTGGTGCAGCTGCTGGGCGCCAGAGGCGAGATGAGATCACACAGAACTATTTCTAGGTAAGAAAAGATGACACAATGCTATATATCTATTAAGAGACTGTGTTTAATTTTCTTTAGTACAGGATATATATCGGCACACAGCCTGTGTGGCACACAATGTATTGTTCAATGTCCCGCACATGTGTGATTCACAGTGCAAATTAACTATCTTGACCAAGTGTCTGTGTGCACTGGGTTGATGCACCCATATCCATGCCTAAGTCTGAGCACCTCAACTGCGGCACTGACGGCCTGTAGCCCCTCGCTGTGGGTGCACAGTGCCCTCTTCACCTGTCTCAGCAGCCCTGCCGTGATGCACACTACGGCGCCTGTCCGGTGGGGGCGGTGATGAAATGCTGCTCCTGCTAGATTGGGCGTCTTCGTCTGTTGGAGTGAGGACTCCTGGGTCAGCAGTGGCAGCTGCCCGCAGCTGATCCACAGCACATGTCACCTGTACCAGACCCCTGGCCACGTCCTGGCTGCAGTGTGCCACCTCGTGCTCCATACTGATGCTGCGCCTTGACAGCACAGAGGTCGCTGAGGAAAGGCGGTTGACCGCCCTGGTGTAGAGGTCTAGGCGGGTGTGTAGGCGCTGCCTCTCCCTGCGCCTAGCAGCACGGTCCGCCCTTAGTTCAGCACAGAGTGCCTCCAGGGCACCCGTCAGGCCCATGAAGCCAACACTGATTTGCCTCTGGATTGACCGTATGTTTCTTGCCTGCAGGCGCTGGACTTCTAACATGTGGCCCTCCAGCCCTTGGAAGACTGTCGTCTCCTGTGACTGCTGCACTGGTGGATGCACGTGGTGCCCTGCGCCTGGATGGGATTGGTGGTATTGGATCGGCACGTGCTCGAGCACGGGGTTGTGGCTCTGACTGTCCCTGGACTGGTTGGACATCGACATCGGTGTCCTGGGCTTCCTCCTCCAGCGGGGGCAATGGTGGCACTGCAATCCGCCTGCTGCGTATTGGAGGGATAACTGGGCTGCCCTCGTCTTCCTCTTCCTCCTCCTCTTGCCCTGTTGCCTCTGGGCTGGGGGATTCATCCTCCCCCGCCACTGATTGTTCCCTGTGTTTCTGCTGGTGCTGTGGACATAAATGCACACATTAATTTACTGTCTTGCCTTGCATTTGTCATGCATTAAATTTCACTGTTTGGAGTTACATGGGTCCTGTCGGTCTGTATTTTGCCTTTCATGATGCACACATACTGTTTGAGCCTGGCTGGGTGTCAATGCTCCACTGTTAGGTGCATGTAACTACATCTCCCATAATGCATTGCTGTGTGTGCTTGTGTACCTGCACTGGACTTATAGTTTTGTTGTGCCCCTGGGTCTCTCCTGGGTGTGTGGGGGAAGTAGGGAGGTATCAGGGGTGTGATGGCATGCTTCTTACCTTGTCTTGGTTGTGGGTGGTCAGAGCTGTCCAGGTCTGCCACGCTCATTACACTCTCCGGAAGCAGGGTCCCCTCAACCATTTCCTCGAGTGGTGTTGAAGCGGTGGCAGTGGAGGTCCCACCACCGGTCTTGTTAGCCTCCTCCAACCTGGCAGCAACCTTCTCCTTTGAGCGCGTGCGCGCATATCATACCAGCGCTTCTGTAGGTCTTTGACGCTTCGATGGGTGACGCCAATTGCATTGACTTTGCGCTGGATGTCTGCCCATATCCTTCTCTTGCGTGTCTCTGGCACACGCAGGGACTTCTTGCCAAAGAGGAGCTCATGGCTCACAACCATCTCCTGTATCAGGACCTCCTGCTCACTTTCTGTGAACTTTTGTTTTCTTTTTCTGGGGATCTCCCCCTGCTGCTGGTCCTTGCTGGCCATGTCTCTAATCTCTCCAATCAGAGTAGCACTACAGTGATGCCGCACTGTAGTGTAGCTCCTATTTCCCTAATAGGCTCTGCGCATTGGAATAATATCCCCTATAGGTTTGACATAGGACTAAGGTCAGTATGTCCCTATCGAGTATATTAAACTTAATTACTTGTGCCAGCTAGCTCAGAGGCCACTAGAAACTCTTTGACAAACAAGAAGGGAGTAGTTTCTGGCAGCCGCAAAACATGACCACTTTGTTTCCCTTTAGAATCAGAATGTGTCTCAGAGTCGTGGAAACAATAGATAACTATTTCACTCAGCTCAATCGTGCATGCTTAGTTTTCCTCAAAGTTACACAGAAAGAATAGACGGGCGTTTCAATAAAAGATTTATTGAACAGTCTTGTTTCTCGTGTAAGTAAAATGTGCAGTTACGATCACAAGACAGTATGCAAGATAAATAATGTACAGCGTAAGCAGTAGAAATAAATAATACTGCGATAGCATTATCTCTTAGCGGATATTCATTCACATAAATAACAGACTAAAAATGCGAGTACTCATACGATGCGTTTCTAAGCTAGTTCTACCCCAATGTACCTAACCTAGGTGTAGGGAGAGGTATGAAGTAGGTGAAGTATTCCCTACTATGGTATACTAAGAGTATGGTATGCCTAGTATGCCAAGAGTCCCTCTAGGTTCTAGTCAGCTCCATACCTTTAGAATGAGAGAGGTAGGAATCTCTTTGCCAGACTCGAACTCCAACACACCGCGAGGGAAGTTAGATCACTGGAAGCTGGACTCTCTGCGTGCAGGGATGACAGCGTCTTCTCAGTGCGTCAGGCCGGGAAACGGGCTCCTCTGAAGTCGAGGTCTCCTCTAGTTTACAAGGGCTAGGGAAGGTATATTTATACCTGAGAGGTACCTCAGAATGTTAGCATTGACGTGAATCGGACAGTGGAAGACGTCATGAATGAACCCCTAAGGTATAATGGTTCATGCATAATAGATGAGTCCTTGAAGAAATCAATAGTCCTGTGCTAGGGAAACTCCCGAAGCCTAAGGGCCTGTTCTTCAAGAACTCGTTGTGACGTTAGGGTGGACGGATGTCGGAGACCATGCCTGTATTTGGAGTGCACGGTTTAATGCCTAAATAAGGACTGGGATTTTATGCCTATATAAGGGCCGGGCGAATTGTGCCTATATAAGGACATGATAAAGGAAAGCCCGTGTATGGACACCCTAAGAGAAATACAACACCCACTCCACTTTCGTGTGTACGATAATACTAAAATGCTAAACATTTAAAATGCTAAACATTAAATGGAGTACCGCATACTGCTAAAATATTTCATAAAACCATTTAAAAGGCATTTAAAAAAACCTATTAGAAGGCAAAAGGTACTGTACATTTGAAGTATTGCTTTTCATATCAGGCATATATTTAAAAATAAAAATATGAATGAATTTTAGCAATAATATTTACATTTGACAGAAAATGATCGATAAGTTGTTCAAAAATCAAAGTCATTTCATGTCATGAAAATGAATGAACGTTTTTAGACAAACAAGATGACTAAGTGTCTGTGGAAGTACCGTGAAGTCTGTACTATAAGGCTAGTTCTACTTTAAGCAGATTGAAATGCCATTTTAGTTCGAAAAAATGGGAAAAAGTTCAATTTTGGGAAGAGTTCCAAGTTTTTGAAGTATGAAGGCCAAATTGTTACTGCTTCTCTGGAACACTGTGGGCTGAATCAGAGTCAGTTTGCGGGTCTGGTGTAAACATGAGATCATCTAGGTCTGTAGACAAAACATCGTCCACTGAAGTTGGTGTCAGTTGGAACACCTCGTGTAGTAGATTAATTGCACAGAGATGTGAAGCAACGCTTTCAGCATAGGTTGCCGCAGCAATGTTCGCGTCCGTTGTTACCTGTGTGCCTGTAGATCTTTCTCGTACCTCAGCAGCAGCAGGAAGCTTCTGTGAGATCTCAATGAATGCTGACATCAGGATTGGCAGCCTCTGGGGACAACACAGAGCATGGGCCGTTATCAGGACCAGCAGAGTATCGACATCCTTTGGGGTTGCTGATGGAAATGTTAGACAGGTGTCCAACACGCATTCTTCACCGCATAGCAGGCATCGTAGAACAGGTAAGATGCAATCTTGCCAGATTGGTCTGAATGACAGGAACCACGTGGTATTAAGGTCCCGTAGACGAGTCATGCCCAAAAGCTGTACTATTCGCTCACGGCACTTTCGTTCAAGGAGAGCTTTCTCCATTTCGCTCGGAGTGATGTCTGCGAATAGGCTGGCCATAGCGTAATAGCAGGAAGAGAAATAGAATTCCGGCAACGAGTGCTAGAATTAATGGTATGCCACCAAACACCGAATGTGCAAAGTTCGGGATTATTCAGAGTATTGCCTGGAAAGGTGCTAACAGACCGGTACAGATGCTCTTAAATACATGTATAATTCCACTTGTATCAGACATGTTGAAGATACGTGTTATCATTTCTACGAAATGTTTGGGCAGTTTGTACGTATTAAAGTCTGTATCTCCGCCGAAGTCCTTGCTACTTGTAGATCATAGGTTTCTTTGGCCGAGGTCAAAGGCACTGTTTGCTGTAAAAGCATGGCTTTCATTCTGCTCAAAGTATCAAATCTTATAAAAGAGACGTTCAGCGAAGGCCACAAAGGCGACTCCTGACTGTGTCTATTGGGAGAAACAATACTTGCATACAGCAAGTGACCCTGGAGTTGACCGTTACTAGATATGGGATGCCTGGCAACATGCCGCAGCAACTCTGATCATTCAACATGAGGTAACTCCCATTAGAAAGTTGTCCAAACGTTGGATTAATCACAGCAGCTGGTGTACCCTGCTGATGGCAAGACAAATTTGCCACAGAACCATTGCAAGCCCCGTGTAAAGAAATGTCCTGACATATAAGTGAACCGCTCAGTGCACTTTTACAGTGTGTACTGCTCAAAAACACTTCACGATCCCCACTCCAACATCTATATGTATACGGTAAATCCCAAGATGTCTTAATGTATTCCTTACCCAAACTTTCATATTTGCCTGCTTGCATTTGTCTAAGGCAATACTGAAACTGAAAAGTAGTCACAGGTAAAGTGATTTTTCCATGAATGAGCCATTCTGTAGCTGGTTTTTCTGCCACTGTGAATGGTAACTTGTCCAGTTTTTCAATGCTTAGCACTGTATACTTTGCTCCTCTTTGTGCCAGTTCGATCTGTTTATCAGTTAGATTGTATTCTGCAAACAGAGCCGATGTGTTGATGAAACGCCAAGGCACATAGCCCGCTCGCAAAGATTGCAGCGTCCAGTTTAATAACACAATAGAACATAATTGAGATTGGCCTTGCTGTAATCGTGCCAAATCTTGTTCCAGTATGTCGATAGCAGGATACAATGCCATCCAATGAATATATTCTGGAGGACAAAGTTGTTAACCCATTGTCAACCACAGTGAGTGTTTTCTCTAAATTAATACGATCAAGTTCACGTATTCGTTCTGCGGCCTCCATCTGTGACACTTTCCATGCTTCATTATAGGCAGCATAAATGCCGGCATATATGAAACGTTTTTGACGCGGTTTTCTTGGTCCAAGCAAGAATTCCCTAAGGTCTGCGGCTTCTTTAAGTAAGGATAGGTGCTGTTTCACATCCTGTAGTGTAGAGTTCTGAAGCCAATCGAGGCATAATTTTCCTACACTGTATGTTGTTACTATCCCCGGATGCGGTCTTTGGACGTATCTTGGGTCTGGCCTATGAATAGTAAAGCCCTGAGTTTTATTCAGGAACCTTTCCTGACAGTTGTTCGTGTCTGTGGGCCAGATCAACCATTTTTTCCAATTAGGATTAGATCTGTTGAGTTGTAGTATATTGTCAACTGTCACCACTGCTTGTGTATTATTGTCACTTGCAGGTGTTGGTACAGAAGGTGTTTTCATCTCTTTGATCTTGGCTAGTCCAAGACAAGATGTTTGTTGGACAGTTTCATTCAAAAACATTATTTGCTCAGGGATTATGCAGGCTCTAAATAAAGCTTCTATCCCCTGCACTTGCCAATCTTTAGTACCCCAGACAGTTTTTGTGTCTATTGTGTCTTTCCATAAGTCAAAACCCTATCTAGACAGTTGGGCATTAAATAATGCAGAATAAATCTGTTTTGTATTTGTTAACATAATTTTCAGTCCTGTTTTGTTTACATTTTTGTAGTAAAATGTTTCTGGATCAGATGTATTGTACCCTGAAAAATATGGAAACTTGTTGGCAAATGTTTTTGAACTACCTTGTGGTGGCGTAGGACAATGCTCCCATTGGTTAAACAAACACATTTCTTGGGTATGCAGATTTATGCAAATAATGATGACCATAATGGTTATAACAATACAGTTGTTCATAGTCTGATGAACCCTCTAAATATTCATTTTTAGAAAATGCAGCAGATTTTTCTAAGTCAAACATTATGTCATTAACAGACTCAAAGTCCCAATCATCAGAATAGGTACTGGACGAAATTAGATCACTTAGTGAAATTTTAAACAAATGTGGAATGTTCAATTGTTCCGTTGGGCCGAAGATATCAAAATCTGTTTTGTCCCACACTATACCATCCTGTATAGGAATAGCTGTGATGTTCACTGATGACAAGTCTCTTGCTTCACGATGGGAAGATTTATGAGGTTTCAAAAGTACGGTCACGTCTTTTCCTTCATTATTCACATGGATGTACCTGCCACTTATAAGCACGCTCACAGTTGTAACCAAAGCTAGCCAGAGCAGGAAAACAAAAAGTCCAGATGTAATCCAGAGTTCAATCCACGGAGAAACCAAATAAGTCTTTTTCAGAAAGTGAAGAAAGTCTTGTACTTGCTGCTTGAATTTCAATGATGCTAGCGTCGTTTCAGGTTCACTCGGATCTTCTGAGAACGTATCAAAGTTAATGAAATAGCCAGAAGCAGTTCTCTCAATTGTTGGAATTGCATCAGGATTTGTAGAAATCGCTGGAACCAGTTGATCACTTGCTACATTGGTGTAGACAGGTGTACTTGGACGAACTGTTACTTGATTTTCAAGAGATGAGTTCCATAGCGTTGTTGCTTAGTCCTCCATCTGTTACAGCTGAATTCTCGATTGTTATCAGTCTTTCAGTCTGAACCTCTTGGATAGTAGCGAGAGGAGTGAGTCTGCTACTAGGTTAGAGTCCACGAGGCCTACTATTTAGTATTGGCCACATACTGTGGTTTGATGAGGTCGATGGACACAAATCTTTTCTCCTTTCTTCCAGCAAGGGGCGGCAGAAGTACTGTTCTTGTACCTTGAACTGCTAGGACAGGTACTGGTTGTCTGTAAGAAGGTCCAAATTCCTTCTTGTCCGCAATTTTTTCTCTGACTAGATCCCCAACTTTTGGAATCCAGACAGGCCTTGCTGGGACCGCCGGTTTTTCCCCAGTGGTAGTTGGCTGTAGGAATACGTTGCTTTGTTTCGTTCTTAACTCATTCAGTTCCTGTAAAACAGCCAAACGATCTTTGATATCAAACGTTTTGTTTTCCACCACTGTGCCTACATCATCGAGATCTGGTACCCACATTCTTGTCCCAAATAGGACCTCATATGGAGTGACCCCCTAGAGAACTTCTTGGCAGGTTATTCAATGAGCGTTGGACCCCATAAAGGTGTTTGACCCACCCATCACCCGAACCTAATACCCTAGCTGTTATAGACTGCTTTATGTCCCGGTTTTTCCTTTCCACAACCAAATTTCCCTCAGGATGGAATGGAGAGGAGTACCACAATGCAACGCCCAGACTGGCCATGGCTTCTTTGTAAGCCCGAGAGCTAAACGCAGGGCCCTGGTCAGAATGTAGCGTGCCTATTGCGTATGTGCCGATAAAGACTCGCAAATCTTTTATAACAGTTCGAGCGTCAGCCGAGCGCTGAAGCCATATCCATAGGAACCTTGAGCATGAATCCACTGCAACCATGATATATTTATAGTTACCGTCCCTTTGCAAGGGACCGCAGTGGTCCAGGTAAACACAAGCTAATGGTTTATCTGAAATTAACAGGGGTGTCTGCGCAGGGCGTTTCACTGTGGAGACTTTCATCTGTTGGCATATATCATATTCTAAAACATAGTTCTTCGTTTGTTTTCTAATGCCAGGCCACCAATATCTTTGTTTGAGTAAAGATACTGTTGCAGAAACACCTGCATGGGCAGAAGCTATCCCTTCGTGTGCTGCTAGGATTAGTCCTAATCTACGTTCCTTGTTTGGAATTACCCTATCCCCCACTCCAGGGATTCGAGCAAAAGGAACGTTGTTCGCATCAATTACATAAGAGTACTTGAGTGGAAACTTTTTGGTAACGCTGCACCACTGCCTTTGCTTGTAGCATTGACAGCCAACATTATCTCACTGTCTATTTTTGTTTTTGAACGAGTGATCGCAGCTACGGAAGCCGTCTGAACAGCCCCCTTTGCGGCTTCGTCAGCCAATGAATTCCCTGCAACGTGAACGCCATCACGTTGATGACTCAGTGTGTGGATCACATGAGCCTTTGTTAGTTCGTTTTTCAACTGAACTACTTGTTCCCAAAGCATTTTGTGCTTTATTGTGCCTCCTTTCGCATCTTTCAAACCATTTTCAAGCCAGTTTTGTATATATTCATTATACGACTGAACACAGTAAAAGGAATCGCACACTATCAGTGTGGGGAATTCTCGATCTGTACTTTCAAGTGCCAGTTTGAATGCTTGTAGTTCAGCTCGCTGAGCTGTACAATCTCCTAGATACTGGGTTTTTGTGACCATAGGTCTGAAGATGCCATTTCGCATGCAACCTTTAACGATTGCACATGCTGCACTGTAAGCTTGCTTACTCCCTGTTGCGGGTTGTGCAGATCCGTCAGTGTAAATTATGAATTCGTACTGATCGAGAGGCAGAATTTCAGTAGGCAGAGTACATTCTTGTTCATATTGCAGGAATGCTTATGTTTTTAAATCAGGATTAAAAACATATTCAACATCTGTTGCAGCAAGAGAATTAACCCATTGTATCCATCTTGGATGTAATGCTTTAACATTTGGAATGCTTGCTTTTGTGACCGCTTCTAAAGCTGGCACTGGGGTTACGACAATAATGTGTTTCCCTTGGGATAAGGCGATTGCTTTTGCTACAGCGGTTTGAACTGCTGTTAGAATTTTTTCAGTTGAACTGAAGCGCATTTCTGCTTGTGTGTACAAATGAGATTTGTATGCAATTGGTATTTTCTCTCCCTCATTGAAGGTTAAGTAGGTGAATCCGCATTGATCCGAAATTATTCGGATCACCTAATTGCGTTGACTTACGCGTGTTTGTAAGTGATTTGTTGCTAACATGTTAGCCTGGAGTGAACGCAAGATTTCTGTGTGTTCGTTTGTCCAATTTTTGATTGAAAAATCAGGTTTGATTAATGTGTAGAGAGGTTTAACCCTTTCTGCGTAATTTAGAATGTATGTTCTTCCAAAATTTAGGAAACCCAGGATGATTGTAAGTTTTTTTGCGTTTTTGGAGGTTGGAGCAGCGCACATTTTTCTAAAAAGTTAGCTGCCAAGCTCTTGCCTTCACTTGAAAGCTCATATCCTAGAAATAGGACATTGAGATGGGCAATTCGGGACTTTTTAAAGTTGAACTTGTAGCCCTCAGAGGCGAAGCCCAGTATAATGGTGCTCACCCTGTTCAAGTGTTTGTCCAGGTCATCGTCTGTCAGATAGATGTCATCGACATAGGACAATGCCTCATTGTCATAAATTTGTAGTAACTCCGTTACCCTCGCTGAGAATAAACCTGGGCTGTTCTTGAACCCTTGTGGGAGTCGACAAAAGTGACGCTGGGTCCCCATTATGGAGAATGCTGTTAAGTAACTGCTTTCAGGTGCTACGTTTTGACAAAAGAAACCATTTGAGATGTCTAATGTGGTTTTGTATTTTTTACGCACAATGTTATTCATTAATGCTGTGCTATGTGCATTTTGCACTGCAAAGGTTTTTGAACAAGTGTTTAGGTGTCTGTAATCCAAAACTAGACGATATGTATTGTCTGGTTTGGAGACAGGAAACAAAGGATTGTTCATGGAGGAGGTGCATGTTTCAATCACCCCTTGGTATTCAAGTTGATCTAAGATCTCCCTGACCTGTTTTTTAGCTTCTTGCTTTATTGGATACTGCCTTTGTGCAGTTGGTTCATGTTTCAGATGTATTTTATGGTGAGGGGAGTCCTCATCCCATCCTACATGATTTTTATATAATGCTGGGGCCTGGGCTACTGCCCATTTCCTGGCATAAGTATATTTTAGGTGAATTGGAATATGGTTGGAGAAGGCAGGCATAATGTCCTCGCCGTGTGGGCACTCCCTGACAAATTGTGGTGGCCAGTCTTTTTCTGCTAGAAGTATGTCATAGCCCCTTGATAGTCTTTCCCAAAAAAGTGCTTTCACCTGTCTTGGCTTGTCTCCCTCCATCCGGAGTGTTATTTCATATAACTTTTGTAGAGTACTAACCCTGGTGTCTACAGTCTCAACTGTGATGTACTCATTCAAGTCCACTATCTCCAGAAGTTCCTTCAGGTTCTGGCGAGCTAGTGTGACTTCTGCTGCACTGTCCAGCATTGTCTGAGCCCATTCTCCGTTCTTGAGTTGTGTTCTCAGTATTCTCGACATGTCTGATCTTCAGACCTGCTACTTTCTTTTTTGAGAATTGAGGTTTTGTTTTGTTTTTGGAGCGTGTTTTTCTTCTTTGGATTTCACGCGTTCTTCTCTATGTTCTGATCGTCCTCTTCTTTCCGAAGTCTGTGATGAGATACGAGAGGAACGTGTATCAGTATCTTGATACCTGTCAGGTTTTCTCAAATTATCCCTATTCCTGAGGTTATACTTCCTTTCAGCGGGCTCCTTTTGAGGAGACCTACCTCGGGATTGAGAACGTTTCTCGTTTGAATTTTGTTTATTAGTCTCCCACTTCTTTTTAGAGGATGTAGGAGTTTGTTTAATTGAGTCCTTTTCAGGACTTTCAGATAGTTTCGGCTTCACTGGTCTTCCACCCAAACTATCTCTGCCTAATTCTGCATAGGATTATTCAATTACTCTGGGTAGCTCTGTTTGATGTTCTGTAACATCGAATTCCCTTAATCGTTGGCGGATCGCCACCGCTGCTGCCTCTCGTTTAATATTAGATAATATTATTGTTGAGACCTGGTCGACATTTTTCAGTAATTTCATACCTAAATTTAGAGCAGGCTCTGCCTTGTATTCATTTTGAATTTGTTTCAGGACATCAGGTATTACCGCAATTGATGGAATACCATGTGTTTTAGTATAGATGGCAGCAAAGACTGAGCCCCAAGTGGTGCAGTCTTCCAGTTGTGGTGTGATCCCCATCGGTAAACTGATTGTTAGGATTCTGTGTTTCTCATACGGGCTAGTATTTGGAAATACTGCTTCGATTTGAGTAATTTTTTGAGCTATCCAGAATGGAATTTGCTCACGTTTTGTGGGCATTTTACCCATGACTGCGTATAGAGTCTGTGGTGTAATTTTTAGTGTATTCCCCTGTTGGGGAGTTTGATTTGGAAGTGTCAATGGTTGTTGGACTGTGAAAGTCTGCATGACATATTGAACCAATTGTCTGTAGATTTTTATTAATTCTTGTAGTTGAACAAGTAGTTCCTCGTCTGACATTTCTTCAATGTCGGGATGAGGTGTGTAGCCGGCTAGAATCGGCCATGTTGCTCCTGGTCTACCTAGTGGACCGAGCCTGGTAATGTTTTTGTGATGTTTTAGGGCGCCTTTAAACCAGAGCTGATGCTCTTGGTATGTTAATGGAATTTCAATATCCTCGAAAGGAATGCATTCCTCTGGTGGATCATCTTCTTTGTAGAAGTGAAACATGTGTGTTACTGGATTGGATTAAGGAAATATTACCCATGAATAGAATACCTCTGTCTGAAAGGATTCGTGTGCCTCTATCACGAAAACTGCTCTACCACCTCTTGGTGGCAGACCGCGTTTTATAAGTTTTAGAGTGATGGCTCTTCTTAAGTTTGGATTGATGTCTATGACACCCTCCTCAGTTTCAATTAAACCTGTAATGTTAAAAACTGCTGCTTGGGCTGGATCAGCCACAGCTCTACCGTTTCCGGTCTCATTGTCGGAGTCAGGCATTTTGTTGTTCGAAAAATGTAGAACAAGTTTCAAGGAAACAAAGATAAGGTGCACAATATTTTGGAACACAGTATCCTTCAACGTTGAGCAAACCAAACAGCTAATATATAGGGTGTTTCCCTATGTAGCCGTGGTGGATACTTAACCCTGCCCACTCCAGACGTCTTTTGGAGTATATGGGTAGGGGTCCCTGAGAGAAAAAGCACGGCTGAGTTACTCAGTATCTAGCGTTAAATTACCGCCTTACCAAACGTTGGGCGCCATGTAGTGTAGCTCCTATTTCCCTAATGGGCTCTGCGCATTGGAATAATATCCCCTATAGGTTTGACATAGGACTAAGGTCAGTATGTCCCTATCGAGTATATTAAACTTAATTACTTGTGCCAGCTAGCTCAGAGGACACTAGAAACTCCTTGACAAACAAGAAGGAGTAGTTTCTGGCAGCCGCAAAACATGACCACTTTGTTTCCCTTTAGAATCAGAATGTGTCTCAGAGTCGTGGAAACAATAGATAACTATTTCACTCAGCTCAATCGTGCATGCTTAGTTTTCCTCAAAGTTACACAGAAAGAATAGACGGGCATTTCAATAAAAGATTTATTGAACAGTCTTGTTTCTCGTGTAAGTAAAATGTGCAGTTACGATCACAAGACAGTATGCAAGATAAATAATGTACAGCGTAAGCATTAGAAATAAAAAATACTGCGATAGCATTATCTCTTAGCGGATATTCATTCACATAAATAACAGACTAAAAATGCGAGTACTCATACGATGCGTTTCTAAGCTAGTTCTACCCCAATGTACCTAACCTAGGTGTAGGGAGAGGTATGAAGTAGGTGAAGTATTCCTTACTATGGTATACTAAGAGTATGTTAAGCCTAGTATGCCTAGTATGCCAAGAGTCCCTCTAGGTTCTAGTCAGCTCCATACCTTTAGAATGAGAGAGGTAGGAATCTCTTTGCCAGACTCGAACTCCAACACCCCGCGAGGGAAGTTAGATCACTGGAAGCTGGACTCTCTGCGTGCAGGGATGACAGCGTCTGCTCAGTGCGTCAGGCCAGGAAACGGGCTCCTCTGAAGTCGAGGTCTCCTCTAGTTTACAAGGGTAGGGAAGGTATATTTATACCTGAGAGGTACCTCAGAATGTTAGCATTGACATGAATCGGACAGCGGAAGACGTCATAAATGAACCCCTAAGGTATAATGGTTCATGCATAATAGAGGAGTCCTTGAAGAAATCAATAGTCCTGTGCTAGGGAAACTCCCGAAGCCTAAGGGTCTGTTCTTCAAGAACTCGTTGTGACGTTAGGGTGGACGGATGTCGGAGACCATGCCTGTATTTGGAGTGCACGGTTTAATGCCCAAATAAGGACTGGGATTTTATGCCTATATAAGGGCCGGGCGAATTGTGCCTATATAAGGAGCTGATACAGGAAAGCCTGTGTATGGACACTCTAAGAGGAATACAACATCACCTCAACTCCTAGTCTCTCACTCTGCTTCTGAGACTCAGGTGCAGCATGGGTAGTCACACTTCCTGGTTGTGATGTCATCAAGCTGCACCTGAGTCCCCGATTTGCTATTTGCGAAATCGCTAATTTGCGGATTCGCTATTTTGCTAATTAGTGAATTCGCTAATAAGGAATCGCTATTTGGCTAATCGCTATTCAAAGAGCGATTAACGATTCACAAATATTTTGCGATTTTTTAGTTACATACCGTTTTGCGATTCTCTAATTGCGATTCGCTAAGAATCGCAATTTGCGATTCGCAAAAGGGGAGTTTGATACATATGGCCCATAGTGTTAAAAGCAAAATAGGCTGAAGAGGCCAGTAAGTCTTAGTAAGCCCTTGCAACCACCAGGGCACTGCCAGATTCTGGTACATTTTGTGCCCAGGACAGAAACTATGATGTAACTATCCCTTTTCTTTTGGTGACTGGAGACTCCATGCTCTGGATTATGTCCAAGGTGGCACCCAGAGCCTGAACAAGTTATACCTTCTGGAGGTTCCCAACATGAACCTTCAATCCAAGGGCTGGACTTGATCTGGAATTTTTTTGCCCACAATGTCTAGTGGCCGCTGCCAGGTGGCACTGCTCAATGTCAGCACTGGGAGTTACGCAATTCAACTGGAAGCGATGTTGCATCTTCGCAAAAATTATTTTTGAGGGGGGCGTGGCTATGCGGCGTAGCAATATGGCCGCGAGCTAGAGTTGCTCTGACACCGTCCAATCCCCATGACATAATCCTTCTCACAGATCCTGATTCCGAGGCGAGATCTAGCTGTCAGAAGGTCCGCTCGTTCCAACGAGCCTATTCTGAGCACTGGAGGATCCCGCTGACCGGAGATAGGTCGCGCGGAGGTTGCGTCCTGGAACAATCACGGAGCCGGGCACTCGATTAGATGCCGTTCCCGGAGGGATGTCGAGCGGGAGCGGCGTTCTACGGCGGCGGACCCGATAGCGGAGACCAAAGGACACCCGGAGCCCCGGAGGCGTCCACACGTTGCAGGCGACCCTGATAACAAGTGGCGCGGTGGTCGTGCCGCACTGTGGGGCCCTGAGGGGGGCAGAACACGTTGCGAAGATCGGTGAGGACTCGCACGCCTGGCCGGTGCCGGGGGAGGCAGCTTGGTGCGGCAGCGGCCGAACGCATAAGTGGGAAGGAAAAGAGAGAACCCGCCCAGGCCCATCTCGGCTGGGTGAATTTGTATTGCACTGAGGGGGTGAGCACCGGGGCAAACAACGGCCCAGGAGCGGGACGTTTCGCGGTTGCGCGAGCTGCCTCCTGGGGACACTGTAAGGGCACAGGAGAGACGCCATAATTGTAGACACAGACAAACCCCCACCAGGGCTCTGGGGTTGAAGCGGCGACTCGGGCGAACAGCAGATGGCGTCGCTGCCCTTCCTTCTCCCCCTCCCCCCTGGTCGCACAGACAGCCATAATCGCCAACACTAGGATACAAATCGGTGTGCAGCACGAGCTCACCCCGGTAGTGGGGAAAGACGGCCGCCCAGGACACCCGCAGTGAAGCCTCGTGGCGGCGGAGCCGCACCGGACAGGGCGCAGAGGCGGCCGGAGTTCAGCGGGCCCCCTGAGATCTCTAGATGACAGAGGAGACAAGCCCAGATACCCCACCCATCGGGCACTGGCGACTCTAGGTTGGCGCGAGGCTGCGACACCATGGCTTCTAATAAAGGCTCAAAGGTCACCCAGCAAAACAAACTTGACCGATATACCTGCTTGAAAACAGCGATCGAGCAGCAACTCCCCAAAGACAAAACGGCCGCAGGACCGGAGAGTGAAGGTCCGGAGCTCTCCTTGAGGGATGTCATGGCTGCTATCTCCGGGGTCCGAACATCCATGGCGCAACGGATGGATGCCATTTCCTCGGAGGTGATGCTCATAAGAGGCGACCTGGCCACCAACAGAGAGAAGGTTACACAGCCTGAAGTAACAGCCAGTCTGGTGAGCGACACTTCGGAGTTGCAAAGTGAAATCCAAGAGTTGAAGGCCTTCCGCAAATTCGCCGAGGATAAACTGGACGATTACGAAGGGCGCTCAAGACGCAATAATGTGCGCATCCTGGGAGTGCCGGAGCGGGCGGAGGGGCATGCCACTGACCTTTTCGTGGAAACTCATTACTACTCACCTGCAACCCAAGGGCCTGTCGAATCTCTTCGTAGTTGAAAGGGCACACAGAGTCCCGGGAGGACGGCCAAAAACGGGTGCACCTCCGCGTCCGATCCTGGCCCGCTTACTAAACTATCGAGATAGGGACACCATCCAGCAGACGTCCAGAGTGGCTCCTCCACTGAAATACGAAAACTCCGTTATAACTTTCTTCCCGGACTTGACTCAGGCCGTGCAGCGACAGCGGCGAACCTTCCTGGCCGTGAAGAAGAGACTCCGTGACAAAGGCCTGAAATATGCGATGCTATTTCCGGCCAGGCTTCGTGTGGAAGCCGAGGGAAGGTCTCGGTTTTTTGACTCACCGGAGGATGCGTCAGAGTGGTTGGACGGCTTGAGGGCTGCGAAGGAACAGAAGGGTCAGGGACATTGAAACCGCTGGTGCGGGGCTGCCGCCGCACGGCACGGGAGAGTCAGACGACGACAAGAGACTGCTGCCTGACACAATGAAGGCCAGGTTGATCCAGGTCAGATCGGCTAATACCTCGCCGGAACTTGTGGACTCAGACTCCTGAACAGTAAAGTATTATAGTCAATTTTACTCGGAACACTGATCGAGGATCAGTAAATGGGGGGTGGGGGAGAGTTAGCGCAAAGCACCCCTACATTTTTTTTCAGTTAGTCAAGTTCGGGGCGACAGGCACTCTGAATTAAGTAACATGGGCAGGTTAAAGCCCAGAGTGCAGGGCAGCAGGGTGGGGGGGGGAGTTGGGTGCGGTTTGAGGTATGTATGTTGGTTATCGCAATATATTGTGGGAGGCCTTTAAAACGGTGATACGGGGACAAGCCCTCTCCCAGATAGCCGGGGTGCGGAAAGAAAAAATAAAAGACGTGGCGGAGGACGAGATCCTCCGGCTTGAGGAGGAATTAGAGGGAAGCATCACACCAGAGAAACTCCACGTTCTAAAGCTCAAGCGCGACAACTACAGGGCCATAGTTACGGACAGGGCCAAAGAGATGGGTAGGGAAAAGCAGGGGCGCATATATGAACTCGGGGATAAGGCTGGGAAACTAATAGCGTGGCTGGATAGGAAGGAACTCGCTAGCAGATTAGTCCCAGAGCTGATGGACGGGGCAGGCCGAACTATCACAGACCCGCAGGAGATTGCCAACACATTTGCAGCCCACTACCGCATTATCTATAGTACCCAGACTACATGTACGGCGGAGGACTCCAAGAGACTATTGGTAGATATCACACTCCCCACCCTCTCGGCGGAGAAGCTCAAACAGCTAGACAGCGACCTAACCAATGATGAAGTAGCCCAGGCTATTAGAAGCTTGCGGTCGGGTAAGGCCGCGGGCCCAAACGGTCTGCCCATTGAGCTGTACAAGCTCCGGCCAGACAAGCTAGCCCCGTACATCAGGGCGATGCTGGAAGAATATAGGGACCAGGGAGAACTCCCCCATGACCAAAGAGTTGCTACGTTGGTTACAATCCATAAGGAAGGGAAGCCCAGGACAGAATGTGCCTCGTACAGGCCGATCTCTCTGTTAAACGCTGAGCCCAAAATTCTAGCGAAGCTCCTCGCTAATAGACTGGTTAAGGTCATCACTGGCCTGGTCCACCGAAACACAGCGCTAAACCTGCGAAGAGTTCACGGGGTGTTGGCCAGGGCGGAAACAATTCAGGAGGAGGCGATAATAGTATCCCTAGATGCCACAATGGCCTTTGACACACTCGAATGGCCGTATCTCTTCGCAGTCCTCATGAAGATGGGCTTTGGGCCGCAATTCATTTGATGGGTGCAGCTCCTCTATTCAGCCCCACTGGCCCAAGTAGTTGTGAACAATACGAAGTCGGAGACCTTCCAGTTTGGTAGAGGGACGCGGCAGGGCTGCCCGCTCTCTCCCCTGTTTGCGTTAGCCCTGGAGCCGTTGGCCGCATGGATCCGGTGCTACGAGGCCTGAAGTGGGCGGAGGGCCGGGAAGATCGCATCTCTATGTATGCGGACGATATTCTCCTCTTCCTGGCCTCCCCAAAGTCGTCCTTAAACAGAGTAGTTGACATATTTGCCTCCTGTGGCCGCCATTCTGGTTACTCGATCAACTGGCAGAAATCTATGCTCTATGTCCTCAGGGGACCTAAGCCTGCCCTCCCGAGGGGCTGCCCGATCCAGGTTACTACAACGGGGTTTCAATACCTAGGTATATATATCACAGCGGATTCCAAAAGTAGGTTCAGCCGAAATCTCCGTCGAGCTGGGGTGCCCTCCCGCTCTCAATGCTAGGTAGAGCAGCATTGTTTAAAATGATGGCGTTGCCCAGATTTTTGTATGTATTACAGAATACCCTGGATCCAGTCCCAGCAAGCTACTTCTGGGAAATAAAAAGTTTGCAGAGAAGCCTGCTGTGGAAGGGTAGGGCCCGTATAGCCTTCTCTAAGCTCACTCTCTCTTGGTATGACGGGGGAAATCGGCCTGCCAGACCTTAAGCGCTACTACTGGGCGGCTCATCTAGCAGCAATAAATCATGGTACCTACAGACGGGCAGACGATCCCGGATACGCCATGGACTGATGGCTGCTTCCCGGCGGAGACTATAATAGGGCACTATACTCCAGGGGCGGCATGAGGTTACTGACGGGACCGACCAGACACTCGGTGCAGGTGTGGTGAACGGCTACCCGTAGCCTTGGCTGGGAACACAAAATCACACTAGCAACTCCTCTGTGGGATTCGGAAGTACTGGGCAATTTATGGAAATCCAAGGGTTTCGATCGCTGGGACCTCATTGGAATCTCTAAAATAGGTGACCTCTGGGTGAAGGGAGAAGTTAAAACCTTCACGTCCCTCCAACAGGAGTTTGAGCTAGCAAACACCGAGTGTTTCCGCTACCTGCAGGTTCGCCATGCGTTGCAGACCCACATACCACACGGTGACTCGCCCCCGGACTCCTCCCCCTTGGAGGATAGGCTGCTAGACGGCTACCTACCTACAAAAACAATCTCATTAACATATAAGAAACTTATCAATCACACTGGGGATCCACTCCGTCCTACGAGAGTCAAATGGGAGCAGGACGGGATAATCTTGGATGACGAAGACTGGACAGAGGCAGTGGCTTCCCCACGGGAGGTGGCCATTTCAGCTAGGCTGCGCCTAGTCCAGCTCAAGATACTCCATAGAGTGTATATAACAGGACCCTGCCTGGTGAAAATGGGGAGAGCGGGGGGTGGTGACTGTAGGAGGGGTTGGGGCCAGACGGGTACGTTCTTACACATATTATGAGAATGTGACCGCATACAGCGCTATTGGGGCAGGATCCACACAGTTATGAGTGCCGTACTGACAATGGTAATTCGTCTAGAGGCAAAGAGATGCCTGTTAAATGTGTGGGACCCCACGGACCTGAAAGGGGCACAGAGGACGTGGGTGACGCTGGGCCTCATGATAGCCAAACGAAACATAGCACAACTCTGGGGAGCCGATCATACCCCAACCGTGGAGGCCTGGATGAGGGACATGGATTGGTGTATGTTTAGAGAGAAAACGGTGATTGTAGCGAGAGGTTGTCCCCGCAAATGGGTTTCCATCTGGAATGCTTGGAATGTATATCGCGGATCTATATGTACCTCCTCCCCCACCCCCCAATTGCCAGAAATAGACGTCCATGGATCACCATAAATGCTATAAGGTAACAATGTACCAATCATGAATGTATTAACCCACATGTGTAACCATGAATACCTTAAGGCTTGATGTACCTCAGTGATTGACTTTAACCTGTTAATAAAAAGAAATTAAAAAAAAAAAAAAATGATTTTTGACTTTAGATCTGCACATTTTTTATGCACCCCACAGAAACTAAGGGCACCTTGTACTGAACCATAAAATAACCATTTATATAAATTCCTTACATTCCAAAGAAGGGAGGCACTACAAAGGCTTCAGGAACTTTACCATCCATCAGAAACAACTTTATAGAAGTAACAACTAACTGATGTCTGCTCCCACAGATTTCTTAAATTAAGTTAACCACTACTGAAGCATCAAAGAAGGTAGAGGAGCAAGCAAGCTTTGCAAATCCTCTAAACTGGTACTTTGCTACAAAGGATATATGCCACTGCCATGCCCCTACTGGATTCCACGCAACATACCTCTGGAGGAATAGTTCCTTCCAGCTCACAGCAATACTTCACGTTAGCGATATCCACCTTAAGTTGGTATGCTTTTTGACCGCATTTCACACTGTGCAATCTTGTCTCTTCCTTAGAAGGATGGCAAGAGGGCTAAAGGCAGATAGCTATGTGACATTTCTTTACTACTTTTGATCGGAACTAAGCATTTATTCACAGAACTATCTTTTTTTTTTTATAGAATCTTGTAAATCAAACTAAATCCAAAAGCTCCCCTTTCCACTTTATCTCCTTGCAGACAATATGGCAAAAAATGCAGTTTTCTCGACAGCAACTTTCAAAGGACAATTCTTAGGCTCAAAGGGATACCCCAATAATAATAACAAACTTATAAATAATAACAAACTTATAAAGCGCATGGTTACACTAACCAGTGTGTCCCCGCGCTGCGGCACAGTTCAGATCGCGGGCAGAGGAAACAAGCGGTTAAACCAGAGAACTCAGAGAAGGAATGAGCCAGGTTTTGAGTTTTTTGCGAAAGAGTGTCTCCACAGACTCCAGCCGGAGCCCCGGGGGGAGTTTATTCCAATGTTTGGCAGCCAGAAAACAAAAGGAGCGACCACCCATCCTCGCTCTCCTGATGTTCGGAATGCTGACCTGCCCTGTCCCGCTGGATCTCAAGCAGCAGGTCGGAGAGTATGGGGTGAGGAAGTCATGCAGGTAAGTGGGGCCTTTTCTCTGTAAAATGCGATGGCTCACACACATAGCCTTGAACAGGATTCGTTCCCTTACCGGGAGCCAGTGAAGGGAAGCCAGGGCCTTGTTGGAAGAGGCTCTCCTGGGTAACATTAAAACGAGACGAGCCGCAGCATTCTGAATGCGCTGGAGTCTCTGCACACACTTAGAGCTAGCTCCCAAATAAAGGACGTTCCCATAATCCATGCGTGACGTCACCAGAGCATGGACCATAGTTTTCCTTGCTGAAATTGGCAGTACATCCAAGGTCTTCCGAAGACTTCTCATAACCCCAAAACATTTCCCCGCCACGCGCCTAGTGTGATTATCAAAGGAAAGCTTGGAGTCAGCCACACCCCAAGATTCTTTACCTGATCCCAGGGTCCCAGTGTCTGCGGCCACCACGCTGATGACCAGATAGTGGGAGCTTTACCTATCACAAGAACTTCAGTTTTGTTACCATTAAGCTTAAGGCAGTTGTCAGCCATCCAAGACGCCAGTTCTTGAAGACACGTCGAGAAATTGATGGCTGCCTTCTCATGTTCTTGTGTTAGGGACACCACCAATTGTGTGTCGTCAGCGTAGGACACAACACTAACCCCAAATTTTTCAATAATCTCTGCCAGAGGGGCAATGTAGAGATTAAAGAGGGTGGGGCTAAGGGTGGAGCCCTGTGGGACCCCTTGGTTCAGCTTGATACTTTTAGAGTACTAAAGTTCCTGCGACACCTGGAAACTACGCTCGTGTAGGAAGGACTCAAGCCATTCCATGGCTCGGTCCACCAAACCTCCTTTCCTCAGGCGCTGAAGTAAGGTTGGATGAGCCACCGTGTCAAATGCGGCGCTGAGGTCGAGTAGGACTACAGCCACCGTTTGTCCCGCATCTACATATTTGCGGATGATTTTGGTGGAGAGAAGCAGCGCCGATTCGGTGGAATAAGATGTTCAGAACCCCGATTGAGTGGGGTGAAGCAAGCTGTGTTTGCTAATGTGAGCTGTCAATTGGGTATTAACCACCTTCTCTGCAATTTTAGCGAAATATGGTAGCAGAGAAATCGGACGTAGGTTCTCCAGTTGGCTCATACTAACATCTAGCTTCTTTTTTAATGGGAGGACGATCGCCTCTTTCCATCTTGTTGGGACCGTTCCTGTGGTAAAGGAGAGCTCAAGGAATAGGAAAGGATAGTGAAGCTTCCCACAGAGGAACCTGAAAAGGGACAGGAGAAAAAGGGTTCCAAAACTTATTGATGAACCTAGATACTGCAGATGTCCTAAACCGCAACCCCTGCTCAGAAACATATATAGAAAGGGAGATGGCAGTTTAGTTAACCCATCACCGTTTCAATATTAAGACCCTTCTTCGCAGCAAGGACAGTAAGATTGAGAATCTGCACTGTCCTAGCTTGTAGCGGGTTCATAGATCTTTCATGGCACCAAGAATCAAACTGACCACTGACTGTAATGAGCAGCCCTCATAACAGCTGATGGGATATCCTTCACTTCAAGTTCCACACATGTAGGCTTAAAATAGGAAGACTGAGATGAAGCAATTGGTCTTCATTATTGTATGAAGGCAGGATCCTTCTAGGATGGTTACCCCTACTTTTTGCTGTTGTCAGTATGTTTTGTTTGACTAGTCTGACTGGGATCCTGCTAACCAGGGCCCCAGTCACTGTGCTTCCTCTCTAAATTTGACTTGGTAAGTACTTCTGCACCTCCACAATTGGCTACTGGTGTACCACTAGAAGTCCCTAGCATATGGTACTGCGGTACCCAGGGCATAGGTACACCAAGGGTACACAAGCGGTTGCAGCATGTATTGTGCCCCCATGAGAGACCACTTAAACTGTGACTACAGGCCTGCCATCGCAGACTATGTAAGCTGGTGCTAGCACCTCTTACGACAGATATAAGTTTCCTTATATCGGAGGTCACTACACTTAAAACCTATAAGTCACCCCTCTGGCAGTACTTTCAGGCAGGGTGCTTGGTTATAAGTGTGAGGGTGCCCGTGCATGAGGAGGGCACCCCTACAAACCCTGGAGTCGATTCTCCAGGCTTTGTAAGTGTGGTCAGCCATTTTAATACATATAGTGGACATCAGTCATTACGAGATGTCTAACTATATAGTGTCTGCACCAAACCTGGTCATTGGTATCAAACATGCTGGAATCATACCCCAACACTGATTCCAGTGCTGGAAGTATGATCCCATGTACTGGGGGGGCTCCCTTGGGTTATCCCCCGAACTCCCGGTTACAGTGTTTCAGGATCTGACAGCAAACTAGTGCTGCTTCTGTGCCAAGCTTGAGCAGGGGAAGGTAGAACAATAGGTTTCCTGTCACAGGGAGGTGTGCCCACCTCCCTAGACAGGACTTAGTGTATTGGGCTGGTGACATTCGCCAGCACCACCAGACTGCTTTGAAGGGCAGATTTGGTGCCCTCCTTGCATACTCCATTGGAACTAGTTTAGGGAAGCCCTGGCGCGAAACTGGACACAGGACATGGAAGTATCCTACCCTCTGTCCAGCCCTTCCTCTGGGAGGAACTTGGAGTCGTCCCAACTCCTTTCCTAGGGTATTTAAGGGCTTACCTGTGGGTGGTTCCTCAGATTAGTTGAGGTACAAGACTCAAGCCTGAAACCACGACTCTACCCACATGCGTCGTGACTAGTGCGCTTCCCCTGGCGACACCCCGCCCCCGGAAGCACGGACTGTGAGTGGAGGACGGAGGCGAGGAGTTGGGCAACGTCGTGGAGTTGAAAGCTCCGTCAGGTGAAAATCGGCAAGGAACTCAGCAGGCGCTGGCTTGTATTCTCAAGCGGCATCGGAATTAAGGGATGAGGTGTGCTGATTCGGGGCAGGCTGCAACATCAGACGAGGTACGGCGCCGGGGACCGGCAGGGAAGTAAGGTGAGGAGGTGAGCCACGGCGGTAAGGGCTCCCTGAGTCCATCACTGCGGGGGCCCCGCCTCATGGCCTCGTGGCAACACAAAACAGGGCGGCAGTCACAGCCCCACTAACATCGTACATCACATAACAGGGGCAAGTAAAGAAGTGAAATACAAGCCAGAACCTGAAGCCAAAACCTGAAGGGAAGTAATACACAGCACAGCGGCAGTTAAGTGGTATACACCAAGGAGGAAGCATAAAGAAGGTGCAGTCAGGGAAGCGGGCTCAGGAAAAGGTAAAGGAAGGACGAACGGCTGGCAAAGGCAGCTGCGAGGGGGAGGGCTCAGAAGAATGCGCCCAGTAAAAACAAAGAATGCAACTATTAACCCTGTAATTGGCACTAAAATCAGGAATCAGCCGTTAGAAACACAAAGAAAGCTACGTGGCAAATTAGGCACAGAGAAGACAGCAGGCAGCTTGCGTGTATTGCGGAACGCCCAACAAAGAATGGACTTGAAAGTTCAACAGTTGATTGCCCAGGAGAAAGCACAGTCCTTTGGGATTCAGGGTCCTATGTCTGGGAATGAGTCCAACGGTAATAACCAGGCAATACCAGAAACCATCCAATTTCAGGGGGAGTTGAGGACGGAAGAAGTAAATACCGGTATTGCCCCCCCTCAGAAAACACCTGCGACAGAGTCCTTCTCTACTTCCGTCTGTTGCAAGCAGTTTCCGCTCTTTTCCAAGTCTCACTTCACAACAACAGCTGCAATTTCCACCAGTCAGCCCTCAGCCACACCACTATTGCAAATCTCCACACCACTAGCTTCTGCCCCTCTATTCCCCCGCACTCTACAATTGGACGACACAGAGGGGCCTACAGCTCAACACCAATCCGCAAAGTCTATCTCCTTGAGTAATAGCAAAGCCTCTCGGAACCCGAAAGAAACAGATCCTGCTATCCAAAGTATGTTCGAAGTGATCCTTTCAGAGATCAAAGTGCTTCGGATCTCTCAGGCGGTTGAAATTGCCTCACTACATGCCAGGCTCTCTCAGATAGAAGAATCATTGGGGAAAATCCCAGAACATCTGAAAGAGGTTGAAGAGAGGGTATCCAATCTTGAAGATACAATAACAACTTACGATCAGGAATTATCCCAATTCCAACACAATTCAGGAATCCAAGCTGCAGGACAAGGAAAATTTCAACCGAAGATCTAATTTTCGTTTAATAGGTGTTCCGGAGGCTATCGAAGGGCCTCAGGTACGTGAATGGGTCGAGGCTCTTCTGAAGAAAGCAATTCCTGAACTCGAAGGGGACCTAACTATTACTAGAGCCCACAGAGTTCCTTTCCAGAGGCCTCCAAACGCAAACTTTCCCTGTACTATCTTATTGAACTTTGCCGATTTCCGAATAAAGGAGAAGATACTCACTAAAGCTATCGCGAAAAGAACATGGTCTACGCAAGAAGCACCGAATTTTAGAATCTTCTCAGATATGTCAGCTGTGTCGGCGCCAGGAATTTGTAAGGATGATTGACATGTTTAAATCAAAGGGTGCGCAGGCATCCATTGTCCAACAATCAAAACTGAAGGTTCTGGTAAAAGGGAAATTTCATATATTTGACAATGTAATTAAAGAGCAAGAGCTACTACAGCAGATTTCAAGTTTAGGATAGGTCTGTCAGAAAGGAGTAAGACACAAGCATCGGAAGTTGGAAATATTAGGTAGAGTAGGGCCACTATGATAATGATGCTTTTGTAGTTTTGAATAATTTATGTCAGGCCACCAGGGTTATGGAGGTTGCTTAGCCTCCAGTAGCAGAAGCTCATAAGGAAAGGGGTGCAGCAACATGGCACCCAGCAATCACAAGGGGGGGGGGAAAGGGTGGTGATGTGGGTTAATCTTCCGTACACGCAGGGAGGGGCATGTTTGAAGGGGGTGAGTACAGGGTGGGAAGGGGAAGCATAGGGGAAAAAAAGGAGATAGTTCTTTTAAATCTGGAGATAATCACAAGATCACTAGGAAGGGAATACATAATAACCAAGTAAGAGCTCAAGCTAGCATGATAATTGATGCATGCACTTTAGACGTTATTTGCACACTAAGGTCTGGTTCCATGGTGTTTTTTTTCTTTTTTTCTTTTCTTTCCTGCATAGGCACTTTCCCGGTTACAATCCTTCGTATTGTATTATATGCTAGCTGCCTCGCAGGTGATGGTCACCGTTAAGAGTGGTAATTGCACTTATTATGCTCAGGCACTTTCACAATTCAGGTTTCTAGCTCAGCGATATGTGATCTCCTTTTGGAGAAGGATATATTGTTGTATCTATCTAAGCACTTTTTTTACAGTGTCACTTTATATTTATATTGCTCACAGTTCAAGCACTTTGTTCTGGCTTTCTGTATCTTGGTATCAAGTAAAGCTACTTAGGCGCCAAAAGCTCGCGAGCTCTGTGCTAAGCACTTCAGTTGCACTGCCACTTTATATTAATAGGATTTATAGATTAAGCACCTTGCTGAGTTATTGCTTATTCAGGCACCAGTTTAAGATATTCAAGTTCCAAGTGATTGTGTGTCCTCCGAGAACCACAAAGATGTTTACATTGAATATTTATTTCAAATGCATTACAAATTTATTGGTCAAGTGTTTTCTAATCTGGATTTTAATTACTATGCACAGGCACTTTCACAATTCAGGCTTTTAGATAAGCGATATGCGATCTCCTTCTGGGGAAGGATATATTGTTTTTATCTTGCTAAGCACTTCATTTGCACTGTCACTTTATATTTATATGGCTTATAGTTCAAGCACTTTGCTCTGGCATTTTTTTATCCTGGTATCAAGCAAAGATACTTCGGCGTCAAGAGCTCGCGCGTCTTCAGGGAATCATGTATTATAAAACGGAAGAAATTTATGACAATCGAGCAAGGACTCAACAGGATATTATAGTCCTTTCATGCATTACAGGTGTCACCTTAGGGTCTTGGACACTCTTCTGGTTAAATTTTGTAGTACTGTAACATTTGATACCCTCTTGGAAGGTGATAGCCAAGGCCAAGATTTGCTTAGGAAAGAGTGTGCAGAAGCTCAAAGGCAAGCAGCGATCGTGAAAATCACAGGCCTGTTCGCTAAAAAGCTCTTTAACCAGGTTATTGTTTCGACTCTCAAGTGTTTGCAAATCAGGTGTGCTGTCTGGTGGTATGTAACCTCCTTTTGGAGAAGGTTTTATTGTTTACTTGTGTTAAGCACCTCAGCTGCACTGTCAGTTTATATTTATAGGATCTATAGATTAAGCACCTTGCTGAGTTATTGCTTGTTCAGGCACCAGTTTGATATTCAAGTACCAAGAGATTGTGCGTCCTCAGAGAACCACAAAGATGTTTTCATTGAATATTCATTTCAAATGCATTACAATTTTATTGGTCAAGTGCTTTCCAATCCAGATTTTAATTCAACCTGATGTCTTGTTAAATATTAAGTTATCTTTGCAGATTGTTATTTTATATTTAACTGAACTAAAGAGGATTCATTCTGTAAATGGGCCAGGGAATGCACATGTACACTTCAGACCGACCGTTCTCTATCACCAGTAATGGCACCCAACCAGCAGGTAGCCAGAGACGGGGTAAGAATCCTTTCTTTTAACGCTAACGGACTGAACAATGAAACTAAATCGCGGGCTGTGGAAGAATGGCTAAAAGGCTACTCCCCAGATATTGTCCTCTTGCAGGAGACCCACTACGCAGTCAAGAGAAAACTTTCATTTAATATGTTCCAGCAGTGGCAGGTAGTTGTTATCTTTCTTCATCAGGCATCGCGCAAAGAAGGGTAGCTATTTGTTTTTTTTGTAAATTCTTCCCCTTTCAGGTCACATACTCGCAGACTGATAAAGACGGTAGGTGGGTAATAGTGAATGGAATAGTTAACATTAAGATGACTATAGCGATGATCTACGCCCCAATAGAGGATAATCCCGCTCCTCTGACGGATTTTCACCAAGCATTGCTGCTAATACCTGGCTTGATCATTCTGGGTGGGTATTTTAATTATTTACAGAATCCAGGCTTGGATTCTTCTTCAGGGTTGAGGAAACAAAAAAAAACCCGGGTAGGAGAAGCATTAAAGGCATCAGGACAAATTTTAATTTGATAGATCCCTGGCAGACAAGATCGCCAGAGAGAAAAGAATATTCATGTTATTCAGCAAAATATAACTCGGCTGCTAGATTGGATTATTTCTTGCTCTCTAGGGAACTATCACAGGCTAATTGCGCATACATATAAATAGCTTTTCAGACCATGCATTGCTAAAACTAGAATTAGGTGGTATTGGCAGAAATTCAAATACCTCGAAATGGACATTCAATAGAATTCTTTTGGAGGACGAAGACTGGTGTGAGAAAATTCATGGGGCGATAGAGGGTTTCTTTCAGATTAATAGAGACACAGCCTCGCTGGAGAATGTTTGGGAGGCCTTTAAAGCAACAATTCGCAGGGTTATATCATCCAAGCAGATCGCCACGAGAAAGGCACAGATGATAGAGAGAATTCACCTCGAGGTGAAGGTTAAGTATACAAACGAGCTATACCTAAGGGATAAAAACAACAGGAATAAACAGGCATTGGGACAGGCACGCCAGGAGATGCAAGAATACTACTATTCTAAAGTTTATACCGCTAACTGCCTATTTACAGAAGGTTTATGAAGCGAGCGAGTTTACAGGCAAATTTTTAGACTGGCAAACAAAAGATAAACAAGCTCAGAATAGAGTTCTTGCATTAAGCGATAAACTCACTATGAGTGGTATTATAGATGAAAACATAATACAAAGCGAGTTTGTCAGGCATTATGAGTCTATTTATTCCGTTAGACAAAGAAGTGGATAACACAAATTTAGATTCTTTTTTTAGTGGATTACAAATTCCAAATCCAACTACGGATCAATCCTCAAATTTAATGGCCGATGTCGCGATACAAGCAATAGAAGGAGTGGTTCAAGCAATGGCTAATGGCAAAGCATGCGGGGAAGATGGTATTCCGATCGAGTTTTTAAAAAAAGTTTAGCGCAAGTCTGAATAAGGAACTCGTGCTACTGGCCAATCATATTTTAGGAGGCGGGGAAATACCATCTTCTTTTAGAACAGCTGTTGTCGTTAGTTTTTTTTAAAAAAGACAAAGATAAGGAAGATAGACTCTTATAGACCCATTAGTTTGTTGAATTGTGATTATAAGATTATAGTCAAATTACTGGCTAACAGAATCAGCAACTGTACAGGGTCTCTAACCCATAAGGATCAATGTGGCTTTGTTGCAGAGCGACAATTATCTTTTAATACCACCTTTCTTATTGAAGCGCTGGACTATTTTAAGCAGAACAAAATACTGTCTGATTATGCTTTTAGACGCAGAAAAGGTTTTCGATCTTGTCTGCTGGGAAAGCTTATTCTATTCACTGACCAAATTCGGGTTTTCCCCCGAACTGATCACAGTTATTTCAAAATTCTATGAGGGGGCCACGGCTCAAATAATTGTGAACACCAAGAGGGTAGGTGTTTGTAGAGTAGTTAGGGGGACAAGACAAGGCTGCCCGCTTTCCCCCCTGCTCTTTGCCTGTTTCATAGAACCCCTAGAAATAGCCATCCGTTCTTTAAGCGGCACAACATCTCCAATGCCTGGTATAACTAATATTAAATTGTACGCGGATGATATTGCCCTATTTTTAAAGCCTGAAAGGGAAGTGCAATTTCAAATTTTTATCTTGTTTCAGGAATTTCAAGCTATTGGGGGCTATAAAATAAATACATCTAAGACCGAGATCATGCTTTGCAATAGCTCAGCCGAATCACTATTAACAGATCTAGTTTCATTGGTTAACTCACGGCCTAAGAGATATTTAGGGATACATGTAATGGAAAACATTATTGATCTCTACGCCCTAAATTATATCTCCCTCATTAATAAAATAAAGAATAAATTGTCAAAATGGAAAGAACTTCCAGTTTCGATAATCGGTCGTGTAGCTATAATCCGCATGATGATCCTCCCACTATGCAATTTTTTGTTTTTAGCCATTCCTAATGCGGTCCAAATGAATTTTTTCAAGGAAGTCCAAGGCCTCTTTTCCACATTTATATGGACAAATAAGGCGCCAAGGCTGTCAATGGAAACGTTCTTTAGGCCAGTATCAGAAGGGGAACTAGCTCTTCCTGACTTGAAAGAGTATTATTTTGCCAATTTTGCACACACCTTCTATAGATCCACAAAGGTTTTAAATATCAATAGGTACGACAATTTCTTCTTAGATCTGATTTACAAGGAATATTTAATTCGAGATTTTATGCGCTTAAAAAACCCCCCCAAAAAAGTAAGATATAAAACACTCCAAAGGAGCATTAAACGGAAAAAACAACTGTTTAGGCATTTCTTGATCCCTTCGTTAAATGCAGAAACTTTTCTTTCCGGCATTTATGCAGGTTAAGATTTATTACTAGACCCAGCAATTATGGCGAACTGGAGAAGTCAGGGCTTCAGTAAAATAGGAGATTTTTTGCAGGGAGAGTGGAAAACCTGGCCTGAAATTGAACCACTACTGAAGCACAGTAAAATTATTATGCAATGGTCATTTGTTAGGATTAAAGGTTTTTTGTCAGAACTCAACCCTGCACTGATCGGTGATGCTAGTAATGTCGCAGGACATCTGGCAAACCGTTCACATCGCATTTCAATAAGTGGTTGGGTCTCCCTATTTTGGACTCAAGGAGAAGACAAACTCTGTCAGAAGGGACAGAGAAATTGGAAAATCAAGAAGGGTTATCCATCTCCAATGCAGATTGGCATCAGATAAATAATTTCAATAGCTCCCTGTTGAAAGCGGCTAATTTCAAGCGGATGCAATGTTATACCAAATGGCTGCTGTATCGTACACCGGATTTTTGGCAGAAAATGAATCCCCAGATTTCTTCAAATTGCTTTAGAGGGAGGGGGAAATTGGACTCATCTGTGGGTGTCCGAAATTAGAGGGATTCTGGGAGAATACCAACAAATATTGCCAAAACACACTGAAAGCCCCACAGATTTTGGACACACAGACAATGGCGCTAGGATATTCTGCAGATTTAACAGCAACTATCCAACAAAAAAACCCAGATATTCTTTTTGGTCCTGGCTGCTCGGTCGCTAATTCGGCAGAGATGGAGATCAGCGGATATTCCAACTTTTACACAGTTATTGAGTAAATTGGGTAGGATTAAGGAGCACGAAGGAAAGTACGCTCTAAGAGCAGGTACCTATAAAAAGTTCAAGGCTCTGTGGGAGAATGCAGGCTAAAAACAGTTTGGGGATGCAACAATGTCAGAAACAGTTATATGTTAAAAATGATGTTAAATCAGATTGTTTATTCAAGGAGGCGAACTATTGCACTTTATTATTATTGTGGTTTTTATGGTGTATGGTTTTAAACATTGATTCCCACTATGTGGGTATGCTGCTTGTGGTTTTAATGTATTGCTCTTTTCTTAATGTCTTTTTGTATTTAAGATTTATGAACTATCTCCAAATAAAAAAGGAATGCAGAGTCAAACACGTGTGCTTTCAGAATCACACGTCGTGTTTGACCCTGCATTTCTTTTGTTAAAAGTGCGTGGCTGAATGTGGCCCTTTGAGATAGTATTCTTGTTAATTGCAGTGCACACAGGCGCTGCAATTAACATGATTATTATCTCAAAGGCCCACATTCAGTCCCGCAGCTGCCACCTATTAGCAAAAGGAATGTAGCAAATGTAAAGCAGGATGTGTGCTTCATAGCTGCGAAGGTTTCAGATTGCCATGTGGGACATTTTCATATTTGCTGTGTAATTATGAGTGACATTTTAAGGATCAGGAGTACATAGCTGCCAAGGTTTAAGATTGCTATGTGTGACATTTTCATATGTTTGTGTAATTTGAGTGACATTTTCTCACAAGCAAAATCAACACACTAAAAATCATGGTTTAACAACCGCCACAGCAAACAACATCGGGCATTAATTGGGGTGCAAGAGAGGCTGAGGGGCACACATAGCCGGGCGGCAGCGGAGTGAGCAAGGGTGCTGTATTATTGCAAGTACGTTGCATGGTTCGTGAAAACTATCGACCACTAGAAACTGTGAGATGGACTCTTTTTCATGACATTTACAAAATCACTAAATCATAGGTCTTGATGAAGTTCCCCTTCATTTCCCCTTAGAGTCCGAAGACATATTAGGTGCAAGGCAACATTATTGATGCATTCGCGTGCCCAAGGGATAAGTAGAAACACTAATTTTGGCAATAAAATGCCCACACAGCACACCTTGCATGTTAAAGTCTTTGTTCGCTCTCCGCGGTAGGGGGCACAGTCAGTGACTGGCGGCCCTGTCCTCTGGCTCCGCAGGCGTACAACTGGGTCACTGATCGCCCCACTAAAGAGCTAGCTGGATCATTAAAAATCATACACATGATTAGATATAGATTAGGCTGAAGTCAGGAATGTTTCCAACTCCAAGACATGTTTTTTTCTCTAAATACCATGAGCTTAAGTATGTATATATATTAAAAGCATGCATCCTAAAAGCGCGCGCACTTACCCACAAGCACCGACGTGCCTATTTTACCACATCTTTGCCTTCTTTCAAATCATAGAAACCAGAGTCCTCCTGGCCACAATGAAGGACTCCCTCGGCAAACGTGCCACCCGGGCTGCATTCAGATTCAGCAGCTGCACAGTGCGTGCTCTTGGCTCCAGCAGCCGCTGCGGGTTCGTGGGGTTGGGTCCCAGCGGTGGCAGGTATCATTCATGATTATGTTTAAATTACCGTGCTGCGGTGTAAGCACTGCCCTGGCATTGCCACAGCCTGCCACAAACTTTACGTGACGCCCTGCGTAATGCCGCACGCAGCCATGAGGATTACTTCCTATTTTAATTAATACATTGTAGCCAGCAGCCCGCAAAGCCTACCAGGAGCAGCGCTCTCGCACAGGCGTGCTGCCACTCCAGTTTCAGTATAGCGGCGCTATGGCTTGACAGCCGAGGCAGGCGCTATGCCTATTGTGCGTGAATTTGTATTTCAGTGCGGACCACCACACTGAAATGCGTTAGTCTAATGCCTGATGCGTGGCACTTGGCAGGGCTGTGAGTAACACTTTCTCGCCAGTAAAATCAAGCCATAAAGAGGAGGGAAACGTATATAGAAATTACATGCATAGATGTCAAGGTTTCACATTGCTCTGTATGACCTTTTCATAATTTCAGTGTAATTATCAGTGACATTTCAACAACTATGAGTGACTTTCTTTCCAGCAAAAGATAGCTGGCAAGTTTAATTTTCCTTATGTGTGAAATTTTCATATTTTCCTTGTGTTTGTGTGACATTTCTATTCTTATGTCTGATGCGTCTCAATATTTTGCTTCCCAACATGTTGATCCATAACCAATATAACAGTGAACTAATTAACATAGTATTTAATCCCTATTAGCGCTGCACCTTAAACTGTAGAACTTGTGAATTCACATCCAATTTTAGTGTGCGTTGCCTTTGTATACTTTACAAAGCTTGTATTGCATTTCATGATGTTTCCTTTTTACATATAAAATTGTTCTGAAATTAAAAAAGGCATCTACATAACACTTAAAGTATACCGAATAGTGACCAATTCCTTTGCAATACAAGGTGTTGCAGGATTTTCTTTGAAAAAGACGTCTTCACATCTACCTTCAATAACCACTATTCAACTACTAACACTTGAACATGAGTGATCACTGGTACTAGGCAGCAATTAAAAGGTGTGAACCTTTTATCGCTCACAAATGAACAGATTCAAGAAGAATCAAAATTAAGCAAAACAAACTAATATGAACAGAGAACTACAATAAATCACAATAGACTCTTTCCTTTCTGAAATCCGCCACTCTTTCAACCTTTTCCATTTTAATGGGATCAAGCACAACAAATACACTTTCCTGATAGTGACTCGGGACAGAATTGTGTCAAAGGTAATTTACTGTATTATTGCTTGAAAGGGTGTTCTAACTTTAACCAAACACTGTGTAAGGCACCTCAATGAAAAGCTGGGTGATGCTGAGTCAGTCTCCTTGTAATTACTACACACTCCTTTGGCATTGCAAGCCAATGCGCGGGGCAGTATTGGAACACGGTTTTATGCAACTCAGTGTTTAAGCTCAGTAGTTTCAGGAGCTGGAAAATAAGAAAAGGCACCTGGGTCATTGTGAGGCTAGACCCAGTGCTTGCACTTTGTGTATTTAAAGGCTTCTCCAAGCCGCCCACAGCCAGATTCATTTAGTGCCATATCCATATGTATTGTATATGTGATCTTGTATAGGCTCACAACATTTCCCCACCCTATGAACAGCGCTCGAGTGGAGGATCTTTAGTAAAATCTTATTAAGGTACCATCGTTGGAGTCCTATGCTTTTCTAAACCCGAAGTGTTCTTGCCTTTGTAACCAATTCATGTCATGGCGTGTGTATCTAAATTGAAAACCTGCCTTTAGACCCTTCATGTGGCGCTACAGGTGTGGAAATGCACTGTCTTTTCACTTTTTTAATCAAATATTTGGAGGGCTATTTGGTGCTGCATCCACACGCGTGGTCTGGCTCCCGGCGCACAGAGCCTGGGCTGCAGTGCACAGAGACCTTACACTGCTGCACACAGAGGAAAAAAAATTAGAGGGAACATTGCTGGTCGGGATCTGAATGAGGGACAGAGGGGCCTGGACAAATGTGAATGGCTGGTGTAAGAATGCCTAGTTTGTGTTTTGCATAAGTAGTGTGCGTTTCAAATGTGCGTGCAGCAGTTGTGGTGCTGGTCTAAGACATGTTTCTTTTGTAACACTGCTGACTGGATTGGGTAGAAGCGTCTGCCTGTCAAGACCACAAACCAGCGACGCAGTACCCGGCTGCAGCACCTGACACAATGCTGTGAAAGCCGCCACACCACATGTGCAGCACGCAAAGCAGCATACTCACTGCCTGCCTACAGTCACGTACTCCCTTCATCGATGAGGCTTGCCAAAATGTGTTGTACCCCAATGGACTTTACAGCCAACAGAAACTTGAAAAGACACCTGGGTAGGGTGGATATCAACTTATGTAGACAAACCAGTTCCAAAGCAAAAACAATCACACTATTTAATATGACTGATTGTCATCCATATTTTTTATTCATATATTTTTTTTATATATCACAAAATATATAGGGCTCATTTAGTAGGAATACATGTGGATACATGTGTAAATAAATACATATATCTTTTACATTAAAATCATCATAATATTTCAGTGATTATATACATTTTTGATACACAATTAGGACAGTGTAGATGTTGGTCTAACAGTCACAATGCATTTCAATTATTTCAGTTTAAATCATTTTTTTAGGGGGGTCAATTGACATTTCAGACCATAGGACCTGGATGTGCAGAAACTGGCGGATTGTTGGCACACTACGCGCGTTTCGGCATAGCCTTCTTCAGGACTCCATCCTAGTAATCACTGTAAATTCATGAGTTGTCAGTACTAAGCGCTGCGAGGAATCTTTTAGCCTTATTTACTTAATCAACAGGAGAACGTGTTCATATAGGCTCGCCAATACTCGTAGAGAACACATCAAAGGATAGAGACCCTTCCAATTCTCCTTACCTGACCTAAGATTGGCTACCCCTTTTGACATCTCATGAATTAACAGTGATTACTAGGACGAAGTCCTGATGAAGGCTATGCCGAAACGCACATAGTGTGCCAACAATTGACCCCCCTAAAAAAATGATTCGTCTAACAACTTGGAAAAGGAAGTATTTGGCATCAGTTCTGGTCTATCAGGAAATTAGAAGGCAGAGTGGGAATCCTTTGCATGTTATGGCCCTGAAAATCGATTTCTTGTACCTCCAAGTGGACGCTAAAGGCACAGGTGGAGAGGACAAAACAAGTGACCATTCAAGAGCATAGCCTCAAAGTCTCCCATATGAACCCAGACAGACTTCGAACATCATGAAAGTTGCACGCTCTCATGAACCTAAGCATCCCAACGCAGGAGCCCAGACAATATTTTCTTACGAAATTCTACAGATTAGATACTTCTCTCTTGTCCATACATACCACTAATAAAAATTAAGAATTATAATATTCAACATGCCGTGTTAGCAAAAAGCAAAGTGCCTCAACCTCTCGCGATGTTATCCAACACTAAACAAATTCAACGTCATTGAGTAATGGGAAAATGGAGACGCGAAATGGATCAAAACTCCCTTCAAATGGAACAGAAGACCACATTTGCTAAAGTCCTCACTTTATATCGCATTCCTGCAGGAAGCTGAAATGAAAAAACACTTATCTACTGTAAGGTGCAGCCAGTCCTCTAGGCAAAAATATAGCTAGTAGCATAAAGATATACGTATGCACATCTATGCCTCTGAGCACAATCCCATCTGTAGGGCAAATCAAGAGATCCTGTTTCAGCTTTCCAACAAAGTCTGGTCATTTTCAAAAACAACAGTGGTGTACAAATTAAATGACATAGAACCACTACATATTAATATTCCCAGAAACGAATCCAAAAACAGGAAACTATTAGTTCAGGTGCACAGTCTTCGAGACACCTGTAACAAGCATAATAAACTGTCCTGTACACAAAGATATAGCCTCCCTCCAAAATGATAGCGGGGGTACAAGATGTGCCTTCTCAGGTCGAAGTCTCTACCGGTAATAACATGATCTGGTTCCTGTTGGATGCCAGCCACCACAAAGAAAGGACGGGGTCTAAAACTGGGCTATAATCATAGGACAGCATCAGTTCTACTCTGTAAAACAACACAAGGGATTTCAGTGAACGGCCCAAAGTAAAAGTAAGGTGTGCACAGAGGAGAGAGGTTGTGAAAGGTTTTAGGGCCCCTCAAAAGTTCCAATCTATCTAACAGAAGGAGAATTGTTCTTAATTTTATTGTGCAATATCAAGAAGTTTCATTTCATACATGGAGGAGGGTGACCAAAAGTCCCAGGTTTGATGGGAAGTCTTTGTTTCGATGGTCTGTGCTAGAAAATTTATTTTAATACACTACATGCCCTGGTAATCAAGGAGGCTGGTCTGAGCACAGAATGAGAAGGATCATCATGTGTGCATGTGCAGGGTTGGTTCAGCAACTAATTAGAAAAAATGTACATGACTGTCAAAGTTGCATTTAATTTTACACGTTTTGTCGGTGGTCTTTTTTGGACAATGTTATCAGCTAAGTCAGTGCATGCCTCGAAGTCACTACAAATTTGTAGTCCTGTTTTTTGTCTTCTTCCATGTTCTGGTATTTATTTTTTTAATCAGGCCATCCAATATATGGGGCATGTACCATGAATAACCACATACACGGAAACCGGGATACAGCCAGCATGAAGCAAAATGGAGGCTACTCCCTAAACAGCAGCAGGGCAGGATGGTAAATAAGCATCTGCAATGCAATAGGTCTTGCATTAATACAAGTGTGAGCTATTGGCGTTGCAGATAATAGTTTTTTTCCATTTCAAATTATGCTAGCAGTAGCATAATACGCAAAGAAATTTATTTCACAAAGGAAAGGGCGCAGTACCACAGGCTGTTACTAGGTGTCACTGGGACACCTATAAAAGAAATCCTAGGGACACCTAGTAACAGCCTGTGGTACTGCACCCTTTCCTTCATTAAAGGGATTTCTTTACTAGGTGTCTCAGGGACACTTCGTAACAGCCTGTTGTCCTGCACCCTTTCCTTCGTGAAAGGGATTTCTTTGTTTATTATGCTACTGCTGGCATACTTTGAAACAAAAAAATAATACGCATCTGCAACGCCAATAGCTCGCATTTTGACTAATGCGAGACCTATTGCATTGCAAATGCTTCTTTTCTGAGCAGCCTCCTGTGTGGCTTCAGCTGTGAATAGGTCATTGCGGCAGGAAGCAAACAACACACCTTCAATTTGCCGAATCCAAGTTAAAAGGTAAGATAAAGTAAAAGGAAACAAGCAGCGACAAGGGAAGAATCAATAAAAAAAGAAAGTTCTCCCAAACAGGAGAAAGTAGGCATGCGTATGAACACCGTACTTTACCGGTTCTCATCAGCTGAAAGGAAGGCTGAAAGGAAGTGAGGTATCAGCTGCCACAACAAAACAGGAGGCTGCAAAGAAGAATGGTGGTGGAAAGACCCAACGGTAAGCAGGAGGTGGGAATAGAGTGGTTTTAGTGATAACAGGTCTTGCAGACAACGCATGCGCGCTGAAGCTCGACCTAAAAATTATTCTTGAGAAGCATCAAGTGGCATTCTGAAAAGCTACCACATTTGAACTAGTGTATTGCTTTGTCAGAAGGTGGTCAGCTTCGCCATCTTCATCCTCCTCACCCTGAGGTGCTGGAAGAGAAACTTCCAAAACAGAGTCTGAAAAAACTGGACCTGACTGAAAGTAGCGGTTCTTGAAATATGATGCAGATGGATCACATACTACCTTATAATCCGGTTTCTATTTTTAGCTGCCAAAAATTGGCATGAAGGCAGACTGAATCTGAACCAGTGCTGACAACACCTGATTCAGTTGCAAAATGCAGACTTCAAAGCCCATGGCACAGGTAGCTGCTCAGGTGTTAGCTTCACTATTGGTATCAGTAAGACTGATGGTTTTGCCATGGAAGGGGCCAGACTAAGAAACATGTTATGGTGACACAAGGAAATGAAGGAACCATCACAGCTATAGAAGTACCTCAGAGGGTGAGGTTATAACCAGCATAGCCCTTGGAAGGATTCAATGACCAGAAGAGGGCCAGGAGGAAGTAAACTGACCTACGATATCACCTAAAGCACGGGCACCAATTCAGATGATGAAGTCTTTTTCCTTTGATGCTTTGTGGTTGTCACATGGAGAAGAGGAAAGTTGGTCCTTTGTTCCAAGTTCTCATACCAAGAGACACCTAGAGGAAGATCTAGTTTGTGCAGTAGAAGATTAAAATTTACTTCAAAGGGATGAAATGGGAAGCTTCAATTCTCTACTTCCAGATGACCTTCCGCTAAATCTGGAAGCAGAGAGAACCAAACGATGTTATATACCACAATAAATTCTGTATCTAGTCCAGCTGAGTGCATGTGAAAGTGGGCTAAGGAGGAAAGAACAAGAAAATTCAACCTGATTGAACTGAAGGTCAATATAGAAATTATCCTCAGTCAGAACTGCTTAAACAAGCCATAAAAAATACTGACTCAATTATATGCAAAAAATAATTATGTTTTCTTTGAGAAAAGGTACAGATGCACTAATGGTTCCTTATAAGGGTACCCTGGAATAATGTCAGATATTAGCATCTGTGTGTTATTTTACTTGACTAGTTAGCAGCCGACACAGTTAACGATCATAATTCTCTGTGGTACAATTTAGGAAGTGTCTGGCATCTATAATCATGCATTGAAAAACTTTGCTTTAAAACATTTTTAAAATATGACAACTTTGTCATCCTTTTATGTGGCTCCACAGGACTAAGTCTTCTTGACAACGTTTCAATTAGATTACTTTGGTTAGGTCTTTTTATGGATTGTGGTTGGTTGCAAAACATTACTTAGACTAAAAAACCTGATCACACGTCAAATCCCGTCTTAACGCACATCAATTTAGCACTCATTTAAGAGTAAGACCACTGAAATGCAACTTTAGGCAAAATACATCCAGGAGCAAGAAACTAACCGGAACAATACTGAAGTTCAAGGTATACGAAGCAACTGTAACCGTAACTTATAACAATGTATAACTTATCGTTATAATAGCTAGAACATGTTATTGTTCTAGCTACAACATCCCTACTTGCTCTTATTAGGCTGAGTTAATTAACTCTACTGCCATGCAGGGTAATACGTTCACAGGACCTACTGTCATGTCTTCCTTCAGTATAAGAGTTAATACACATCTGAAACTTGCCAATTATGAGGATGTATTCAGACTTGTTGCCATTTAGTTTAGGTTTCTGAAATCACTCCTTAAAGTAACTGAGTGCTATGGTAAAGAACAAGTTATTTACCTTTGGTGATGATGTATCTGGTATAGATACAAGTTGTATATTCCTTACCTTAGAATTTCCCCCAGGCGTCAGTCTAGGTCCGGAGATTTTTCGCCAGCAGTACCCCTGTGCGTCGGTAGGCTCCGCGTACATCGTCGCGGGTGCCGGGATGACATCGCAGGACCTATATAGATGCCGCCTATGCGCACTGACATCATTTCTTAACACTACTTTCCACGCCAGAAGCGCAGAGCCATGAAAGACACTGACCACTGGTGCGTCAAAACTAGGGCCCTTTAGGGAAGTCCCTATCCCTAGAAATCAGTTGGCAGAGGGGGAAGGATGTGGGGCGGGGGGAGCGATAAGGAATCTACAACTAATATATGTCACCACCAGATACATATTTACCAAAGGTAAGTAACTTATTCATCTGATAGAGATGATTAGTTGTAGATCCCTTACCTTAGAATAGATACCCCAGCAATACAATCCCCAGAGGAAGGTCTGCGAACCAAGATCAAACTAGGAAGTCCTAGAGGACCGAACGGATAAAGTATCCGTCCCTTCGGACTTGGCTGTCCAGGCAGTAGTGTCTGGTGAAAGTGTGCAGGGATGCCAATGTTGCTGCCTGACGGATAGAAAGGAATGGGACTCTGTGTGCTAACGCAGTGGTTGCCACTGTTGCTCTAGTAGAGTGAGCACCAACCCCACAGGAGGTTCCTCCTTCGCCAAAGCATAGCATATTTTAATGCAGAGAAAAACCCATCTAGAGATGGTCCATTTTTGAACAGCCCGACCGTTCTTGGTGCCCATATAGCCAATGAAGAGTTGATCATCCACCTGGAAGCCTCTAGTACGATCAAGATAAAAAGACAAAGCACGTTTTGAGTCCAGACAGTGGAGTCGCTCCTCTTCCTTGGAGGAATGTGAGGACAGGTAAAAGGTGGGTGAAAAAAACTAAGAAGAAGGGTAGGCAGAGATGGTGAATCCAAAAGGTAGTTTATTCTTCAGATTAAAGTAGGCATCTTAGGTTACAGGAATAGTAGGTTATAAGGTAGTAGAAGTTTCAGCAGCCCCACCGGGAGCAGCATCCCAGCTGCTCAGCCCACATACTCAAACTGACATTTCACTCAACCAGAGACACAGGCACATTCTACAAAATCCCTCGCACTCTGGCTGAGCAGCAGGGCACAATACAAAGGAAGGAATAAATAACAAGAAGAGCAGGATACCACAGTGGGCAACGTGATGGATTTTCCCACATGAAAGGGAGTGACCACTTTAGGAAGGAACAAAGCTTTCATTAGAAGCACCACTTTATCCGGAAGGACAGACAAAGAGGCTTGGAAGACAGAGCCTGGAGCTCGCCAACTCTGCGAGCAGAAGTGATGGCAATAAGAAAAGCAGTTTAAAGAGTCAGCAGCCTGAGAGGACAATTATGAAGGTGCTTGAAGGGAGCACACGAGAAAGGTTAAAACCAAATTTAAATTCCATTGGGGCATTATGAAAGGAGACGGAGGAAACAAATGAGTAAGGCCCTTAAAGAACCTAGTAACAATGGGAGACTTAAATAAAGAAGGCTGATCTGGAAAGCGTAGAAAGGCAGAGATAGTGCAAGATATCCTTTAAGAGTGCCCAAAGCAGAACCCTGCTGGGAAAAGAAAGTATGTACAAGAGAACCTCTGAAAGAGGGGCAGAAAGGGTATCAACAGCCTTTGCTGTGCACCATGCCGCAAATTTGTTCCATTTACAGACGCATACCATTTTAGTGGAGGGACACCTGGTTGCCAAGATAACATCACAGACTTCGGGCAGAAGGTCGAAAGCGGTCAACTGCCGCCACTCAATCTCCATGGAAGGAGGTGGAGGCTGGACAAGTTCAGGTGAAGAACCATCCTCTGCTGCTATGGGAGAAGATCCTCCCGAAGAGGCAGTCTGATCGGAGGATCGATGACCATGCTCAGAAGGTCGTAATACCAGACTCTTCATGCCCATTCCAGAGCCACAAGGATGACTTGAGCCCGGTCATGCTTGATCATCTTTAGAACTCTGGACAGAAGTGGTATAGGCAGAAAGGCATACAGGAGGCTGAAGCTCTACTCGCGATGAAAAGCGTTGCAGAGCGAGCGCTGCCTTGGAAACTCCAACGCGTAATACTGCTAACATTGCGCTTTCTCTTCGGAGGCAAACAGATCTAACCAAGGCTGAAAGAGACCTTGCGCCACCTCTGGATGGAGAGGCCATTCATGATCGACCAGGCACTGACGGCTGAGTTCGTCCGCTCTGGCGTTCAGAGAGCCCACCAAGTGTTAAACCACCAGTGTTAAGCCCTGATGTTCCAGCGATGTCCAGAGGAGAGCCTCCTGACAAAAGGGTCCACAACCCAACCCCACCCTGTTTGCAGCAGAACCACATGGTGGTGGTGTTGTCGGTGAACACATGCACCACTTTCCACTTGAGAGAGGGAAGGAATGCCTTCAGTGCCAGTCTAATCGCCTAGAGCTCCAGAAGGTAGATATGGAGACCGGACTCTGCCAGAAACCAGACGCCTCTGATAGATGGCCGCCCCATCCCAAAAGTGACACGTCTGTCACCACCGTTAGATCTGGTTGGGGAAGGGAGAGGGATCTGCCTCTGACCCAATCTTGGTTCGTTAGCCACCACTAATGTTGGTGCGCAGTTCCCTCCGAGATCTGGACGTAGTCTGAAAGATTACCCTGATGCTGCGCCCACTGGAACTTCAGGTCCCACTGCAGAGCCCGCATATGCCACCTGGCATGATCCACCAGCCGGATGCAGGAGGCCATGAGGCCCAGCAGCCTCAGCGCCATTCTCACCGAAATCCGGGATAGAGGCTGAAACATCGGCATCATAGCACAAATATCCCAGACTCAATGCTTGGGAGGATAGGCCCGAAAATGCAATGTGTCGAGAACCGCCCGATGAAAGGACGCATGTGAGAGGGAGCCAGATGTGACTTCGGCATGTTGATAGTGAACTCCAGCGAGTGCAGGAGGTCCGCTGTAGTCTGGAGGTTGGAGACGACAGCCTGGGGCGAGCCCACCTTCAACAGCCAGCCGTCGAGATAAGGGAAGACTGGTACCCCTGATCTGCGCAGATGAGCTGCGACCACCGCCATCCCCTTTGTGAACACCCGAGTGGCCCCGGTAAGGCCAAAGGGGAAAACAGTAAACTGAACGTGCTCGTGGCACACCATGAACCGCAAGTAATGTCTGTGGGCAGGCAGGACGGGGATATGAAAATAAGCGTCCTGCAAATCCAACTCTACCATCCAGTCTCTTGGGCCGAGGGCAGAATGGACCTGGGCCAAAGTGAGCATCTTAAACTACTCCTTCCGGAGGAAGAGGTTGAGGGTCCGGATGTCTAAGATAGGACGCAGGTATTTGTCCTTCTTGGACACCAGAAAGTAGCGGGAACAACCACCACGTCCTACTTCTGGCACAGGGACTCTCTATGGACACCCCCCCCATTGGCTAAGAGCCGCAAATTCCTTGCGGAGAAGCGCCAAATGATCCTCTGACATTCGGTCATAGGAGGGTGGCATGGCGGGAGGAGTCATTTCGAAGGGGAGAGAGTAGCCCCTTCTGACGATTTGCAGAACCCACCTGTACAGCGTGATGGATTGCCAGCAGAGGAGGTGATCGCGAATCCTGCCTCCAACTGGCTGTTGATGGGCCTAAAACGTCAGACTAGGAAGATTTGGAGGCCGTGGCGAGGGGAAAAGGGTGGAAAGGCCCACCCGCTGGCTCCCTGACTCACAAGGACGCGGAATCCCACGTCCGCGACCACTCAGAGGCTGGGCAGCTTGGGTGACTTGGTGGCTGGGCAGGACGTGGCATGGTGCCCCTTACGTAGCCATGAAAGGGACAAAAGGCAGATTGAGATGGACGGGAGGTAGCTGTGAGCCCAAGGATCTGGTCATAGCTCGAGAATCCTTGAAGCGCTGAGTGCCTTGTAGCCGAAAAGGCGAGTGCCATCGAAGGGCATGTCCATCATAGATTGGACATCCCCCGAGAAACCAGAAGTCCTCAACCAGGTGTAGCGTATGAGAGCTACTGACATGGCAATCGTTCTGCTGAGTGAGTCTGTGGTATCCAGTCCACAACGGATGGTGAAATTGGCTACGTCTCTCCAGTCTGCAACTGCTTGGGAGAGAACGGCCCGGGCCTCCTCCAGGCACTGAGGCAGCACCTGCGCAACGGTATCCCAGATAGCATGGGAGCATCATCCCAAGAGACAAGCAGTATTTACCGACCACAATGCCAAACTGGAGGAAGAAAGCATTCTCTTCCCAACATGGTCCAGCTTCTTGGATTCTCTATTTGGGGGAGCAGAAGGAATGCGCCTTTTGAAGACGAGGCTTGGATGACCAAGCTCTCAGGAGAGGGATGTTGCGTCAGGAATGCTGGGTCGCCCGGAGCGGGGCAGTGGGCGATTGTAATGTTCACAGGAGCCCCTGTGCTGGGCTCGGACCAGGTGCCCAGAAGGACATTAGTGAGGTCTTCATTGAATGGCAAAAGGGGTTCGGAAGTGGAAGTTGCAGGCTGAAGCACCTCTGTCAGGAGGGTCAGTCCTGACTTCCACCGTAGGGAGCTCGAGGCCGAGAACCTCAGCTGCCCTACTCACCACCACTCCTCACCACCACAGCATAAGGAGCCCCCTCCTCTGTAGCCAAGGTAGGGGGAGAAAGCAAGCCAGTGTGAGGTTAAGTGTCCAGATCATTGGCCTCACCCAGGTCCATCCGCCAGTCCAGTTCTTCAAGCTGGTCAGTTGAAGGGTCAAGCTGCCCCTCCCATTCCTCTTCACCACATTCCGACCCAAAATGAATGCCAGGGATGACCACAGAGCTAAAAGTACTGTCTGGCTTCGGAACAGACGTCCATCAACATCAGTCAAGCTCCATGTCCACTTAGGGGACAAGGATGGGGTCAGCACCGACCGGAGGCACGGTCGACGCCGGGAAAGGTCGAGTGAGATCAACCAGCGTTGATCTGGATCTGAAAACGGATCCACAAGGCCCTCCGGAGTCGAGTCTGAAGCCGCCGGCGTCAAAGACCTAGGGCCCCCAACCGACTTCATTGGGCCCAAAGGAGCACCAGCAGAGCCGGGCTGCCCAAAAATGAGGTACAGGGCCTCATAAAACTTATGGATTTGTGCAGGAAATGCTCTGGCTCCCAGTAAAGCGGGGAGGCACGGAGTCATCTCAGTAGGAGGCGCTGGGGATGGAGTCCCGCTCTGCATCAGCCGTAGAGAAGTCTAAGAACAACTGTGCTTCTTCGACTTCTTGTGTTTGTCGACTTACCCGATGACTTGGAGTGCGACGAGGAGTGTGGGCTCCGTGACCGTCCGCCAGACCTTCCCCTTGAACGAGAGCGACGTGGAGCAGAGCACTGGGCCGCCAACATCTTTCAAGTCTGCTCCCGCAAAGCCTTCAGGTTCATGGCCCGGCATTCGGAGCACGACTTCGGGTCATGGTCGCGCTGCAGACACCAGAGGCACACAAGGTGCGGATCAGTCATGGACATCATCTGGTGGCAGAAACCGCAGGTCTTGAACCTGGTCCTACGCCAAGACATATTTGATGCACCAGGAATCTAAGACTTGAAAAAGAAGTTGACAAAAAGTCGATAAAGGTTAGCCAAAAAGTGGCTAGGGGTAGCTCTCTCAGGATCTGCACTAAGGCTGGTGCGGAAAAAGAAAGAACTGACGTCAGCATGCATGGGCAGCATCTATATAGGTCCTGCGACGTCATCCCGGTGCCCACAACAGACGCGGAGCCAACTGATGCCACCTACTGACGTGCAGTGGTACTGCTGATGAAAAATCTCCGGATCCAGACTGACACCTGGGGGAAATTCTAAGGCAAGGAATCTATAAATAATAGCCTAGCAGATCAAGTAACAAATACGTTATACTAGAAAGACGGAGCAAATTAATGAATCCGGAAAAAAGTGAAACCTGTTGAATGGCTAAACAAAAAACAACTTTAGCATTAGAACATCTTTTTTACATGGTCTGATTTACTTTGATATTGCTATGAGATATTTAAAGGATGTAAATTACACTACTGAATGTGTGAACTTGTTTAAGTAACTCACAATTTATTGCATTCAATCAATCAATCAATCAATCAATCAAGTCACTTATAAAGCGCACTACATACCCGCGAGGGTCTCAAGGCGCTGGGGGAAGAGGGGGGTGGTGCTGCTACTGATCGAAGAGCCAGGTCTTGAGGAGTCTTCTGAAGGCCAGTAGGTCTTCGGTCTGTCGGAGGTTGGTGGGGAGGGTGTTCCAGGTCTTGGCGGCGAGGTGGGAGAAGGATCTGCCGCCGGCGGTCGTTTTCCGGATGCGGGGGACTGTGGCGAGGGCGAGGCTGGTCGAGCGGAGCTGGCGGGTGGGGGTGTAGAAGCTGAGTCGTCTGTTGAGGTAGGCTGGTCCGGAGTTGTGGAGTGCTTTGTGTGCGTGGGTGAGGAACTTGAAGGTTATCCTCTTGTTGACAGGGAGCCAGTGCAGGTCCTCAGGTGGGGTGTGATGTGGCTGCGTCGGGGGATGTCGAGGATAAGACGTGCAGAGGCGTTCTGGATGCGTTGCAGCCGTCTCAGGAGCTTAGCCGTCGTTCCTGCGTAGAGGGAGTTTCCGTAGTCCAGCCTGCTGGTGACGAGGGCCTGGGTGACTGTTTTCTTGTTTCGGTGGGGATCCACTTGAAGATCCTGCGGAGCATTCGGAGGATGTTGAAGCAGGATGAGGAAACGGCGTTGACCTGCTTAGTCATGGAGAGGGTGGGGTCGAGGATGACCCCTAGGTTGCGTACGTGGTCGGTGGGTGGCGGGGCTGTTCCCAGTGATGTTGGCCACCAGGAGTCGTCCCAGGCTGAAGGGTTGGAACCAAGGATGAGGACCTCCGTCTTGTCCGAGTTCAGCTTCAGGCGGCTGGTCCTCATCCATTCGGCGACGGCCTTCATTCCTTCGTGGAGGTGGGCGTTTGGCGGTGTGAGGGTCTTTGGTGAGGGAGAGGATCAGCTGGGTGTCGTCGGCGTAGGAGATGATGTTGAGGTTGTGCTGTCGGGCGACGTGGGCGAGGGGTGCCATGTAGATGTTGAACAGCGTTGGGCTGAGGGAGGAGCCTTGGGGTACGCCGCAGATGATCTTGGTGGCCTTGGATCGGAAGGGGCGAGGCGGACGCTTTGTGTTCTGCCGGAAAGGAAGGATGTGGTCCAGTCCAGGGCCTTCTCTTGGATCCCGGCGTCGTGAAGGCGTGTTCGTAGTGTGTGGTAGCAGACCGTGTCGAAGGCGGCTGATAGGTCCTGGAGGATGAGGGCTGCTGTTTCTCCGTTGTCTAGCAGGGTCCTGATGTCATCGGTGGCGGCGATGAGGGCGGTTTCGGTGCTGTGGAAGCCGGACTGGGAAGGGTCCAGGATGTTGTTCTCCTCGAGGTAGCGGGTCAGTTGTTTGTTGACGATTTTCTCGGTGACCTTCGCGGGGAACGGGAGCAGAGAGATGGGTCGGAAGTTCTTGAGGTCCTTGGGGTCTGCCTTGGGTTTCTTGAGTAAGGCGGTGATCTCGGCGTGCTTCCAGCTTTCCGGGAAGGTTGCTGTCTTGAAGGAGATGTTGATTATTTTCCGGAGATGGGGCGCGATGGCTGTACTGGCTTTGTTGAAGATGTGGTGAGGGCACGGGTCTAGCGGTGAACCGGAGTGGATGGTGTTCATGATCTCGCTGGTGTCCTCGTCGTTGATGTTGGTCCAGGAGAGCAGGCGGTTGGTGGTTGTGGGGGCAGTGGTCTCGGTGGTTGCCGGGGCGGTCGTGGTGTTGGGGCGGTCGTGGTGTTGAAGCTGTCGTGGATGTCGGCGATTTTGCGGTGGAAGAAGGTGGCTAGTGAGTCGCACAGGTCTCGCGATGGCTGGATGTCGTTGGTGTTGGAGCTGGGGTTGGAGAGTTCCTTCATGATGTTGAAGAGCTCTTTGCTGTTGTGTGCCCCCTTGCTGCCCCTGATTGTGCTCGTTTTTTTCTCCTTTCTGTGCCCCCTTGCTGCTCCTGATTGTGCTCGTTTTTCCTTTCTGTGCCCCCCCTTGCTGCCCCTGATCGGAGTCCAACTTATATCCTTGTTACTGATTTGACGAAGCATCAAGGCATTGTTTGATGGAGGGACAGAATATTTAAAAAATGTCTATCAATTGTAACACTAAAATCGCACAGGGGAATACTGGTGCATTTTATATCAAAGTGCTCCAAGGTACAGTCGGTGTCCCCTAGAAATAAGCACCAGAATGGGGTACCTGTATTGTCACTACTGTCAGACTTCAAAAGTAAGGTACTCTAATTGTCCAGCAATCCCATTCTAAATCCATAACACCTGACTGAAGTCTTTCTAGAACAATAAAATAAAAATAAAAAGCTGAGAAAGGCAACATCCTCAAGCTGAAAAGCTTAGTAAAATCCTTTTTGATGCTGTTAACAGTCCATAAGAATGAGTTACTTACCTTTGTTAATGCCCTTTGTGGTGGAACTGCAGAATCCTCTGCTTTCTGAGAAATTTTCAGAAATGCTCCTTTATGCCGATAGGAGGCGCCGTGTGGCTGCGCTGTGACTTGGATTGTCCAAAAATACAGTGGAGTGCCATATAAGCACCATCCCTGCATGCTGTCAGATTCATAAACTTACCCCTTCTACGCCCAAAGATGTGAAGTACTTAAATTGTAGGTAACAATGTGCCAAAATCTAACTTGGAATCTTATTATGATGGCCAGGAGTCCACTACACAAAGAAGTGGTGGGAGCGCAGCAAGGAATTTGTGGTTATAGTATCTACCAAAAAGAGCATTACAGAAAGAAAGTGGCTTGTTCTTCTGATTGGTATTTTTAAACACATTTCTCACTTTTAGAATAGATACCACAGCAGTATCAACCAAGGGCAGTGGGTTTAAGGAAATATTGCAGGACCAATCACGCAACATGGCTCTCCTGTCTGACTGTCAAGGTAATAGTGTTTAGTGACAGCATGTATCGATGTCTACACTGCAGCCTGGTAGATGTTCAGAACAATCACCCACTTGCCAATGCCATCAATACTGTGGGATTGAGAGGGCCCTTATCTGTATTGCCTTGCTTTCTTTCATTGCTCCAGAAAATACCACAAAGAGCTAAACATCCACATGGTCTTTTGTTATGCAGATTTGTAGAGCGCACTATCACCTGGGAGGGTATCCTGGCGCTGAGCAGGTGCGAGTCTCGGAACACCTTGGCCCTAGTAAGACTACTCGAAAAGCCAGGTCTTCAGCTTCTAGCAAAATTCAGAAGCGAGATGGCTCTTCTGTGCAGCAGCAGGTCGTTCCATGCTTTAGGAGAGATGTAGAAGGCTTGGCCGCCATATCTGATTTTCCGTACGCGTGGGATTTGTGCAAGTAGGAGTTGGGATGAGCGGAGGTGTCTGGAAGGTTTGTGAAAGTAGATGAGATTGTTGAGGTATGCTGGGCCAGTGTTGTGTAGAGCCTTGAGAGTTTGGGTGAGGAGTTGAAATGTGATTATTTGTGAATGTGGAGCTCCTTCAGGTGTGGTGTGATGTGATCAGTGCGGCATAGGAGAATGAGAATGATTTTGCCCACTGAGCTCGGAATGGTCTTCAGCCCTCTTGTGAGGTTTTTGTTGATCCAGACACAGGTGTTCCTATAATACTGCTGGTTTGAGACCAGGGCATGTGCGATGGTTTTCCAGGTGCTGATTGGGAACCATTTGAAAATCTCTCAGCATCTTCAGGTTATGTAAGCATGAGCCAGTGACAACACCGACTTTGGCGGTCATGCTAAGTTTGCTGTTGATGATCCCAAGTTTCTTGGAATGTGTGGTGGGGGTGGGCATCGGTCCTAGCTCTGTTGGCCACCAGATGGATGCCCACTTTGATGTGGCCTTTCCAAAAATCACAATTTCGGTCTTGTCGGTGTTAAGCTTTAGACAGCTGGTCTTCATCAAGTGGGCAATTTCAGTCATGCAGGCATTGAACTTGATCCAGATACTGGGCGTCTTGCTGCGATGAAGAGAATGATTTGTGAGTCATTGGCGTAGGAGCAGACGTTGATATTGTGAGAGCCGATGTTGCTGGCTATAGGGTATATGGATTAGTTGAGGGTCTGGTTCAGAGAGGATCCGTGCGGGACTCCGCAGATGAGGCCATGTGAGTCCGATGTGTATGGTGCCAGGCTGACTGGGTCCTTCCCGTTAAGAAGGACCAGATCCATTAGAGTGCATGCCCTTAGATTCTGATGTGTAGCCGTTGGAGGAGAATGGGGTGGGAGACTGGGTCAGATGCTGTGAAGAGGTCCAGGAGATGAGGGCTGCTGCGTCTCCGCTGTCAAGTCACGCAGATGTCATCCTTGCCAGCGATGAGGGCAGTATCCATGCTGTGCTTAGGTCGGAAACCACACTGAGTGGTGTCAAGCAGCTGGTGGCCCTCGAGGCATTCGGTGAGGTGTCGGTTGATGATTTTCTCTAAGACCTTGGCCGAGAATGTTAACAGGGAGATCGGTCTGTAGTTGGTGAGCATTGAAGGGTCCATAGAGGTTTTCTTCAGCAATGGAAGGATAGTTGAGTGTTTCCATGTGTCTGGGAACGTTGCGAAAAAGGTGGTGGCATTCAGAATGGGTGTCAGCATGGTGATGATGGGCTGCAGTCCTCTGCAGTCGGTGTGGTGGGGGCAGGGGTCCGATGGCGCCCCTTAGTGGTTGGAATTCACAGTAGTGGCGGTTTCTTCTAGGGTGATGGGACATAGGATTAGCATTGGTTTTGTGGATGAGATCGGGAGGTGTTTGTCAAGGTCTGTGATTCGGATGTAGGCTGAAATTGACTTTGTTGCTAAAGAACAGAGTGTTGCAGAGGTCCTGCGAGGGGGTTATTAAGTTGGGGGTGGCCAAAGGTGAGGTGAAATCTTTCACAATGGCGAAGATTTCTTTGCTTCCGTTAGTGCTGGCATTGATGCGTTCCACCAGAGTGACACGTTTGGTGGTCTGGATCATTTGTGGTCACGTCTTAAGGGGGATCGGAACATGCTCTGGTCTCCATTGCTCCGTCTCATTTTCCATTTGAGCTCCAGTTCTTTGCAGTGGCATTTCATTAGTTTGAGTTCCTCTGTGTACCAACTGGCCAGGATCTTCTTGTATTGCGGTGTTTGAGTCGTCGGCATAGGAGGTGATCTAATTGTTGAAATTCTTGATGGCATTGGGGATGCTGTTGCTGTGTTCAGGTCGGTGGCTGTTGAGCTGCCTTGTCAGTGATGTTCTAGTTTTGGCAGGCTGGTCTGGCAATGATGTGTGCGCGTTGGACGAGGAAGGGGATATTGAACTTGATAAGGGGGTTGTCTGGCCAGGGGACTGGTGTGGACTCGTTGACTCAGATGTTGCTGAAGTTGGTGAAAATAGGGTCCAGGAGGTGTCCAGCAACGTGGCTAGATCCCCTTACGCGTTGGGTGAAGGCCAGGCTTCCTAGGTCTTCAATGAGAGCTCTTGAGTTGGGGGTCAGCATGGTCTTCAAGGTGGTAGTTTAGGTCTCCAAGTAGGATGTAATAGTTAACATTGAGGGCAAGCGGTGGGATGAAGTCTGTGATGTGTCATTTAGTTGGTGTGCAGTCATTGTGGTCTGTAGATGGGAGTGCCACATAGGGTGAAGTTGGCTGTGACTTGGCGCTTGATCTACAGGCGTTCCATGTTGGAGGAGGACATGTCTGAGGATGTGGTGCAGCTGATGGTATTCTTGTGGATGATGGGGATTCCATCTCCGGGCTTGCGCACTCTATCTTGCCTGGCAATCTTGTAGCCAGGGGTTGGGGGGGGTGGCTGTGGTCTTTTGTGTGAGCGATGTGGAAAATCAAACCCGCTTTTAGAGTTGAGCCGATGGAGTCTCTCCTCTTTTGAAGAGTGAGGTAACATAAAAAATGTTAGTGGCGTGATAGACTGGCTGATGTGAAAAGGTGTCATAACTTTAGGGTAAGATGGCAGCCTGAGCTCTCACCACTAACTTATCTGTGAAAAAAGTGGTACAGGACGGTTGCACCAAGAGTCCCTGGTGTTCATTCATGAAGACTACAGAGGTGAACGCAATCAGGAAAACAGTTGTGTGTGTTGGTAGTTGCAGTGAGCAGCTGATCATGGCTTGCAAAGTATGCACATAAGGAATATAAACACAAAGCTCAAATCCCATTGCAGCATGACATGCAGCTTCAGTGAAAACATGCAAGCCAAACCCTTGATAAAACGCATCACTACAGATGAATAGAGTTGATCAGGCAAACACAAAACAGCTGACAGGGCCAACAGATAACCATTAACTCTGCCCATTACAAGGCCTTGCTAGGCCAATGTTAGAACAAACAAGACATCTGAAAGTTATGACAGGTTGGGGTCGGTATAACGAGCACCATACCTAGAAACAAATTTTCTCAGTGCAGATGCACTTTAAAGGGCTCCAAGGAGGATACTGACTACTGCGGCTTGAAAAACTGAGCACCAGTTAAATTCAGTCAATCTCCAAACATGGAGGTGTAGGCTGCAGCGGCTCGAGTGTAGGACCCTCCCCTTTTGCTGAGACAAGAGATGTTGCAGAAGTGGTAGTTGTATCTGAGGGCAAATGCTCTTGAGCTGTAGGTACAATACCGTCCTGAGCCAGCTTGGGGCCATATGACGGCTCTGATCTGTATCAATTTTCTTCAGATTCGAGGCAGGAAAGGTAGAGGGGGAGTCACTGTTCAAGCACAGTCTGAAAGAGTCTCCTGGGGACATTTCTGGAGTAAATCTCAGTGTACAGCAGTGGGAAAACTATGTTCTCAATGGTGGCAAATAAGTCTAACCAGGACATGCCCCATTGATAAGATGTTTCTTGCCACCTTAGAATGGAGATGTAACCTGTTTCACCAGTCAATGTCTCCTCCGCTCATCTGTTCTGGCATTCAGCGATAATGCTAGTTAGTGGGCTGCCAGAAAGATATTCTGCTAGTACAGTCACCTCCAGAGATTTAGGGCTTCCTGGCACAGGATCCAGAAATTAACTTCGCCCTGCTTGTTGCAGTACTACATGACATGTGTGTGGTCCTTGAGGACCTCCACTAGCATCCTATTGATAGATGGGAGGAAGGAGTTTGGGGTCTACCAGATCACCTGAAATGCAATGACACATAGCTGGCTTTTTGCCAGAGATCAGAGGCCTTTGATATCCTCCTTCCTCAGGTGGCCCTGGCACCCAACTAAGCTGTGATGCATCTATCACAACTGTGAAGTCTGGGTGGGAAATGGAGAGTGGCCTGCTGATTGTCATGTGGATGGTTCTCTGCTACAACATAAGATCCTGATCAGTCTCATTAAATATTTGAAAATGGGATATGAGGCTAGGATGCTCAGAATCCTGCCTGAGGCCCAGAATTTAGCCCAAAGCAACAGGATCACATCTTGAATGTTTCAGACTCACTGCAGTAGTGGAAAAGGCTTTGAACATCACTGTGTCTAGGACAGCCCAAATGAAAGAAATCCTCAGCATGGGAGTCAGGTGGGACTCTGGCTTGTTAGTGGAAAACCCTAAAGATGCCAGGAATTTGGCAGTCGGCCATAAGTGGCCCATGACTGACTGCAGCAAGCCCACCTTGAGCAGCTAGTTGTCAAGGTATGGAAACACATGTATTGTCGACCTCCGAAAATAAGCAGCAGCTGCCCACCATCACTCTGATTCACACCTGAGGTGCTGAAGTAAGGCTTAAGGAGAGCACATTACATTTTAATTGGTCTGGTCCCACCGTGAACCACAGTTAATGACTGCAGGACAGGAATAGGAAAATATACGGCCAAGGACAGCATCCAGTCTCATGTGTCCAGAGCAAAAAGAATCTGAGACTGGATGAGCATTTTGAATTTGCTTTTCCTTAAAAAACATATTTCAGTGGGCTGCAGCCAGCATAGGCCTAAGGCTTTTGTCTTTCAGTACGAGGAAGTAGCGGGACTAGCACTCCTCTCTCTGAAACTGGCACCTGCTCGATGGCACCATTTGCCATCAAACGGTGGACTCCTTGCAGTAACATCACAGAATGGTCAGCGGAGTGGTGCTCAGGGGACAAAAAAAGAAGAAAAAAAGAAATCAGATGGGAAGGAAATGAAATCCATAGCCAATCTGAATGATTTGCAAGACCCATCTGTGTAATGTGATAGATCTCCATCGAGGGAGAAAATGTGTCCTGGCTCCCACCAGCTGAGTGTGAGCCTGGGAGAGCAAGTTAAATCAGCTTGGCAGTTGCTGCAGCAGCAAAGCAGGAGTAGAGAAGGAAAATGCTACTTACCAGTATGCATCTGTTCTTGGCATGTAGAGTTGCAGACATTCATACTTGTGCATAGATCGTCATCTGGTGTTGGGCTCGGATGCTTGCACCTTGATGTCTTGGAAGAAGTCTTTTGTAGTCACGAGATGGGCGACTCCTCCCTTGGACGATAGTGCGCATGGGCATCGACTCCATCCTCAGATTGTTTTTCGCCATGATGGGTAATGATGAAGTTTGTAAGAAACTCCAAAGATGTCCATGTGAATGTATCTAAGTAAGATAACACTGGAACAGATACAGGTTCCAGGGAGGTGGGTGGGCGTTTGAATGTCTGCAGCTCTACATGCCAAGAACAGATGCATACTGGTAAGTAGCATTTTCCGTTCGAGGCATATGAGCTGCAGAATTCATACTTGTGCATAGACTGTACAGCAGTGTCTCCCCTAGCGGTGGTCGCCTGTATCGATTGCAGTGGTTTGAAAAAGTGTCTTAAGAACAGCCTGGCCTACAGAAGCTTGTTGCTTCGCCTGCACGTCTACACAATAGTGTTTGGTGAAGGTGTGTGTAGTAGACCATGTCGCTGCCTTACAAATGTCTTCTAGGGGAATGTTCCCCAAGAATGCCATGGAAGCCCCTAGTTTGCGTGTTGAATGCACTCTAGGGGGAATTGTCAATGTGCGTTTTGCTTTCTGGTAGCATATTTGAATGCATTTGACTATCCACCTGGCAATCCCCGCTTTGGAGATGGGGTTGCCTTTATGAGGTGGAGAGAAAGCTACAAACAGTTGTTTCGTCTTTCTAAAGGCTTTAGTCCTGTCGATGTAATAAAGTAAAGCTCTTTTGACGTCAAGCGTGTGAAGAGCTCTCTGCGCTACAGAATCAGGGTTTTGGAAAAACACTGGTAACTCTACAGATTGATTAAGATGGAAAGCAGAGATTACTTTTGGAAGGAATTTTGGATTTGTTCTAAGAACCACTTTGTTCCGATGTATTTGTAAGAATGGTTCTTGTATGGTTAAAGCCTGGATCTCACTTACTCTCCTGAGATAGGTGATTGCGACAAGGAAAGCTACTTTCCATGTAAGGAACTGCAATTCGCATTTGTGTAAAGGCTCAAAAGGGAGACCCATGAGTCTAGTGAGAACAATTTTTAGGTTCCACACCGGAGAGGGTGGCAGTCTGGGTGGAATTATCCTTTTAAGGCCTTCCATAAAGGCTTTGATGGCGGGTACTCTAAACAATGACAAATGTTGCCTGTTTTGTAAGTAAGCAGCAAGGGCAGCCAGATGTAATCTTATGGATGAGTATGCAAGATTACATTTTTGTAAATGCAGTAAATACCAGATGATGTTTTGAATGGAAGCATCTAGCGGGTCAATTTTGTTATTGCAGTAAATGACGAATCGCTTCCATTTGGCTGCATAGCAAGCTCTAGTAGTAGGGCGTCTGGCCTCTTTGATAATGTTCATACAGTCGGGTGGGAGGTTAAGGTAACCGAACTCTAGGACTTCAGGAGCCAGATTGCTAGATTCAGCTGTGCTGGATCTGGGTGCCTTATCTCTCCATGGTTCTGAGTCAGCAGTTTTGGAGAGAGACGTAGCTTTTGGTGTGGAACTACCGAGAGTTCGAGGAGTGTTGTGAACCATGGTTGCCGTGCCCATGTGGGAGCAACTAGGAAAATTGAGAGATTGTTGCTTGAGCTTGCGTACTACTAGCGGAATGAGTGGGAGTGGCGGAAAAGCGTACGCAAATCTGCCTGACCAGTTCATCCATATCGCATTGCCTTTGGACAACGGGTGTGGAAACCTGGCGGCGAACGATGGGCATTTTGCGTTTGCGTCTGTGGCGAACAGATCTAGGTCTGGTTGGCCCCACATTTGGAAGAATGGTTGAAGAACTTGAGGATGAAGTTCCCATTCGTGTATCTGCTGTGTCTGACGACTTAGCAGATCCGCAATGTGATTGTGGACTCCTGGAATGTGTTCTGCCAGAAGATATATGTTCTGTGGAATGGCCCATCTCCATATGCTTTGCGCTAGAAGAGACAGTTGCAAAGAGTGTGTTACTCCTGGTTTCTGTATGTAATACATCGCTGTCATATTGTCTGTGCGGACTAGGACAGTTTTGTTGAGGAGATGTGGCTGGAATGCTTTTAACGCTAGAAATATTGCCAGTAATTCTAGGTGATTGATGTGGAGCACTTTTTGTTGAGTGGTCCACTTGCCCTGGATTGTATGGTTTAGGAGATGGGCTTCCCAGCCGGTGAGGGATGCGTCCGTTGTTAGCACTATCTGTGGAACTGGCTCTAGAAACGGCCACCCTTTGGAAAGGTTTTGTTCCACCACTGCAGAGAGCGATGTGTGCGGCTGTCCACTAACACCAGATCTGTAAGTTGACCTTGAGCCTGGTTCCACTGATGTGCTAAGCATTCTTGTAGTGGGCGCATCTGTGGTCTTGCATGAGGTACTATGAAAATGCAAGATGCCATCATTCCTATGAGTTGCATAAACACTCGAGCTGGAAGGGAGTGTTGGGGTTGAAATTTTATGATGAGGTGTTGCATACTGGCTATCCTGGGTGGATTGGGGTATGCTATAGCTCTGGAAGGGTCTATTGTGGCCCGTAGATACTGATGTATGTAGGAGGGTTGTAGATGTGGCTTGGTGTAGTTGATTGTGAACCCTAAGCTGTGTAGCAGCTGAATTACTTGGTGAGTGTGGTGAACACACTGACTGTGACTTGGCTTTTATGAGCCAGTCGTCCAGATATGGAAACACATGAATGTGCTGTCTTCGCAAATGTGCGACTACTACCGCAAGACACTTTGTGAAGACCCTGGGTGCTGTGGTTACTGCGAATGGGAGAACCTTGAATTGATAGTGTTGGCCGTCCACTGTGAACCTTAGATATTTCCTGTGCGCAGGGTGTATGGGAATATGGAAGTAGGCGTCCTTGAGATCTAGTGTGGCAAGGAAGTCGCCTTGTTGCAACAGTGGAAGGACCTGTTGGAGAGTGATCATGTGAAAGTGATCCGACTGTATATATAAATTGAGAGGTTTGAGGTCCAGTATTGGTTTGAGTGTACCATCCTTCTTGGGGATTAGAAAATATAGGGAGTAAACTCCCGTCCCCTGATGTTTTAGGGGAACTGATTCTATTGCGGGCTTTTGAAGCAGTGAGAGAACTTCTTGTTTGAGAAGCGTTAGATGTTCTGTGGACATCGGACGCTGTTTGAGTGGTATGTTGGTGGGAGTTGCAGTAAGTTCCGGGCAGTAACCATACTGGATAATTTGTTTTAACCACCTGTCTGTAGTGATGGAATTCCAGACAGGTAGGAACTGTGAGAGTCTCCCTCCGACCGGACTGGAATGGTCTGGAGGGAGCGAAGGGAAGTCACTGTTTGTTAGTGGGGGAGGTGCGATTGTTGTTACCTCGGCCTCTCCCTTTGTTATTTCCCCTGTACCCACCTCTGAAATATCCCTTGTTGGGGGATGTTTGTGTGGGGCTTTTATAGGAGGAAGAAGCAGTGTCTGTGCTGTTTTTGGATGCGCCCCTATAAAAGGAGCGACGAAAGGAGCCTCGTGTTGGAGACTGTAATGCTCCCATAGATTTTGCAGTCTCCGTGTCCCTCTTCATTTTCTCTAATGCTGTGTCTACAGCTGGGCCAAAAAGTTGTTCCTGATTGAACGGCTGATTCAGGATAGTAGTCTGCACCTCCTGTTTGAAACCAGAAATGCGCAACCATGCGTGTCTTCGCAATAACACACTAGTGTTAATTGATCTAGATGCAGTGTCTGCGGCATCGAGGGCACATTTAATGGATGCGTTTGTGATTAACTTGCCCTCTTATATCAAATCATTGGCTTTGGCCTTGTATTGGTCAGGCAAATGCTGCATTAGGCCCTCAAGCTCGTCGTAGTGAGCCCTATCATACCTGGTAAGCAATGCTTGTGCATTAGCTATTCTCCAGTGATTAGCTGCCTGTGAGGCAACTCGTTTGCCTGAGGCATCTAGTAATTTAGACTTTATCCGGCGGTGGAGCATCACCGGAGGTTTGAGAGTTAGCACGCTTCCGTGCATTGGTCACCACAAGCGAATCTAAAGGGAGCTGACCTTTAATGTAGGTGGGATCATTGGGTGCGGGTTTATATTTTTAATCAATCCGAGGATTGAGAATCCTGGTCCTGACTGGGTCTTTGAAGACGTCTGGTGCATGTTTAATGACACCTTTGAGCATAGGTAGTGTTTGTACTGTCTTTTGTGACTGTGCAAAGGTATCTAATAGGAAGTCTTCCTCGGTGGGGTCTGAATGCATCTGGACACCATGATATTGGGCAGCCCTATGAATGAGCTGACTAAACCCAATGTTGCCATCTGGGGGAGATGGCCTTGTGGGGTATGCATCTGGATCAGGAAGGTCTGGAGGATCTACAGGGGTATGATAGTCATCCCATGTGTCCTGTGGTATGCTTCCGTCATCATCAGGATCAATGAAAGGGTCATTATGTGGGTCCCGACCCCCTAAGTCATCATCATCCTGTGGTGGTGGAGAGTATGGAGGAAGTATGGGAGACTTTCTAGGAGAAGAAGGCTTAGTAGGAAGAACAGGAGAAGAGGGTCTTAGTGGTGAAGTTGCACAGTCCTTTTTCTTCACAGGCACCTCAGGAGTGTGTGGGGTGTCTAATTTCCTCTTCTTGGCTGGGCGATTGACAATATGGCCTGTTTTAGGGTCCACATGCAATGTCTTTTGTTTCGGATCGATAGGATCTGGTAGAAACAGTTCTTCCTGAGTGGCGTGTGCTTTTGGCGCCGATTTTTTCGGTTCCGGACGCGGTTTGGATTTCTGCTCAGGAGCCTTAGAAGGGGTTTTTGGGTCCTTCGGCTTCGGTGTCGAGTCGGAAATCTTTTTCGGATCCGAAGGTTTTGGAAGTTTGTTTGGATCTGAGGCCTTTTGGTGCCAAAGTGCTCAATGCCGAGGCCTTTTTGGAGACGGCAGGAGTAGGATGTGTTCCTGATTTCGGCGTCGACGTTCTTTGGACACCGGCGGGCGGCTTGCTCGGTCCCGAGCCGCTGGAAGGCTTTGCCTTGGTCTTCGGAGCCGGGCCCGGAGGCTGGGCTTCTGAAGGTTTCTTTCGGTCGCAACTAAGGCCTTCAGGCGAAGTCTTGACCGGAGCCTTTGGTTTTTCGGGTGGGGTTGGGGCAGGGGCAGTTGTACTCACTCGTTGACCTGGAGTGATTTGGTCATCGGAGTCATCTGCTTCGGATACGATGTCGAGATCTTCCGAATCCTCTGCATCTGGAACGCCGGGGCCTTCATCGAAGATGTCTTCTGGCACCGGTGCAGCCTGTTGCGCCATAACGTGTCGTCGAGCCCGGCGATCACGGATAGTCTTCTTGGACCGGAAGGAGGCGCAGGCTTGGCAATCACTTTCTTCGTGTTCCGGCGAGAGACAAAGGTTGCAGACCTTGTGTTGGTCGCTGTGTGGGAATTTAGCTCCACACTGGGGGCAGTTTTTGAATGGAGTCCTTTCCATTAGCTGAAGGCCCGAATGGTGTCGATAGGCCCCGCGGCCCGCGTCGACGACCGGAATAGAGTATTGGAGTTAGCGCGTCTAAAGGCACGCGAACTAAAACAATACCGTCGAGTTTGCGATGAGTTGCGCGCCGAAAAGGTTTGGAAAACACGGTACCGAACGGGAGCACTGAAGTTACATCCGAACCCAATGGCTGAAAAAAACAATCCGAGGATGGAGTCGATGCCCATGCGCACTATCGTCCAAGGGAGGAGTCACCTATCGTGACTACAAAAGACTTCTTCCAAGACAACAAAAGGTGCAAGCATCCGAGCCCAACACCAGATGGCGATCTATGCACAAGTATGAATTCTGCAGCTCATAAGCCTCGAACAAGCTGTTTCAACTAGTGCAAACAACCTTGGCAACCACCATGACTTCTGCCCCAAAAGGACCAGGTCTCCTCGTGCTCCACAGGTTGAGAGGACTGGCCTAGTCTGTAAGCTAGTACCCCTGGAATAACCCCTACATTTTCTGTACTGTTGGTGCAACTGCTTGGTTGGAGACAAGAGTCGCAAGGATCGACAGTCCTTAAAATCGCTTGAGTGCCAAATCAGCCTTTTCTTGAAACAATCTGAAGCCAAAGGGTAGGTCCATTAAGGACGCTTGGACATCTGAAAACCCGGCTGATCCCATCTGGGTGTGTTTTCTAAGCACAACACTGGTATCAATAGACCTGCCAACACAGTCGATGGTTTTCAAGCCAGCACACAAAGCACATTTTGCGGTTCGCAGGTCATTATGAACAGTTTGCACTAGCGAGGCTCTAAGGTATGCTGGGCCTGCCAGTAACCTCTCACTGGCCATGTACATTAAAGCCTGGGTGCAGATGATAAGAAGGCACACTGAGTTCAAGGATCATAAGGCTAAACTAGCCAAACAGAACATTCTCTTTCCAAAAGGTATCAAATGTTTTGACTCCAGTCAGAGGGTTGGTTGGAAAGACATTAGAAATTATTTCATTTGTGAAGGCCTGTACCACCAGCATTTCAGCTTTAGAATACTTTATCAGAAAATCAAAACCACTGGCAGCAGATCTAAGTCGCCTTCCAACAGGTCAACGGACTTGAAGGCCCGAGCACAGTTTAGATCAGGTAGCCACAAGAGTGACTGAGAGCCTTATTGAATGGCAATAGTGGCACAGAAGAGGAAGGACCTGTTTGAAGGAGCTCGGTTACTATATTTGCCTTAGTTTCCACAGCAGGCAACTGTAGATCTAACACTTCTGCTGTCCATACTACTGCTAAAGCAGCACTTTCTTCCATTGGTAGCAAATCCAGCTTAGTCTCTGAAGATCTACCCAGCTTACTGCCATTCTGTAAATCCAAGTATAGCATGTCATGTCATTAGAGTAACGCGAGGTAAGCAGGATGTCCACCTCATAATTGGTGTCGTAGGGAACATTTTGCATACCCTGAACTATGCCAGAGTCTGATTTGAACAAAGCCTCCAGCCTCTGATTCAATTGGGTGTACTTTAGTAATCTTGTAAAAAGGACATTCTTGGCGCTGAAGATTAAGGTTTAGGGTCGGAGACCAGCATTTGAGTCTTGTTCAGGGTGGTACAGGCAGAGTCAGCATTAGCACGTAAAGGACTAGCCTGGACGCAAGCCAGGATGGATGATCTTTCGATTAATGCCCTGGGTTCAAGTCCTACTTCGATTTCTTGTGCTTAAGGCGAGTTTTCAACTTTGTCTTACCTGACATTTTTACACAGTACTTTGCACATGACTGAGATCACAAGCGGCCCTGCAAGTTGGAGCAGTACCGATCTTTCACTCGTGACCTCTTCTTATGTTTGGCGATGTAGCTTCGCCTCCTGCTCCGGATCGCCATCAGGTGCATGAAAGTACATTTACCGCACAACTTTGATTTGTGACCGGAGCCTATGCACCAGAGACATGCTGTGCAGATCTGTGACCGACAGCTGCTTCCTGAAGTCGCGGCATGGCTTGAATCATGTTTTGTGTTCCCTGGCTCACCAAGGGAAATTTTGGAGTCAACGCAAAACCGACAAAGCTGGGAGCACAGTTCAATCTCCATCAAAAGGCAAAGAAAAAAAAAAACTGATGTTGGCGTGCAGGGGTGAGGCTTATATATGGCTCTTCTCTGTCACTTCCGGGGTGGTGCGGAGTCACCGCAGACCGATATGGTGTCCCAAAGACTATAGGAGCACTGCAGAAAAATGCTCTGGATACAGTCTGGCACATAGGGATATTCTAGGATATTCTAAAGGAGAGGAATCGACGGTCAGAAGTATCCATCACAATGCAACAGTAAAATCAGTGCCTTCACATCAACATTTATCATCGGAAGAGAAACCAAAATGTACATGCCAAATTATTCATACATGCTACAAGTAAAACAAAAAAATAAGTAAAAGAACATATTTTAAAGTAGGAAGAGATTGAATATCTAGACGTTATACATAAAATAGAGTTTATGCACCCAGCTACCAGGGGAGTCTTTTAATTAAAACAAAAGGTACTATGAAATGCTATTATGCTTGGTTGGCATTAAATGCAATCACATTTCTGGATAAAATTTAACCCTTAGATATACATGTGAATAACACCTTTATATCTGCAGAACAAACAGGATACGAAAATGTGACTATCATTAATTGTGCAATAAGGAAAAGGAAATCATTTAAAAAGTATATTTAACATGTATAGCACAACATCAAAAAGGTGTATTATTAGCCTTAACCACCCACACCCGAGACTTTTTTACATTTGAAATCAAAGGTAATGTTAGAAAAATGCAGCCCACTCGAACACGTATAAGCACAACAAAATAACTCCGTAACAGAAAAATAAATATAAATAATCAATTTATTCTGATATTTGGTTCCTTTTTATCCAAAAAATGAAATGACAATATTGTGCCCAAATATCAATTCACAACTGTTTACTTTAAATCTTCAAAGCGACTAATAACTGGCGCAAAAATGATCAGAACTCTGCATAATGTGTGAATGGAATTTAAGACTACAGCACTCTTGAATTGGTGACAATTAACTGTTTGAGCAATAAGACATCGGAGGCTTGAAATTGTAGACTTGGCGTATAGTTAATGAAGTATTTGCATTTCACAAGTGAAAATCATTCTATATTACAGGCTAGTCACAAACTACTCTCCATATAAATGTATGCATATTTAGTTTGTATATATTTTCTACATGTTTGCAAACCTATATTTACACGTGTACACACTTCATTCGGTTTCTGCGTTACAGTTCAATGCGTCCTTCAATGGGCAAAATGTAAGGAACAAGTACTGGTGCAATTCTATTAAGATAGCAGCACTAAGTTTATGTCTCACACACCACCCATATTAACATTGGATTTCATTATTTGGAATCAATATTCTCTGAATACAAGACCACTGTGGTGCGTCCAAGGATCCTTCACTTGTCACTGCAAAATGTGCAAAACGCCAAATAGATTGCCAGGAATAGCATGGGTTTGAATTACGTAATTACATTTTTGCAGTTCATACGTGTTCATTGCATTCTATACCGGTGAACATTTTTCTCTCTGTATCCCTCAGTCACCTGTAACACAGCAGTACTCGGTTGTGCTTCATTGACCACTTGCACGGGATTTACATTCAAATGTGTGGACAACAGAAGCAGCAAAATCTGTTTTACCATCACATTTGGTGAATTAAATACAACTCAAGACACAAGTATGATGCAATTAACATTTTTCGAACTTCCAAAAGAAAAAAAAACATCTTGAAACAGAATGGTAAGCCTAATATCAGATTTGATCAAATCTAGAATTAGTTTCTTAGGTATCCTTATAACGTGAAACAATTTAAACTCTTCCTAAAACATTCATGAACAGTAGAAAAACATTAATCATTTGAGGTTATCCTCCATTTACAACTAAACATAAAGAAGCATTTACAATACATTAAGGCTGTGCATGTAGTGCCCTTGCGCGGGATTTGTAGACTTCTTTTAAAAAAGCAACTAACAGTTATTAGATAAAACATAATAGACAACTGGTAGTTACACTTAGAGACTGGTAACATGAATGAAGTGTACAGATTCCAAAGGGCCCAACCTGAGTAAGCACTTGATACAATTAATCAACTGCACTTATAGAGCAAAACAAAACCTGTCACACACGAAATGTATTCAAAACGAACATGGAAATTAATTGCGATTGATGTCCATTAAGGTCGCACAGGCATTTAAAGGCATAATCTGTTGCTCTGCAGCCCACAGGGTGGCAGTTGCCTTTGCCAATTCCTACTACCATGCTTTGTATTGACTTACGGTGATAAACCCAAACTTGATGAAGATGGTTCAAGCTCTTTCAGGAGGAAAACAAAAACAAATATAAATCAGGGATGCTGCATATGTTACCACTGGGCCAGCAGACCAGATGTCCACCCACCACTAGGTGGACAAGACTGGAGTATTTTTTCTTATTTATAAAAGATTGCTACAGAACATGTCGAAGGTTTGTAGACACTGCTCCATTGTGCAAAATAAGTACCGTTAAATAATACAAAACTAAAAGTTCAAACACTTGAATAAATTCGGTTTTTTATTGAAATAGCTGACCTGTCCCAATGTTTAGCTTTGCTGTTTTTACTTAACAAACATCTCAAAAAATAACATGTAAAACAGAATGAAACATCAGAAAAAACTAGCTTAATGGAAGACGGAAAAGCAGCATTTTGTTTTTATCATAGCATGGAAGAGACTAGAAACTAAGTAAACTAATCTAACGTCAAAGAAGGCAGTTTTATTATTCTATACAAGTTTTATAAAATAAGGTGTATGAATGAAATTTGGTTAATTTCAGAAGGCACCTCAAGGCTAAAAGGCTTTTATAAATCTATAATTCTTTCACTGGTCAAAAATAAAACACACTTATTGCTGCTATTCAAGTAGCAAAGAATAACTCGTTTTTTGCACTTCAGTTAGCACAAGGAATCTCCAACATGAAGCCAATATTTCACTTGTAAAGAAACAATTGTAAAACTGAAGATTTCAAAACCTCCGGGATCCAGTGACTTTTCCATGTGTGCTTTAAGTCTGTTGAAGAGTGTAAGAAAAGTCACTGCTGTCCTGCGAAGCAACTGTTTTGTAGCGGCTACGTTCTGCTTTTGCCACTGAAGTACCATCTTAACAAGGGCTTTCGGATGCACGTTGCACTTAGGAGTAGAAGGTAAGCACGCTTTGATGATTTCCGCGGACAAGAAGAATGGGTGGGAGGTCTCTAGAGAGAGCATCTATCCAGGCCATATACAGTGCACTCGACACTGCTCCCTTTCGTGCAACTGGTAAACTCCTAGAACAAAAATACAAAAAAAAGTACGTGATTTCACTAAGGAACACACCATTTTAGAACTAGATAAACAGCAACAACAAGGTCTGAATGTAACAAGTACCGCTGTTCGATACAACTACCACAGAGTAAATCAAACACCAGCAGCAGGTAGGTTGCTCATCCAGATACGGCTATTTCAGCCACTACTAAAGCCTCATGGATGAGACTGGACAAGTCAGGGACATACCGTTTAAATAAATCCATTGGCCTAAAAAGTGCAAGTCTAAACTACACTACTTGGGGCATGACCACTTAAGTATGATTAATGGATGGTGGCACTAGCATTTACTGAAGCATCACACGTTTTTAAAATGTTATGTGGTTCAGAACTATACTCTCGAATCTAGTTATGGCTCATCAAACTTCTGTACCCATGCAAACCTGCTAGCTTACAAACTCACACTGCGTCACCAAGGGGCTGCTAGGATGTAAATCCATACCTATGTACCAAACATTCGACATCTTCCATTTGTTGGCAGTAAGCACCCGCTCAATGCTCGGCAACGATTAGCTGCCAAACCTGTGCCCCTCTATGTTGCCTATCAGCCACAGACCATTCTTTGTAAGAATATAGCAAGATTAGGCAAAACAATTATATGCAAAGCACTCAGACACCATATGGACGTATTCCCTCTGCTAGGAGAAACTGACATAACAAGCAACCCAATTTAGCTAGGCAGAGGGGAACCTGAACATCAAACCAATGGTGACTTAAAATAATGTTCACACAAACTTAAGTAGGTTCATCCTCCTCTATCTTAATTTAATGCATGAACCGACTGTACAAGAAATCATGTCAAAACCCTGCAATAACTCTGGAGGCAAATCAGTCAACTAAAACACAGATAGACATCGCCAACCAAGAAATGTAACTCCTATTTCTTCCACATAGAAAGATCTAAAACAATTCACAAAAGTAAATCTACAATGTCTCACTGGAGCCACCTGTGGACATCTAAAACGTGTTACGGGAATAAATCACAGGTTCAGTCTAGATTTACCGACTTCAGTATTTAATCAGCGGCTTTCTTAACTTAATTAAAAAGAACGATGACCTTGAATCGATAAAAATATTCACGCCTAAATCCATCTGAATCCAGATTGAGGTAACTTGCCAAAGTGCTGCATTAGTGAACGCAGAGAAGCACAAGTACAATGCATGGAACCTTTTGAGAATAAACATGCATGCACAAACAGCATATCTATTAGTCTAAAGGGATGAATGAAAAAATTCTTCCCACTAAACTAATATTGAAGTCACATCCTGGTTGAAGAGTGGAATGCGAATTGGTCATTCAAATCCTGTTAAGCTATAAGCTTTTATTTACCTCGAGAATTTCTGCCACATATGGAATAACCACTATCGGAATGAACACAACAAAATCCTTAAACAATGCTCAGTAAGATCCTTGTAATCTGGCCAGAAAAGTGACTATATATTTGACGTGGAGAAATTCATGATGCCATGCATTTAGGCAATGTGAGAAACACACAATCCAAAAGGAAACTGTTCTTTATAAATGGTGACAAGACCTTGTTTGAAGAGTGCAAAGACTCGGATTCTTGATCTCCAAGGGAATATCCATCGCTAAGGAATATGGACTAGGGCTACAATTGGATTTGCTTGAAATGCATGTTAACATGAACAATATTGGACCCACAGAAAACCTAATACCGATACAGTCTACTAGATTCAGAGAAGTATGAGCTGCCCATGCCGGAATGAGTCCCAAGCTGCAAAAGAAGAAGGGACCAAGAGTTTTATGTGAATCTGAAAATATACTGGGAGACATGTCTTGTTTTGTGGGGTGGGTAGTGACATGGATTAATTTACTCAAAGCCCTGAATCTCAAGGATAATTCCAGGTTAATATTGGTTAACAGCTTGTGGAGATTGTCCAGCAAGATGGGCTGTGTTCCGAATCACAACAGCACTTGGGGTGGCAAAATGTATAATTATGTCACGCACAAAAAAGCAAGCATCGATTAAGGAAATCTCAAAGTTGGCAACTACGCAAAGTTTCACATGTATGTCTAAGAGGAGATCAGAGATAGTGAAGAAAATCTGAGACCTGTACATTGAATAATACAACTCAAGTGAGCTAGCGCTCTTGGAGGTTTAGGAGACCGGTTTTAACTAGCTCTCCAAGTTACTTAATGGGCTGGAGATTGTAAGATGAAGAGACAGTAACGCAGAAAACCACAAGGCAAAGGGCCACGAGTTTTGTGAGCAGTAAGTTTAATATAAGAATGCACTTTACACAGTCATGTTAGCGACTGTAGCTGTAGTTACACCATACTCGCCATAGGGAATGCATTCTTTTTTTTAAAACTTTTTTTTTTAAATCAACATTGGCCTCATTTGATAAAACGTAAAGTAAATGTGAAGTTAAAAGTAGTTGAAGGGAGAAACGGCTATGAGGGAGCAGGGTTCAGGGCGTCACAAAATGTACTAAAACCCCTCATGTTAGTTCGCAGAGGGGAAGAAAGTGTTGCACCTACAGCAAAGGGAGTTTGATTAAAAAATAGATACCATAAAACGTGGGATCAGGTCTTAAAAAGGTGTTTGCGTTGATAACTTCGGCATAGTTTGACAAATCTTTATTGGTTAGACACTTAGGGGGTTATTCACAAAGGTAAACTTACACTCTTGGTGTAAGTTTACTATTTTTTTTGCTATTTGAAAACTAAGAGGATAGTTTTACGTGTACTATCTTTCCGACTGCAGAGAGTGCCCAGTCTTTTTATTTGTGGAGTTCTCTGCAGTCAAAGATAATACACGTAACTCTACACTCTAAGTTTGTGACCAGCAAAAAAAAATCATAAACCTACACTAAAGGTGTAAATTTACCTGTGTGAATAAGGCCCTTATTAAGTATAGCTTACTTGTGGTATCTCAAGTTTCCTGCAGATGTTTCAAGAGGGTGTGGAGGGGTAAAAGTTAAAGGGATGAGTCAGAAAAGCTTTGATTGGTCTTTAATTATTTTGGGGAATGGGAGAATTAAACTTCAGACATTCCTTCTTTAACATGGAGATAGGCAATGCCCTGTGTCCAGAGACTGCTCAGAGCGGTTTAAACAGGTTTAGGTGAGGTGGTGGCTGTGTGGAGGCCCTGCTGAGCTGCTTTGGGTGTGGCGGGGGCTGGGTACAGGCCTTCTACATAGCAATATGCCACGGCACTTTACATAGGTCAGCTGTCGTATTCCTTATTAATGGTGGTTACATCCACCTTGCATTGCAGTGTCAGCGCCTCGCAGGAATAAGGACCACAATTACGCTAACAAATTACTTCAACACATTCTGATATTCCTATCAGAGGTCCATGAACTGGATCATGTAAAGGGACTAATAATCAGTCCAGTTCAAAACTTCCGACTGCAAATATAGAAACTGCAACATCAGAGGGCCATAAAAAGGTTGATTTAAGCTTTCCAGTTGCTAGACATTTCATGGACTATCATGAAAGTCAGTCCGAGATGCTGATTTGTTATTTGGAATTGAAAAGATAATGAAAATTAGTCGAGTAGGAGACCACAAGATGATGCTACGCAGATTGGAATCATAAGATATTTTGGAATTAAACAGCAGAAATCTGGCAGGATTAAATATGAATGAGCAATTGCCCGTGCTTATTGGTTAAGCTGAGGCTTCAAATAGAAGTTATGATGGATATAATATATTGGTTTATCTGGATGGAGTCAAACTAAGAATAGGACATTTACATTATGTTTTATGTACAGATCGCAATCCATTGCTCATTTGGGCATGATGCATATTGTGGAAGATGGAAGGCCAGTCGATTATCATGAATGTCAGGCAGACATTTGCAGACTCGTTTCTCGTTGATTGCCCACAAGAGGTCGGCTATCTGTAAAAGCTTTGCTACAGGGCTAAGGTATGTAGTAAGTGTTTAGTCTCCTAGGGGCTTTGAATATTAGGAGGAAGTGGGGTCTGCATGAGACGTTGTGCATAGGGGTAAAGACTGTATGCACCAGGTACTTGCTCACCAATGCATGCTTAACTGTTCACAAGAGAATCAGCTACCTCTAAAGTGCTTGGCACATGGTGAGGGCTCTGACTAGTAAGGCTACCACACATGGTGCCTTGTGTGTCTATAAGGAGTGGTCTTTCCGTAGACTGGTTATGCACAGGGCAAAGACTGTTTGCAGTAGGTGCTTTCCTACTCATGGGTGGGTCATTGCCCAAGAGAGGTCCGCTATGCGTGAAGGGTTCGATACAGGGCAAAGGCTGTGCGTATTAGGAGGCTTGGCAACCTGAGAACACGTGTGAATTGGACCAATGGAATCTTCATCCAAGAAAAAGCCACTCCAGGGGTCATCCCTTTCAAACCTGCTCTTTAACAGCTTCAAGTGGCAGTTGGCTCAGAACGATCCAGTATCATCTGAACCTCCAAATGTATGTGGACAATGCTCAAATCCTCTTTCTACTAGAAAAACAGAGTAATCATGCCAATATTTTCCACCTACAGCTTTCTTGCATTTTTCATAATTAGTTTCTATTGCCTGACAGAAACCACAACAGAAATCCGGATAAGAGTACAGGAATTCACCTGTAATTCAAATAACCTGCCAATATAGGAGCACCACCTTTCACAGCTTTGAATGTTAGCTACCTAGGAGACATTTGACCCAGACCTCTTGATACCCCAGATCAATGGGGTTGTGAAGAGCATCAATCGGCAGCTCTCGCTACTCTATAGAATCATGTGCCCAGAGAAACTCCTCAACAGGCATTAAATGCTCTGGAAACAAATCGAGAATATGTCAAGTACTGTGGTTGATGCCTCACAATAAACCAGAGGCGGCTCCTCTGCTAAGGAGGAGTGTCGTACCATTGCTTTGAAGCACTGCAAAGGAAAAAATAAAATGATAATAATGGAAGTTATTATTTTTGCATTCCCATTGCCGACAGGTTAGGGTGGGGTGGGGATGGGTACCTTGACCCAGAGGAAGGAGGAGAGGCTAATGCTGCACCTAAAGTGCACAACTGTTTGGCCGGCCGTCTGCGGCTGGCCAGTCATGCGCACTTTGCATGTTCTCCACCCAGGCTGCATTACAGCCTGGATGGAGAACATGCCCAGGCCACCAGCACGGTCTGAGTTCCGAACCACAGCACTCCGACCAATCACAACGCTATCAGCAACGCTGTGATTGGCTGGGGCGTCTGGAAGCCTGGGTGCTGGCAGAGAGGTGGTGGCGATCCGGTAAGTTTTACATTTTTTTTATTTCCTAACGCCCCCACCTTCCCCCGCCCTGTCCCCTAACAGCCACCACTGCATTAAGCCAGCCTTGAAAGCCCTCTAGTCTGTGGAGATTCACAAAAATTAAACGTCTGTAACATATACAAGGCTTACGGGGAGAGATTTCTAGGATAGTGGTAAGGATTTGCTGCTCACTATTTGACCAATAAAAACCTGCAATAAAGCAAAGGCAAAATAATCTCTCAATGAGTATCAGAATGAACTAACAGGAATATCTCGACAGGGATCCAGGCTGTGGAACTCACTTAACCAAAGGCTCTGGGCAGAACTACACAGCAACAGCCTGAAAAGTAACTTTTCCTTTCAAGCTTATAACTAGTGACTGAAGTATTTAACTCCAACTCTTCCCTCAACTTTGTATTTTGCCTAGGTCTTTGAAGTATCAAAAGGAGCATATAGCACCCAATAAAAACTCGAAATTAAGACAAGATCACAAGGCCTTTATTTGCGACCCAGATAGTGGACAAAAACCTTGAAGAATGGTCCTGCTGTCAATTGTTTTTTATATTAACTCCCACACCAGCCTCACCTACTACAACATTCCCAATTGGTAGTCTCTGTAGCCAGTTGCTCCACCAAGTCGATAATGCAAAGAGAAGTTTCAGAAACGGAAGAGTATATTAGATAATCAGGTTTAATCAATGAGTGCTTCACAGAAGTAAATTAACGTGTGATTCTCTTAAAATGACCAAGAAGGGATGAAAGACTGAAGACTTCTTAGCATGCAACGTGTGGGAAGAATACAAAGATGGCCTACAGAGACCGGCCTTCAGCTCTCAACCACAATGGTCCTTACTATGATGGCAGTCTGACGAGCGTCCAACCGCCATCAAAGCGGGATGGATACCGGCCGACATGTAGTCGGCGGTTCCACCCGCCTAATTACAGTCCGACCACTGTGCAGGCGGTTGGAAACATATCTATTTCTATTGCGGCTTGTGCAGCGTCCGGAAAAGGGCAGAAGCACAAGCCACAATAAAAATAGGCATGTTTCAAACATCTATGCACCGTGTGCCAGGCACTATGAGGTGGCTGGCACAGGATCCATGGATGTTCGGGGGGCACCACATGTGCCCCCCAATCCCCAAAGTCCCTTTCCGTCTGCCTGTACATGGCGGTCGGACCGCCATGTACAGGCAGAGGGAAACTGACATCTGTCCCTACACCGATGTTCTTCGACCGCCGGATAATAATCTGGCAGTCGGACCGCTTCTATGGATGGCGGTGAGACTGTCCCCAACGGTCTGTCGGTGGCAGTCAATAATTTAAACTATTTTTTTTTAATGATTCAATACTGGACAACTTCTAAATTTGCCACCTATTAATTCTTCAGAGGATGAAAATTTAACTAACAATTTTCTTTTAGTATATCTTTTTGTACATCTGTGAAACACAGATCAGGTCGTCAACATAAAAGTAAATGTTTACAATAAATACATACACAGTACAAGTAAAACAAATAGCTCTGCAAGAAATTTGCTAACTCACATGACTATAATATTGGCGGTACTTGAATGCTCCTTTAGCAGTTCGTTTAATCTGATTTGACGGTTGGTCTGCAAAAGAAAGACAAAGATCTTTGTAAGAATTCTTCAAGTGTAATCTGGCCTAATCGACATTTTAGTTGCAAACACCACATCTCTGGAAAAACAGTAACAAATATCATGTGCCACTTCACAAAGACTGCTAGGAAATAACATTGTTTACAAATGGAACTATTCCATCAATGCACACAAAACACTGAACGCGCTCTAAAAAGGCAAAACATTTACATTTGTCTTTTCTCTGTGTACAATTATTAGAACGTTTAGTGTACAGTATATAGCAAACATTACTGGCAAAAGGACCTATTTTATAGCACCTGCTGTGGTTACATAAATTATAAAATTATGTACCCTTTCAGCCAACATGGAAATAAACAGAAAAAATTCCTAGTCTTCTTGGGTGTAAGACATCACAATGTGATCTAGCTAGAGGACTTGTTATAAATGGCTAACAAAACACAGGTAGCACTGTCCTTACTCACATAATGTTTAGAGGTTCGCAAATAAAGTTGCCACATCACGACACTGGAGCTCCTCACTTTTGTTGCTGGGTCTCACGCAAAGATTAACACTTTAGCATTAGAAATGAGGTTCAGAACGCTAACAACTAGAAAAAAAATGATGGTACTGCGGAGGCAGGTGAAAGATGCTGGCTTCAGCACAGGACATCTGGGAACCAAATGGTTAGGCACATTTTACCTAGGCGCACAGGATCCTAATTAGTGAGCTATTATCGCTTGACTGTAACTGCACTTATTAACTACTTCGTCATGGTGGGATGGACATGGATATTTTTCTGACCAGTGCCGGAGAACAAAGAGTTACTTACCTTCAGCAGTGAAAGACCATCTTTGATCATGTACACATCAAGTGGGGATCACACAAATACATTTCAAGCATTACATTTTTAGGCACTCTGAGATTAAGTGATTTGCCCAGAATCACATGATGCTCAGCCTGGTTCAGAGGCAGTGATCTGAGACTAAGTCATCAGGCTCCAAGGTCAGCAGCTCTACCCACTATCTCTTTCCTGCTTTCAGAAGAAGTACAAGAGTAAACGGCTGATTACCACACAAAATGCTGCGGCACAGAGCAACCTAAAGCAGCTTAATTTCATGCATCCAACATGTAATGTTTACTAAACAAATAATGGTATCAGGGTAAGCTATAGGGAGATATCAAATAGTAAAAACTCTGAGTAGGACAGAAGCATCAGTTCTATTCCTAGAGGAACTCAACCGGATAGCTTCCGAGGAAGTCCTTAAACTCCTTGTTAGCTAAGGAATGTGGAATGTCAAGGAGTCTCAAAAAGGATCAGCAACACTGTCGGAGCATTACAAAATAAAAGAAAATAATAAATCAATTGGTGAAAGCAGTTATTACTGAAACTGCCCGCTAAGCACTATAAATTTACTGTATTGTTGGTGGAAAGCCATTGAAGGCAAGGCAAAGCCAACTGACTGAGCTTTAGCCCTGCTTGGCTTACATTTGAGCATCCATAAAGCAGTCATCAGCTTGTGTGACATTCACCCTGACCTCCACTGAGGCAAGAGAAATGCCCATTGCTCCAGCATCTTGGTCACAACTGCAGCGAACGAAGGTGTCTACACAAAGACTAAATATGGGATGGTAAATTATGCTTTGAGGCATGGTGGTATTCAGTTTTCCCACATTTTCAAAGTCTGCCCGCAATGAACAACTCTAATTTAACAGTTGTATGTTGACCCCTTGGACCACTAAATTATTAGTACGTTTTAGGATAGACCAATGAGCTACAAATTGCAATACAAAGAAATAGAATAAACAGATATGTAGCCCTCCGCGACAGATCGCTCGAGAATCACTAAGGTAATGGGTAACAAACTATTGTTATTTCAGGTATAACCAGAAAAGGTTGCCTTTTATGTACTGGAAGGGTATATGGGAAGGTATGGTTCTCAATCAACAGGAAGCGAGTTCCAGAAAGGATCTGTGGCTCCTTGATTTGAGCTTTGACTGTACTGAATCTTGATACAATGAACTCCTGCTTCTGAGCCCTCTTTATCTATGCGAGTGAGAATATTGGGCAGATAAAGCTTATTCAGAAGTTAAGTATAATGGCTTTGCAATCCAGACAAGCCAATTTGAATTAGGCTCTTGCTTCTATGGTCAGCCAATGTATGCTATTAGGGGCTAAAGTGATAATGATCCAACTTTCTTGATGAACACAGCAGTCTGGCACTGGGGTGCAATTAAGTTTCAAGCAGAGAGCTTGCAGACTTTGATAGCACAGCAAGAATGACCATGCCAGAGGTGTAAGCTGTAGTTTGCTGTGAGGTCATTGGCATTAGTCGGAGCACGAAACCTTCAGTTTGGTAAAGTTTCATTTCATATCACAAACATTTTTTATTCTTATCCATGTAGAAAAGTGCAACCTTGCCATTCAGGGAAGACCCGACCACGCTAGACTGAGCAAGTGGTTTCTCAAGAAAATGATAAGAATGTCTTTGGGTAGCTGATATTTATTGCAAAGACATTTTGAGGCAGTTTCAAGTGTGACTTCTTTCAAAAGAGAGTCTGCATCAGGAAATGGGCCTTGATAACTAGCACTAGCTTCAGTGGCGGATACGCCGGGGCAAAGGCAAAGATCGATGGATGAAGATTCAAGTGATTATGCATGCTTTGAGAAATACTTGGGTGGGTGCAAATCCATGTTCACTATGATCAGCGTATGGCACTGATGGAGCAGAGTAAATAAAAAAATTTAACCCCTAACAAATTTTATAAATAATTAATAAATATGTTCGTTTAAATGTATTAATCAACAATGTACGTGAGGGAAGGGTAACACGCAAGTATATGTGCTGAATAATCTATTTACAAATGTCTGTGTGTCTAATTATAACATAAAATAATTGCGTACTAAATAAATAATAAATGCATGATTTGTGCTTCATAGAATATAAACGTGACGTTGCAAAAACAATACTGATGGTAAGAAAGGAACAGCTTAAATGTTGCTTTCTGCTAGGTAATAACTAATTGGGGTACGTAGATGACGGGAGGGAAACGAAAAGGCTATGTTTCTCTATTTTAATTATGTTTTGTTTATTTCTAAATAGTGCTTCTAAGTCTAATCGAGTGGCGATATAAAATGGCTGCCGTTTATTAGAGTACGCATGCGCTGAGAAAACGCATGACAAGGGAGAAAAAGTTGGAGAAAGACTGACCACGTGATGGTGCTGAAAGGCTAGGATGCAAGAATGGTCAAGGCTGATGTGACCTAATTGAACTGATAGTGTGCCGTGGTGATCAGCAGAGAATCGTGGGAAACAGTTTTAAGAGAAAGGACAATGCCTGCAGAGTTCTCGAATGTATCGAAAGAAGTTACAAATGTACTGATCGAAGCGGATGGAAACATGTCTTGAACTGTGAGAAAGGAAATGAACATATGCATTCCAGAAGAACAAGCTGGATCCGGGAGAACTTCATTAAAAATGAATAAATGAACTGAGTGGACCAATGAAAGAAAAGAGCGTTATTAATGTTGCAACAATTTAGTTAGCAAAGTTAGAATTAGGGTATAAGAAGGCCTACTCTTAGTGGGAGGGGTAGTTGGTGTTGGAGTTGGTGGCTTCCAGTGCTTGGTGCTCCAGATCGATCCATTTTATTGAGCGGGAGATGCTGAAAGACTGTTAGATGAGACGGGTTGCGGTAGCTGATGCTGACGAGCTGAAGTTTCTGTTGCGGTCTTATTTTTCCAGTTGAGTATGAGAATCAGGTTATTTTTCAACTTTAAACTTAGGTTAGAAATCATTAGGCTAAATTAGGAAGATAGGCAGGTAATTAGGATTTTTCTTCATGACAAAATTTCCTTTCTGCAATAAAATTGATTTTGCTTAATAAATATTTGAATTAATAATGTATGAATAATTGAATAAAGTCTAAATTCTTTTCCATGCCTTTAAAATTATATAAATTTTGAAATTCTTAAATCAAACTACTCAGTGATTATTACTAAATGGTTGTGAAATTAGTAATTAGTTATTGTGATTTAGCTGGTCTTGATCACTATGAACGGATTCTTTACTAGATGATCCATCGACAAACAATGAGCAGGAATATCTTAAGAAATAACTAAGAAAGCGATAGGTTAAGGTAATAAGGTATCCCGGCTCCTTCCAGCGGTACATCATGGTGATTTTCATTTAGTTTTTCTTTCTCCTAGGAGTATAGATTCGTAAAGGTGTAGAGGAAATCCAGGTGTGTGTGTGTGTGTGTGTGTGTGTGTGTGTGTGTGTGTGTGTGTGTGTGTGTGTGTGTGTGTGTGTTAGGCGATGTTATGGGCCCCATCGTCATGTGGATGTGAGAAAATATAAGTCGCCCCTGGATGACCGATAAGTGACCTAGGAGGAAATAGTTTTCATTGTATCCGCTGCATCAGCACCACCAAGGGTGGCCTCTAGTTAACAGGGTTTACGAGAGACTGAGTACCTTGAGCCTCAACTGCTATTTAAAGCCCTACTGACAAATCTAGGAGATGCAGATGAACTGGTGCTAGGGGGCAGCAGGACATGGAGAAAAATAGGTGTGCCAGGCCTTCGAAATGGCTTGGTCAGCCTTCTCAGCTACTGAAGGATTCTCAATACCTGGAGACTTCAATGGCTGCAAGGTCAATCCTATCAGGTCTCCACTTGGTGAGTAAGAGACCACATCTTCTCAGCAGATTTATTTCCTTCACTAGTGCATCAGTGGCAGAACCACTTCTACACTGGGTCCTAATGAGGGTGAAAGACTCAGAAAACATTTCTGGTAGCCATAGAACAGTAGGGACAGGTAGACTAAGGCAAAAAGACAGATCATAAGACGACCCTGATAAAAGAATTTACTGAATGTGAGAAATGGGTCCTAGTAACACAATTCAGTGGAAAAAAGGAAATTAGTGGTAGTGTGCTGTGCATGCCTGCAAGATTTGGGATGGGAGCTTTACATGGAACTTGCATGCAAAGCTCAGCATAAAAACAGCTACAAAAGCAGTTTGATCAGTTTACTATTAAACGAAGTCTAAAAAAGTGCATGAAAGAAGCAAAGACTGCATTTACCACACTGCTTTTAGGCAATAGCAAAATCAGCCTTACAGAGGCACACACTTGTGAAAAGTTATGTGCTGCTTTGTGTAAATTCTACCACAATCTTTTCATGTTCATAAACAGATCTTTTCACAACCGGCAGCGACAGCAAACATGGAGTTGCTTAGTTACAACTTCTGAAGCCAATCGAACAGCAGCATTTTAAACTATATAAAAGGAGGTTCAGGAAGACTTTGGAGAGCCCAAGGCACACAGACTTGACAATCATATGCCGCAGCTTACCACTGGCATGACTGAACATTTGACCTGCCAATTTGAGGCAAGAAGTAGTTGGGAAACTGTTTTAGGTAATAAAAACAGGTTAATTAAACTGAAATCTGTGGCTGTAAGGAAAGAACTTGACTAAAATTTAACCACAGATTTGAGACAGTCTTTACCAGTTGAGAATGGCCATCTACTGAGTCAAAAGGCGAAGCCTTCATAATTCCACTCTGCCCCCAACAGCAATAATTGCAGTCTTGTCAGAGCTGATCCTCAGGCATTTTTCATTTATTCGATCTAGCTCAGTCATTCTAGGTCAGTTATTGGCAGCGGTCACCATCCAGACAAAATGTCACCTGGTAAGTAAGAGGTTCCACAAACATTAAAAATACTTGGGGGAGTGATAAGCAATGTGGCACAAGTTAGATGATTTACCAGAGAGGCAAACCTAGTCAAAGCAAACTGTTGAACAAGAAATAAAAGTGAAGGTGGATTGTTTTAATTATTCCTAGCCACTGGTAATTGCTATGGACTGAAATCCAGTCCAGATTTTGGTCTAGATTGACATAGCAAGCGAAAGATTATGGTTCAAGAAACTGGCAAGGAAGACTGCCAAGACAGTTTAATTCAAACATTCCCTTTATCACTTGTTTGCTGCATTAGGCACTCAAAGTGCAACTGATATCTCAGACGTGGGCCTCCTGCTCAGTGCGTCACAGGATTTAAGGGATACCTCACAAGAGCCAAGTAGGTCAAAACTAGTCTGAAGTTGCTTATGTTCACCTATGGTGAGGACCTCGCCTAGCAGAGGAGGCTGGACAGTTGCTAATTGAGAAGGACAAAGACTGCTTTGCACATGGCACGTCTCCTTCTAGAGTGGCACAGTGAGTGAAAAACAACAGTCTAGAAAGCAGCTCATCCGACTGCCCATGGTAAAATTAATTCAAGTATGCCTTCCATTACTTATGGTTCATGTTGAAAAAGAAAAAACGAAAGTGATCCTTCCACATCAACTTCCTATAAGTGAATAACAAGGTTGATGTAGCAAATTGTGTCAAGTGCCATACTAAGCTTTATTCATTCCTCTAGGCTATCAAACTATCACACAAAATTGTATAGGCAAAAGAGGAGGTGGTTGGGCTGTTGTGTTCAGGCAAACATTACATAACACTAAAGCTGGCGACGTCTCCATACAAGGTTGTGAGGCCCATTTCACCAGATGCAATCCTACACCATCTTCCTCCTGTAACTTCCTGCTTCTTTACAGACTTAGGACCTAGGAATGCAACATTTCCAGACACGGTTTCAAACCCGATAACACTACACTCCAACCTATGCATTTTGGCTGACCTTAACATTTGGTTTGACAAAACCAATATGCCCCATCCAAAAACAATAATCGCTGGCCTAGACGCACTGAAACTGAATCAGATCGTCCACAAACCCACACACATCGCTTGACACATCCTAGATGTTAATTGTTGCAAATACAGAACTAGCTACCTTTCAAACGATGACTCCAGTCACATGGTCATACCACCATTTGCTTGCTTTTCAACATAAAAGCAACGCACCCAACACCACTTTACGTGCATCCACCTATCGACCGCGGAATAAACTCAATTTGAAACACTTAGAAACACAACTAACATACAGTACAGATCTAGACACAAATTCTGTTAAAAAAACCATATGAGTGGCTACAGGAAGCTTTTGATATCCTAATACCACTAAAACAACACAACAGAACAAAAGAAAACAGGCACCTTGGAGAAATACAGAGATAAAAGAGATAAAACAACAAATGTGAAAGCTTCAACATTCCTGGCTCAAAACAAACACCAATCAAGACAAACTTCACCTACAGAAACTGAACAGATTATACAAGTCCACTATAAAAAAAAAGCTAAGAAAAGGTACTACACAGACAGAATTCAAAATACTAAATGTGCAAATAAAGATTTACAGAATTTCGTAAACCAATTTGTCTAGAAGCAGCTCATCACGTTACTCAAGATTTTACAGACAAACTGGCAAATCATTACAGGGCCAAAGCAGACACATTGGACTCATATTTAAAACAAAGAAAAGCACAAATGCCGACCCTTTTCCAAAACAACAATCCAAGAATACTCTAACCCAGCCTCTCCATTCCTTCCAACAAATTTCACACAATAAATTTATGGACCTGGTCAAAGCAAGCAGGCCTGCCAGCAGCCCTTGCGACCCGTGTCCACCACAAACCTTCAAGACAACTCTTCTAACAACCTCTGCTGCCACACCAGTAAGCATCATCATCAACAATTCCTTAACTACGGAATATTTCCAGAAGAACTCAAAAAGGCATAAATACGCCCATGAAGAAAACTAACCAGGACCCGCTGAACCCCCACAACTGCAGACCGATTACAAATGGACCTTTCCTGACAGCCTGATGGAAAGAGCAGCATTCGCCCAGATGTCACAATTCATTGAAGAACATGCAATACTTTAGGACTTCCAAACAGGATTCAGTCCTGGAAGAGGCACAGAATCTGCACTCGTTGCCATCTGGGATGACCTTAAGAACACAGTTGACCGCAACGGGGTTGCTGCACTACTTCTCTTGGACCTCTCAGCTGCCTTTGACACAGTTGTCCATGACACTCTGATACAAAGACTCTACGAAGCGGGCATAGAGGGGACTGCTCTAAACTGGATCGCTTCCTACCTTCACAACAGAAATAATGTCATCCAGACTCCCCCTTTCACATCCAAACCGTACTTCACCTAAAGCAGGGGTCCCTCAAGGCTCTATCATCTCACCCATGCTTTTCAACATCTGTATGAAGTCATTACCGGCACTGATCAATCAATTTCACCTCACGTGCTACACTATGCAGATGACACGCAGATACTCCTTTAACTGGAATACCTCAAAGACATTAGAAACTCATCCATTTTCAGGTGTCTCAGAGCCGTGGATCAATGGATGACATGGAGCCATCTCAAATTTAATGTTTCCAAAATAGAAATACTCACGTGCGGCGATTGGAAAAATTATGACCCGCTCGCCGTATGCCCTGATGATCTGGGAACACCGCCTAAAGTACCAACGGAAATAAGAAACCTCGGAATGACCATGGACTCCAAGCTATCAATGAATGCCCAAGTGGACAAACTAGCAAGATGAAGCTTTGTTACTATAAAAACTCTGCGATGCATCTTCCCCCATCTGGAATTTCCAAACAAGGTCCAGGCTACCATCTCTCTTGTTCTGTCCAAACTCGATTACGCCAATAGCCTCTACCACAGATCACCTTTAACTATGAAAGGACTACAACGGATTCAGAACTCTGCTGCCAGACTACTCTTACATATAAAGCCACAAGCCCACATCTCCCCTGCCTTGAAAGCCCTGCATTGGTTACCGGTTGCCAGAAGATCCACATTCAAGCTGCTTTGTATCACCCACAAAGCGATACATGGTACAGGACCGCTCTTCATCAGGAATAAAATCACCATATACATTCAAAAAAGGAACCTCCGCTCTAGAGTGGCACCTCGCCTCAAAAACCCACCGTACAAGAAAAAAGACATGGGTGGCAGATTCTGCTCTGTTCAAGCAGCCAAACTATGGAACTCTTAACCCCTGAACGCAAGATCCACGGATAACCACCTTATCTTCAGAAGAGTACTCAAGAATTGGCTCTTCCCCCACATAACCACCATACTCAAACAAATATACAGCACATCCCTCTGTACATCAGCATTAATTTGGACTTTAGATATGTACTTACATGTGTATTGCTTTTTATAAACATGTACAATTGTTTTTTAAAATATAGATATTCATTAGTTCTGCTTAAAAAATACATATTATAGTTACATTATTCAGTTTTAACATGCATATAAGTAACTGCATAAATAGGTAAATCTTACCATAACGATTAAATTGCTTAACTACTGAATTACAAATCATAAAAACAAATTAATTCAAAGTACAACACTTGAAAGCTGGAGTTTATTAATCACAACTTTGATCTACTTATAATACCTTCCTTATGCATATATACCTTCCATGTACTTATGTATCTATATATTGATTACTTTGCTTCTAATTCAGCACATCCAATGCACTACCCTATTTCTCACACTATACCGCTCTCAATATATATCCTCTACCTCAACTCTGACTCATCTCAAACCTCATTCTACTAGTCTTTCCAATGCACTACCCTATTTCTCAACCTATGCCTCTTATCTATACATCCTCTACCTCCACTGTTTCATTCATCCCAAACCCCATACCAATATCATCCCAAAAAAACCCCTTTCTATACTCTTACCTCCTCTACCCCTCCTTGCATCAACTCATACCGCTTTTACTATTCAGATCTCCCAAAAAACCTTTCTAAAACCTTCCCTCTGACTCTTCCCCCTCCACCTCCCCTTTACTCATCCCAAACCCCCTCCTACTGCTATGAACTCAAAAAAAAAAATCATGACCCTGCCCTCTATCCCTCCACTATTCCTTTTCAATCCAAATAACAGACTAACAGGTCCACCACTCAAATTAACTTCATATTTCCCTATACTAACTCACTAATCCGGTTTGGTTTGGGTATAGCGTGCTACTTATCGAAAAAGCGCTTCAACACCTCTTCAGGGGTAGCAAGCGCTAAATAAACGCAAAAATGTTCCCTCTTCTATCCCCCCACTATCCTAAGTCCAAATAACAGGCTCACATATCCGCCACTCAATTTACCTTCATATTTCACTATATTGATTCACCACTAATCCTTTATGGGTTCCGGAGTAGCATGCTACTCGCAGAAAAAGCACTTTGATGCCTCGTCAGGGGTGGTAAGTGATAGATAGAGATATATATATATATATATATATATATATATATATATATATATATATCTATATCTATATATCTATATATGTGCAATTACAATTGTGATTCCCACACATGATTTCAATGCTACATGGTGGTCACTGAGAACATTGTGGAATTTTAGAAAATTATAGAACTAAATTACAATGCAAGTTGCTAAGACTTAAAAACGGAATACAGGAAATGGAAAGTTCCTGCTTTAGAGATCCCTCCCAACCCTCTGAATCAATCTACTCACACAACTGAACTGTGGGAGGATACACTGTACAGTGCTTGATCACTTGGTAAAATGCATAGATACACAAACACCTTGCCACATCTCATTAGCACGGGTCTCTTCCACTGTGCAGAGTATGCAGACTCATTGTGTGCTAAAGTTACATAGGCAGCTCAATAAGTAAAAGGCATATGGATAAAAATGGTAGAGGAATGCAAGGCAGTCAACTTATACAAGAGGGGAGAGCACCTCAGAGAAAACAAACCCATCATTTTGACTAGATTATGGTCCAAAGGACCAGTAAAAACAGGTAACTAGTTAGGGTGCGTAGCGGAGTATAGGAGGAAGGATCTGTGCCTTCATATGAATAATGTAGTGCAGAGTTTGCAGGGTTGGCTTGACAGCTTTGAGAAGTAAACCATTATGTTACGCAACATTAACACACTAAGAAAGGGAGAGGCCCAGGACAAGGGGCTTAGTATACATTAGTTTCTTGTTCATACTGAACATTCATTTGCAGATATAACTGGTACATCTGTTCGCTCCAAAAAATTAACAGAACATTTCATCAGTAGTTTATTACAAATCACGAAAGAGAAATGTAGGACTGAAAAAAGCAAGTATCAGAAGAAACTTAACCTTTGAGTTTGAATATAGGACAGAAGAAAACGCAAAGAATTAGTAAAGTGCTGATCCATTTAAAATAGTTAACAAAATCCTGACAAAGGTGGGGGGTTGAGGCTGAACTAATAGGCTGGCAAGGTAAAACGTACCTTTGTTTTATATAATTCAATCTCATTATCAGTTATCCTCCATGGTTCATCTTCTTTCATTTTGTCTGCCACGTCTTGCTCCAGATCATCTTCATGTAGCCTATAAGGTTCGATCCGTTCTTCAAAGGCAGCGACACTAAGGAAAACAGAAATTCTATTATGCTGAGCAGAAGGCAAGCACAGTTGTAGTTTTATTTGATACACCTAATAAAAATCTACAAATAAAGCCTAGTTTAAACCTTTTTGTCAATGAGAAATGTTCCCTGAATCAGGGAGTTGCACGTTCCTCAGGTAACTATGATGTTCTGCATACAATGGCTTCTAGGCGTCCCATTCTATCTGATGGAAACAAACATGTTATTTCCACCTATCCCACACACACATTAAAAGATATGGAGGACTCTAGGTCCGCCATGCAGGCTTCCAAGTTGCAGAATGCGGTTTCACTGAAAATTTGATTATTTTCAGAAAACATCAAGTTCTGAAAGGTTGAAGAGCTTCAGTTTTCAATAAGTCCCAAGTGAAACTATGGATTTCCATGGATTTCAATTAGAGATGAGGTGTCTAGGGCACTTTTACAAGTGAACAGTTCAAATGATCAAGCTACAGTACAAATGTTCAAACATAGCCTTTGCTACCCACCACCTTTAAGGTTTTTAATCCTTCATCAAAAAACGGTCATCAACTTTTTGGTGAAGAATAAAAGATTTTCTTTCTCAACCTTCAGAAACTGTATCTTTGCTTATTTTGTAAATACTCTTACCTCAAGAACAGTAGGGACTTTCTAACAGAAGGGAGTTTATTTTCATAAATGCCACTCAGTTTTTTTGGGATAATGCCGCTAGTATGTGTTGCATCGTAGCAAGCAAATTCCCCCAACTCAAACATAACAGACAATTGCTCAACTGAAATGAATACAAAATTAATGCAATTAAAGTTTACATACTTCAATGTGTTTTGAGCCTTGTTGACAACTACTTTTGGATAGCATGTGTACTGTTTCTGGAACCATCATTATTAGTGAAATTGAGAATAGTTGTGTTGAATTCACATTGTGAAATGTGAAACTAAGTTCAGTTGGGAGGAGGAAAGCGTTCCAAAAGGTTTATGAAACTCTTCGCACAATATTTAAATACATTTACCATACCCTTTGTGAAATGGCAAAAAAATTACTGAAACCATAAGGAAACCTTATAAAATGCTAACCAGATGCAGGCAACTCTGGAGCAGTCATCTATCCCCAACACAGCACACCCACCATTTGAAGAAATAATTCACTTCTGCATTAAACATGAGCCGCATAAAACAAAATTATTTTGTATATGACATGTATTGCAGGAGTGATCTGTATTTAGTCCGCCATCGTTACCATTTAATGAACAAAAGTAATGAGTAGCTGAACGTGTAGGATAAGTTACTTACCTGTAATCCTAGTTCTCTTCCAGGGGTATACTCATCAAAGTCATAAGCACTGAATAGTCCCGCCCACGTGCGAGGACCCCGGAATAATAACAAATTATATATATATATATATATATATATATATATATATATATATATACATACACACATATATATATATACACATACACACATATACACACACACACACACACACACACACACACATATATATACACATACATATACATACACACATATACACATACATACACACACATATATACACATACATATATACACATACA
>CAWUFW010007695.1:652500-655000 GCA_963921515.1 Calotriton arnoldi | reverse complement strand
ACACTACAAAAACACCACTGCACTACCTTAAACCCTAAAACACTACCCCCAGCACGACCCCTACACTACACAAGCACCACTGCACTATCCTAAACCCTAAAACACTACCCCCAGCACGACCCCCTACACTACCCAAACACCACTGCACTAACCTAAATCCTAAAACACTACCACCAGCACGACCCCCTACACTACCCAAACACCACTGCACTACCCTAAAACATGACCCCTACACTACACAAACACCACTGCACTACCCTAAACCCTAAAACACTACCCCCAGCATGACCCCCTACACTACACAAGCACCACTGCACTACCCTAAAACACTACCCCAGCACGACCCCTACGCTACACAAACACCACTGCACTACTCTAAACCCTAAAACACTACCCCCAGCACGACCCCCTACACTACCCAAACACCACTGCACTAACCCTAAATCCTAAAACACTACCCCCAGCACGACCCCCTACACTACCCAAACACCACTGCACTACCCTAAAACATGACCCCCTACACTACACAAACACCACTGCACTACCCTAAACCCTAAAACACTACCTCCAGCACGACCCCCTACACTACACAAGCACCACTGCACTACCCTAAACCCTAAAACACTACCCCCAGCACGACCCCCTACACTGCCCGAACACCACTGCACTGCCCTAAACCCTGAAACACCAGCCCCTGCACGACCCCCTACACTGCCCGAACACCACTGCACTGCCCTAAACCCTGAAACACCACCCCCAGCATGACCCCTACACTGCCCGAACACCACTGCACTGCCCTAAACCCTGAAACACTACCCCCAGCAAGACCCCCTACACTGCCCGAACACCACTGCACTGCCCTAAACCCTGAAACATCACCCCCAGCAAGACCCCCTACACTGCCCGAACACCACTGACCTAAACCCTGAAACACTACCCCCAGCACGACCCCCTACACTGCCCGAACACCACTGCACTGCCCTAAACCCTGAAACACTACCCCCAGCATGACCCCTACACTGCCCGAACACCACTGCTCTGCCCAAAACCCTGAAACACCAGACCCAGCACGACCCCCTGCATTGCCCGAACACCACTGCACTGCCCTAAACCTTGAAACACCAGCCCCTGCACGACCCCCTACACTGCCCGAGCACCACTGCACTACCCTAAACCCTGAAACATCACCCCCAGCACGACCCCCTACACTGCACGAGCACCACTGCACTGCCCTAAACCCTGAAACACCAGCCCCAGCACGACCCCTACACTGCCCGAACACCACTGCACTGCCCTAAACCCTGAAACACAAGCCCCAGCACGACCCCCTACACTGCCCGAACACCACTGCACTGCCCTAAACCCTGAAACACCACCCCCAGCATGACCCCCTACACTGCCCGAACACCACTGCACTGCCCTAAACCCTAAAACACCACCCCCAGCACGACCCCATACACTGCCCGAACACCACTGCACTGCCCTAAACCCTAGAACACTACCCCCAGCATGACCCCTACACTACCCGAACACCACTGCACTACCCTAAACCCTAAAATACTCCCCCAGCACGACCCCATACACTACCCGAACACGACTGCACTGCCCTAAACCTTAAAACACTCATCCAGCACGACCCCCTACACTACCCGAACACCACTGCACTGCCCTAAACCCTAAAACACTCCCCCCAGCACGACCCCCTACACTACCTAAACACCACTGCACTGCCCTAAACCCTAAAACACTACCCCCCACATGACCCCCTACACTACCCAAATACCAATGCACTACCCTAATCCCTAAAACACCACCCCCAGCACGACCCCCTACACTGCCCTAACACCACTGCACTGCCCTAAACCCTGAAACATCACCCCCAGCACAACCCCCTAGACTACCCAAACACCACTGCACTACCCTAAACCCTAAAACACTACCCCCAGCAGTACCCCCTACGCTACCCAAACACCACTGCACTACCCTAAACCCTAAAACACTACCCCAGCAGTATCCCCTACACTACCCAAACACCACTGCACTACCCTAAACCATAAAACCCTAAAACACTAACCCCAGCACGACCCCCTACACTACCCAAACACCACTGTGCTACCCTAAACCCTAAAACACTCCCCCAGCACGACTCCCTACACTACCCAAACACCACTGCACTACCCTAAACCCTAAATCTACCCCCAGCATGACCCCCTACACTACACAAACACCACTGCACTACCCTAAACCCTAAAACACTACCCCCAGTACGACCCTCTTCACTACCTAAACACAACTGCACAATTTGTTACAGGCGTTGCAAAGCAGGCCTGTGGTGCTTACTGGAAGTACCTGGTGGGCTAGTTGGGCCCCAGGGACTCTCAGGATTCAAGGTGACCTAATCCCCCAACTTAAAACGCGCCACGGGCGCATTTGCACAGTGGTGAAGGGAGGGGGCGGGGCCTCAGGTGACATGTGCGCAAACACGCCCTGTGGTGCGTTT
>CAWUFW010007695.1:595000-635000 GCA_963921515.1 Calotriton arnoldi | reverse complement strand
TGAAGTCTGGCGTTTGGGACCAGAAAAATGCACGAGGCCATCGAACCCAGTAGAGATGCAACCTGCCTGGTCGTGGGATGAGGTATCTTTAGGAGGGTCTGACACTTGTGGAGAATGGATGATAGTCTCTCCTCCGAAGGATACGCTCTTGCGTTTACTGTATCCAGAGTTGCACCCAGGTAATGTATCCTCTGAGTTGGATTGAGGATGGATTTTTTTAAATTGACGTGCAGACCTAACTGATGCAGTAGCTGAATGCAGCAAGCGAGGTGTTTCTGCAGAAGAGTTGGAGACGCATTCTTGAGTAGCCAATCGTCTAGGTAAGGGTAGACGAAGATTTGTTTCCTCCTCAAGAACGCAGCTAGTACTGCCATGCACTTAGAGAATGTGCAAGGGGCCGACTTCAGCCCGAAAGGCAGGACCGTGAACTGAAAGTGGTCTGATTGAATCTGAAATCTTAGAAACTTCAGATGCCTTCAAGAGATTGGGATGTGGAAATAGGCATCTTGAAGATCTATAGAGCACATCCGATCCCCTTGATGTAAGTGCGGGATTTTTTGATGCAACGCCAGCATTTTGAACCTCTTAGAATGAACTTGTTGAGAAGCCTGAGATCTAGTATAGGCCTGAACTCCTTGTTTGGACCTTTCATTGGGACCAAGAAGTATCGGGAATAGATTCCCCGTCGACGTTGATGCCATGGAACCTCCTTGATGGCCTCCTTTAGGAGTAGAGCGGAAACCTCTTCTCTCAGAAGATTTATGCCATGGATGACAGTTTTTCGAGGAGGAATAGAAGGTGGAGGGGACTTGAACCTGATGGAATACCCATTCCTCACAATATTGAGCACCCACTTGTCTAGTGTGTTTTTGGTCCACTCTTCCAAATAAAAACGGATACTTCCCCCCACCGGAGTGGGTAACGGAGCTAGGGGAAGAAAGCACTCACTGCTTCTGTTGTTGCTTGGCAGCAGGTGTGGACTGTCTGGAGATTCCTCCTTGTCCTCTACCAGGATGACGCTGGTTTGAATGGGATCTTCCCTGATGTTGCTGGGAAGACCACCGAGGGGTTTGAACCCTCTGGTGGTATTGTCGTCGGTCATAGGGACGATAGCGTCGTCTGAAGTCTTTCCTCTTTTCCAGACCAACCGCCTTCACGGTGTCTAGTTCGGTCTTCATTCTAGACATTTCGTCGTCAGCGTGAGCGCCGAAGAGCGATGTCCCATTGAAGGGGAGATTGAGGATTCGATGTTGGGCCTCTGGCTTCAAACCCGTCAGTCTCAGCCAGGAAGAGCGGCGGACACAGATTCCATGTGAATATCCATGGGCAGCGAGATCAGAGGCATCCGCTGCCACACTGATGACGTGATTGGCCACCAGACCCCCCCCTCCTGGAGGAACTCCTGGAAGTCCTGCCTGTCTTCCTTCGGTAGCTTCTCTGTGAAGCGTGAGAGAGAGTCCCACAGAGAACAGTCATAACGACCCAGTAAAGCTGAGGTGCTGGCCACTTTCATATAGGATGCTGATGTATTACACATCCTCTTGCCGATGGAGTCCATGGCCTTACTATCTTTATCTGGAGGTACCGCAGATGATGCTGCCCCAGTCGTGCTGCTGATACGATGACCGAGTCAGGAGGAGGGTCAGCTCTCAGAAAGAATGGGTCCTGCTCAGGAGCCTTGTACTTCTTGGTGATCCGCGACGGAGCTGCTCCCACCGACGCTGGAGTCCGGAATTTTTGAAGAGCAGGCTCTAGCAGACCCGGGACCAGGGGCAGGAGAGGCCTAGATGAAGACCTGTGATGAAGGGTCTCGAAGATGACCGATGTGGAAGGGACAAAGACAGGCATCTCTATATTAAGTTTTGCAGCCCCTCTACACAAGACCTTGTTGAAGGTCACAATGTCATCAATAGGCGATACCCTACTCGGTGGTGAAGAAGAGAGTTGGAGAGTAGTCTGCTTTTTAAGGTCTGGAGTCTGAGGACCACGAAGAAGATCTTCGCCTTCTAGGAGAGCGGTGGCGAGTTCTTGAAGATCGACTCCTACGAGATCTTGATCTACGCCTTCTCGAAGTTGGCGACCTTTGAGGCGTGGCACGCCGCTCACGTCCCACAGACGAATGAACGGTTTGTATGATCGGAGACCTAGACCTGCTAGGAGTATGATCCGGCCTGGAAATTCTCCGAATCTTCCACTCTTATGCTCCCCAGCCATCTCGGAGAGATATTAGTTGGAGGGGCTGCAACCCTTGGCGAGGTTTCAGGAGTGACTTGCACTATCCGGAGAAGAAGAAACACTCCTGGAGGTTACCACCTGGACAACCTGCGGCGTCGATTTGTCCCTCGACGTCGCCCTAGGTATCTTGGCAGAAGTGGACTTGTGACTGGACTGCGACTTCCTCGACGTCGATCTGGACCGCAATGTTCTCCGCGGTGACCGTCTAGGCCCGAGGGCGATCCGCGTGGTCTCTACCTCCTCGGTGATGGATGCTTCGACGTCGACCTTCTCGGTGACAAATGCTTCGACGCAGAGTGCCTCGGCGGCGACTTCCTCGTAGGCGACGTCGACCTTCTCGACGGCGATCGCCTGCTATGACGCTCAGTTGGAGAATGACTGCGTCTTACCGGCGTAGAGCCCCTCGCCCGGCTCAACGTCGATGCTTGTGCCACTCTCGACGTCGGCGGTGTCTTCGACGTCGTCACAGGTCCTCTCGGAGGCGGGCTGTTCTGTCGACGTTGATATGTCGACATCAAGCGACTGCCTCCCGCCGTCGTACGCGAGCCAGAACTGGACCGCCTACGAGATGGTGTCGACGTCGGCCTGTGATGAGACTTCGTACCTGAAGTCGTTCCCTTCTCCGGCGAATGGGGCCTCGACGTCGACTTCGATGCTGAAGGGGAGCACAAGGGTACTTTCGACGCCAATCTGTCCCCCGAAGGTGTATGGTACCGGTGTTTCCTCTTCTCACCCTTGTCTTTGCGCTCCAACGTTTTTCGAGAGGAGGGCTTCTTCGAGAGACGTTCTTCTCGGCCACTTGCGGATTCCTTTCCTCTCTCCTGCATAGCATGCAGTTTGATTTTCTCCCTTTCTCGAAGAGTTCTCCTAGAATTTTTTTTGCAGTGGTAGCACTCATCTGGTCTGTGAGATGAAGGTAGACAAGCAATACAGACCGAGTGAGGGTCTGATTTAGCCATCTATTTTCCACAGGCCGGGCACTTATTAAATAAGGCCGGCATTTTGACAGGAACAAATTGACCAAATTCAGAAAAACAGAAGGATTTAGTACCCCAAGTACTAAAGACGTCGAGTGAAATTCAAAAAATTCACTTTAGACCAACAATTAGTGAGAAAAACTGACGAGCTCAATGCTCCAGGATCCTCACAGAAGGAGCCGGAAAAAAGAACTGACCTAACTGTCACCTGTGGGGCATGATGGGAGCCTGGAGGTCTTAAAGGTACGGCGCCAGTTTTTTCCAACTGTTCTATATGCAGCCTCTCTAGGCTAATCTGCCTCTATGATCTTGCCTTTTTACCTTTGAAAATAAAGGCTATGATTTCTAAGCAATCAGAGCAGTTTTCTTTTCTATATCATGAAAGTTTCATGGTGTATGTTTCTTTATTATTTCAAATGTAAACAAATTTACAATACAATTTTGGGCATATTTGAGCCTAGTAATATGTTTTTTAGGCTGCATATGTATATATATGCATACTACCTTTATATGAGTGTGTATATATATATATTCTGGGCGTTTTTGGTTACATATTATGCGGAGGTTCCAGGCCGCAGAGGGATCGCACTGCCCGCAACCAACGGGAATAGGGGAGAGGAAGATTCCTCTTTCCGAAGCTGCAGGGTACCTTTAATGAAGCCGGCAGAGTATCATCCAAGGCTCAATGGAGGGCCGAGAATAATCGTCCATAATTCGCTGCAGCGGAGGTAACCCACCAGAGGGCGTTATTTGGCAAAATGAGACCTCATATCCCAGCGTGCATTTGAAAATGAACTTCCACCAAGGGAGGAGCACTGATAGCTCACTAACCACAAACACGCAGGGGAAATGCGGCAGCCATAAATCACCTCCGGTGACAGCCTCTGAGGAGATGCAAACAGCGGCATCGAAACGCGTCAGGCCATGGACTTCAAAGGGATGTTAAGCTGCCTGCTTGGTTCAAATGGAGTTTGTAACTCACCTGCAGCTGTGTGCGGCCTCAAGCTTCTGGGCGTTTTTGGATAGATATATATATATATATATATATATTCACTGAAAAAACCATAGGTTTTAGGGACAGTTCTAGTTAGTTGGATATTGCACTCGTACAAAACCCGTGAAATTCCCCCGTTCTAGTTAGTTCAGGTAACTATAACTCGCGCCCTCGCAATGCACTGCTGATGACGTCACATATTACATCACTCATGACATGGTCAGTGACATCACTGATGACATCTCAAATGATATCACTGATGACATCATCCATGTGATAATTTCATGCATCCTCACACCCTAATATAACTTTTGATACACCCACTCTAAATTACAGACTGCCATTCGCAAAACCATACACACTCCAATACCAATAACTACATACCCACTCACTGATTCTTAGGTCTACACACACACATCTACTCACTCACCCATCCAGTCACTCATACTTACAGTTACTCAGTACAGGACTATCATTTGCACTCATACACCTATATAAACACTCACACACCGCCACTCATCCATAGAGGTACTCACACACCTAGTCAGTCATGCAAAAAATTAAGCACACACCCATTTACTCACCTATACAGTTATACACACACCAACTCACTCATACAAATAGTAGCACATTCTTCAGTGATGTCATCAGTGATGTCACTGACCATGTCATGAGTGATGTAATATGTGACGTCATCAGCAATGCATTGCGGGGGCGCGAGTTATAGTTAGCTGAACTAACTATAACGGGGGAATTTCACGGGTTTTGTACGAGTGCAATGTCCAACTAACTATAACTGTCCCTAAAACCTATGGTTTTTTCAGTGAATTTCAAAGGTTTTTTAAATGCTAATTTCTAACTATAACTGTCCCTAAAACCTATGGTTTTTTCAGTGAATTTCAAAGGTTTTTTAAATGCTAATTTCTAACTATAACGTGTCTGAAACCTATGGTTTTTTTCAGTGAATTTCAAAGGTTTTTTAAATGCTAATTTCTAACTATAACGTGCCCCGCCCCCTCCCTTCACCACTGTGCAAACGCGCCCCGTGGCGCGTTTTAAGTTGGGGGATTAAGTCCCCTTGAATCATGAGGCTCCCTGGGGTCCAACTAGCCCACCCTGTACCTCCAGTATGCGCCAGGAGCTGCATTGCAGAGAGGTGTTCAGAGGCCACGCCCTTTTACACCTCTCTGCAACGCAGCTCTGTGGCGCTTTCTGGACGTACCTGGTGGGCTAGTTGGCCCCAGGGACCCTCAAGATTGAAGAGGATTTAATTCCCCATCTTAAAACGTGCCACGGGGCCTGTTTGCACACATGTCACCTGAAGCCCCGCCCCTCCCTTCACCACTGTGCAAACGTGGCGCGTTTTAAGTTGGGGGATTAAGTCCCCTTGAATACTGAGGGTCCCTGGGGACCAAGTAGCCCACCATGTACCTCCAAAAAGCGCCACAGAGCTGCGTTGCAGAGAGGTGTAAAAAGGGGCGTGGCCGCTGTACACCTCTGCAACGCAGCTCCTTGGCGCATACTGGAGGTTCCTGGTGGGCTAGTTGGCCCCCAGGGACCCCCAGTATTTAAAGGGACTTAATCCCCCAACTTAAAACGCGCCACGGGGCGCGTTTGCACAGTGGTGAAGGGAGGGGGCGGGGCTTCAGGTGACATGTGTGCAAACAGGCCCCGTGGCACGTTTTAAGACGTTTTAATTACTTCCTTCTTAAAACGCGCCAGGGGGCGCGTTTGCAGACTGCTGCAGGGAGGGGGCGGGGCCTCCGGCACGATGCAGTTTTTTTTTGTTCTTATTATTTTTTTTTATGGGAGGGGGGCTGCGTGGCCCCCATTCCCTCGGCCACTTTTGGCCCCGGGGACCCCGTCCCCCGGGGCCTCAGCATGTGTTTTGTTTTTTTACGAAAACAAAACGGGAAGGGGGCCGCGTGGCCCCCCTTCCCAGGGCCTCTATTGGCCCCGGGGACCCCATCCCCCGGGGCATGCCCACTGTTTTTTTTTTTTATTAACTATTCGGAGTGGGGCTGCGTGGCCCCCTCAGGCCATTTAAGGCCCCGGGGACCCCATCCCCTGGGGCCGGCCTTTGCGTCTTTTAAAAAAAAAAAAAAAATTACTTTTTGGGGGGTGGCTGCGTGACCCCCTCCCGGGCCACTAATGGCCCCGGGGACCCCATCCCCCGGGCCTGGCCACTTGTTGGGGACCGTGGGGGTCCCCAATCCCCGCACGGTCCCGCCGGCTCCCCGCGTCCTGCGGGGCCGGCTTAGCTTTTCCATAAGGGGAGCTGCTGACATGCAGCTCCCCTTATGGAAAGCAATCTGCTTTGCTTCATTGAAGCGAGAGCAGGTTTCCCTGCTCTCGCTTCAATGAAGCAAAGCAAGTTTGCAATGACCGGACGGGAGCCGCGAGCCGCGAGCCCTCCCGCACCATTTTTTTTATTTAAAGCCCTGGGGGGTGGCGGTCCTCGGGCTTGGGGGCCTTAGAGGCCCCCATAAAATCTAAACCCACCCGGCATGCCCCAGGGACTTGGGCCGCCCGGGGGCAATTAGGATCGAAGCGCGGAGACCGCGCTCGATATTTTTTTATTTTTTTTTTTTAATCGGCGGGATCCGCGCATCCCGCCGATTTAAAAAAAAAAAGCTTTTTCTGCCCAGGGGTCCTTGTGGGACCCCTGAGCAGACCTAGGGGTCAGGGTGTTTCTACCCTGCCCCCTTTGTGCGTTTTGCGCACTTGTTTCTTGTGCCTCGGTTCTACTGAGGGATAAAATGGCTGCCAACACTTCCTGATTTGGAGTGTTGACAGCCACTTGACAGCCAATTAGCATGCAGCTCGTGATCGGGAGGGTACGCGGACCCTACTCGGCCATAGATATATATGTGACTTTACTTTTGATTTTCTCAGGAACTACTGAACGGATTTACACCATTTAAGCAAAAGGCACGACACTGAACCAAGGGCTACCTATTTGCCAAATTTGGTGTAATTCCGTTCAGCAGTTCGGGCTGTAGCTGCGACTAAAGGTTCCTATGGAAAAATGAATGGGGAAAACACGTTTTGGGACCCCCCTTTTTTCTCGGCCCCCGCTTGACGAATCACCCCGAGACTTTCAGGATAGGAGCGGACCGGAGCGCCCCAACAAGTTGGAAGCTTTCGCGAAGATTCGTCAACCGGCGCCAACGTTATTGCAAATAGAAGGTAGCGGATTTCCTATGGAAAATAGGTCCTAACTATAACTATCTACTGGCGACCGCCAGTCGAATATATATATATATATATATATATATATATATATATATATATATATATATATATATATATATATATATATATATATATATATATATATATATATATACATATACATACACACACACACACACATATACATATATATATATATATATACACACATATTTATATATATATACACACACACACACATATATATATATACACACATTATATATATATATATATATATACACACACACACACATACATATAATTTGTTACTGCTCCGGGGTGCCCACACGTGGGCGTGACTATTCAGTGCTTGTGACTATTTATGAGTATCCCCTGGAAGAGAAACAATGTAACGTTATTCTCTAAAGCAATTGCTAAATCGGAGGAATCATCTCAAACCCCTGATACAGACCTTCCTAGCTGCACAACCCCGGAGAGATTTCACAAGAGCAGACAGCCAAATGCTAGTATTTCAGGACTTAAGTTGCTAATGTAATGAAACTGATAGGTGTAAAATACTCCCCCACCATCCTCTGACTGAAGACCTGAATGCCATGGATTGGCTGGGGTCCTATTTCTAGCTAGACAGCCAAGGTCTGAAATTTGATACTGATGTGGCAACACTGAAACAACCATTTTTGGGGACAGTTGCAGCTTCCCTTTAAATTCGGAATTACATTCTGCTGGTCGAAACAAGAATCCTGTTGGTGGATAAGAACTCTGCCCATCCGTTAATCAGAACGACATCGCCAAGGCTTCCCATGTCAAAGGAGAACTGTAACACACCGACGCATTCAAGGTGAGTAGCAAAGTACTACTTTGTAGAAGTCCTCTGGAAAAACACTTGGACGATCTCATGTGTGTGCTGCTCATGCTCCGCTTACTATCGACCACAGTTTTCATAACCAGCAAGGGACACTGCAATTAAGCACATTAGCAAGCATCTGGGATTGGGATCTCCAACTCTTGCATCCTCGAAGTAGAAAATGTCAGTCATCTTTGTAGTACAGATTAGAACCAATTGTCTTCAAGAATCATGACAAAGGGTATCTGAGTCAGGAATGCCAAAATTAGCTTCAGACAATTTGTATGTTACCACCTATTCTCCTTTTACCATAAGAGTTAAGAAAGAGGATGTTACCAATGGGTCCAACCAAACTTGTTGAATCTTTGGCATGAGTGGAAGCACTCTGAAAGAGCAGAAAATGTAATCTTACATGCAATTGAAGCATTACGCTTGCTTTCTCCTAGAGTTCTTTATTTTGATCCAAGAAGAAACATTTGGATCTGAATTGAAATCTAAGCCTGGCCTGAAGAACTGCCTAAAATGGGTTGATAGTCATAACTTATGTGAATCTATAAAAGAGCCAGAGATGAGAATAGTGGTTCTCAACATGTGAGAGACCCTTGATTTACCTTTCCTTGATCGTCTGCCACACTTTCCATAGCTATTTTTCACATAGCTAAATTCGCCAAACATGGTGGCACACCTACCAGACTACAAGTGGTATCATCTCTGGCAGAGTTGGACAGTACCATGGCAAACCAGATGGTCGAGATGTCTACCCCCAGTAGACCATCATCAATGGAGGAAACTCCTTTTGTGATGAATTGACTCGTGGCAGTGCACACAGAGAATATGCCTTTTTTGGTGGCTCGGGCTGTAAGGGACAATCAGATCCTTAATCCTCAATAGGCAGTGGGCTTTAGTTTCTTTGTTGATTTGTGTCTGCATTGTTAGTCAATAGCACATGCTAGTTTTAAATGCACACAATTACTGAACCATATCCATGTATGTTTGTATACAGGCCACTGTAGAAACAGGAGCACACTCTGAGCATGACGGATTTGAAGCTTTGCTGGTGGAGGTTTCGGAAACTGGCAAATAAAATCTCACAAAACTGCTGTAGGTTTAATTAACAATTCAGTACACGTTTGACAACGAATCCTAAACTAATACAGTTTCTAAGAAAAGGCATTCCTAGGAACACCTTTCTCAAAGGAATCCCATGATAATTATAGAGCTGACATTAAGAGTGCTCCGGACAACAGTAGGCAATTTCACGCACATCAAGTGTTCATGTTTACTGTTGCCACACCTGCGTTTATTTTACAAACCTGAATAAAGACAATCTTTGCCCCCAGTGTGGTTATGTGATCTGTCAACAGTAAAATAAACACGGGCAAACACCAACTCATTGCTTTCACAATTATTTCCTTAAAGATAACACCTGCTTCACTCATAAAAAATAGATTCAAAAGGATTTACGCTGAAAAGAGTTTAATGTATGAGATCACTTCTGGCTTAAGTCCTTAAAAGCACACACCCAAGTATTGACAATAACAACATGCCTAGCTTTCTGTAAAGTAAAAAAAAAAAAGTGAAAGCACTTCCTTGCAAGAGAGTGTGCGTAAATGTATGTGTGAGGGTTCAGGCAAAAATTAGTGAACGGTTAGATGGAGGAGTGGTGGATGGATTCATGCATAGAAGAATGGGTTAGTGCATGGCTGGATGAATGAATGAGGACAGGGATGTCTTACTAGTCAAAAGAAAATCAAGGTACCCATTGGCACCAAGCAAGCCTCAATAAAAGGTCTCTCAAACCTTTCACGATATATAACGAAGATTAAGTTTAATTTTTTTTGAAAATACAGTATTTTCATTGGTTTCTGAAATGCCTCGTTTCTGTGCTATCAAATACAAGCTATTCACTTCGGTTAAACAAAAACTTCCAATTTGAATGAAAAAACACAATTTTTGTCATATTATAAACATTTTAAATTTGTAGTAAACACACATTTGGACCCAAAACATTAGGTGGTCATCTTCATTAAGAACTCACGTATTCTACTTGCACATGTGCAGATTATGCGGAACATGCCCATGTACCGTCATCACATGCCAGAGATTTTCACAATTATGCGAAAGAAGGCCATATTCATAGAACAAATTCCCACAATATCTCATGGATGATGACCACTATGCCATGGCCAGCATAAACAAGTGTTAAATCATCATGCTAAGAATTGCCGTAATTAAATCAGAGCAAGCATTACATAAGAGTTGAGCACAATTGTTTACACTGTATGCAAAGGATGCCCACCGTTTTCCAAGAACCATCACTGTTCTTCCAGTGCAGCATTACACCAGATTTGCCACAGTTGCCCACAATAAATCAAAAATTGCCGCCAGTGCAACCTTTAAACAAGGCTTGGGCAATGCCATGCCAAGAACTTTTACAGTACGTAAATAATTACGCCCATTATCCCGGTGCAAGTGATATCTACGAGTAGGCACCACCGTACAAAAAAATTTCGACATTCATGTCAGGGCATGCACTACATAGGAATGATTACCATTATGACAATGCCCACAATATGTCAAGAACTGACACCATTATGCCACTGCTAGCATGCAGGAATGAGCACCATCATCTGTAAAGAATGTCAGGCAGAGTCCTGGCGTCAGTGTGGCCTACTTAATGCTAGCCAGGCTGATGAGGGGTGTTACCCCGAAACCGGTCCCAGGATGCTTGTTTACAGTCCAGGGAAGACCTGGCTTGGCAGTTCGGGCTGGACTGTTCCCATGAGGCACAGGGTCAAGACTGATTTGCATATAGCTGTGTCTGAACTGGGGTGGCGAAGTGAGCTAAAGAACGATGATGGATTCAACCCAGATCTGACACTGGGGGCGAGTGTCTGAAAGGTTTCAGCGCTCCGTCCATCATCTCCTTGTGTCTACTTTGTTTGCCCTAAGTTGGCAGGGTATGCCCAGACGTGGGTCCCTTGCTCACTTTGCCACTGGATTCAAGCTAGCCTGGCTGATAAGGGGTGTTACCCCAAAACAGGTCTTAGGATGCAAGTTTCCAGGCCAGGGAAGACCTGGCTTGGCAGTTCGGGCTGGACTGTTCCCATGAGGCACAGGGTCAAGGCTGATTTGCATATAGCCGTTTCTGAACTGGGGTGGCGAACTGAGCTAAAGAACGATGGTGGATTCAACCCAGATCTGTGACTGGGAGTGAGTGTCTGAAAAGTTTCAGCGCTCCGTCCATCATCTCCTTGTGTTTGCTTTACTTAATGCTACTGGTCAGATGACTGCTGAGGGGAGCCACCAAATGCTAGGGGTCATGCTGGTGGTCATCTAAAACACTCACCAACACACAAGCACAGCGACACATACGCATATATCTACCTCTCAAGAGCAAATATATATATTATATATCTATATATACACACATATCTAGCTGTGTACATATATAGATATATACACACACACATTTGTTTTAATAAGTTACCATCTTTATCGCTCCAACTATATATATGCAGATAAGCACTGCACATACGCAGTAGTATAGGGCCGCTGCAGATGTGCTCAGTGTCTCTCAATCACCAGCTCTACCACGTAATGACCGAGCCCAGAGAGGAGGATTAGGAACGCAAAAAAGCGATGGATGCAATTAAATTACTTACCTTTAACTCCAGTTCTGCAGCATCGGTATCTTTCATATATTCACATGCTTGAATCATTCCCGGTCCTCAGTCTGAGAATTCCCGGTAATCTGAAAAAACAGCAGTACACAGTGTGAAAATGGCCATAAGCCTCAACAACGTTTGTTTTGTAGCAAGTCCACCTCATTCGAATCAAATTTAAGCCAATGAGGTGAAAGTGTTCTCTCATACTTTCCGTAGAAGCCATCACAGTGTGAAAAGAGCATATAATAAAAGAGTCTGACCGCAAATGAAGAAGGGTCTTGTGAATATATGAAAGGTACAAATGGTGGAGAGCTGGAGTTAGAGGCAAGTCATTTCTTCTCCAGCATTACATGTTTGGATCAGAAGAGTAAGCAGTGCATAATCCTAATAAATAAAGCAGGAAGCTCACCGCAACTGAAACGTGTTATGGTGGACATCCTGTCCCACTGCTGAATCGGCTTCTGCATTCACATTAAGGCAGTAGTGGTTCGTGAACATGAGTCTGCTCCTCCAGGTAGCTGAATGGTAGATGTCTTACAAAGGAACTACAGCGTTGAGTGCAGTGGTCGAACCCATGCTCCTGGTGCAATGTGCCCTCCGTCTTCCCTGTAGTGTATGCATCACTCTGTAGTGGCAGGAGGTGATGCAGGCTGAAAATCTAGGTCATCAGGTACCATGCGGTCAGGCTCAACGAGTGGAGGTTGAGGTGTAGAATTTCTACGTTGTCTGGAGAGGAGATTAGGGGTGCATCTTCAAGGGTATTGATGAGCATACAGATAGGTTCAGGAGCCTAATTTACCAGTACAGAAGGGGCCAGGCTGTGACTACAAAAAATAAGGGTACAATGTTCTGCCCTTGCTTTCCTTATAACCATGGGGATCAGGGGGAATGGTGGAAAGGTGTACACAAAGATGTTGGAACATTTGATGGAAAAGGTATTGCCCGTGGTTGCCAAAACCTGCTGGCGTGAACACTGGCATTTTTTTTCACTCTGGGTGGCAAACAAGTCCAGTGTAGGGCAACTTGTTTTGGGGGGGTGGGAGGGGGGGGGTGATAGTTCATTTGATCTTGGTGGAGCTCCCATTTGTGACAGCCTTATAGTATTCGGCTGAGGGCAGCCGGTCATTTTGACATTTGGGAGGTGCTTCATGGCGATGTCCACATGGAGAGAAATGCCCCAGTTCCATAGCTGTTGTGCCTCTTTCGAGACAGGTCAAGAACTTGTTTGGTGACATAAAACATTGACATTGTGTTGCCCATCCTGATGAGGACCACTTCATCTACAAGTCTTGGTAAGGGATGTTTGTAGGCCTAGTCATACGGGCCTAAGCTCCAGGACATGGATATGGAGCATCTTCTTTGTGTCTAACCAGAAACCTCTGGTAGACAGGTCTTGAATGTTGAGCTCCCAGCCGTCCAAGGCTGGATTCTTTGTGAGCACCACTTTGGCTGATGGAGGATGAAAAGAGGCCTGCATTCAGATTTGCAGGGAATCTCCAATTTAGCAGTGCCTGCTTCAGTCGTCCAGTAACTTGAACTGTGTGATCCCATGAGAAGTCTATTTGTTTCCAGGGACTGTCCAGCTCTTGTTAGATGGGTCTCATCTGGAGCCTGAAAAAGGGTATAAAGCCTATGCAGGATATCAGGCCCAGCAGATACTCTCACTGCCTGATCGTGACTGTCTGGTGGACAAGTCCTCTGCCATGAGCTGGGACTTCCTTGCTCGACCTTATGAGAGAGAAGCCTTTACCCAGTTGGGTGTCTGGTATCTCTACCTGAAATTCAAGAGTAAGATTTGGTTCTATGAAGGATTTGTCGAGTTTAGGGTCAGTCCCAACCTATGATACAGACTGTTGCATGCAGTTTTAGAAGTTTTTGCCTTTTTCCTTAATGAGCCAGTTGTCCAAGTATGGCAACACTTGGTGCCGATGTCATCTGGGGAAGGTAGCAACTGATGCTAGACATTGGTAAATATCAAATGTGATGATTTGAGGCCAAAGGGAAGCACCTTGAACTGGTAGTTCTCCCCCCCCCCATATCACTAAAAAGGGAAGGTATTTCTTGTGCTTCCGGTGTAAAGGGATAGGGAAACGCCAATCTTGAAGATTCAGGGTGGTCAGGGAGTCTCTTTCCTGGATCATCAGGAAGACGACTTGGAGCGTAACCAAGACCCTGTTCAGTTTATGAACGTCCAGAATCTGCCGCCATTGTCCAGTTTTCTTCTTTATCAAAAAGAATCTAGAGTAATATTCCTGGTTTTTCTAGAATCTCGAGACCATCTATATCCCTTCCTATAGGAGGAGAATTTCCTGCTGTAGCTCCACAAGTGAAAATTATGTTCTTTCTTGGGTAGGCAAACAGGTGGTTTATGTTCAAACCCAAACGTTTGTCTTGATGGTACAATTTGTCGCACTCATCTGTCTGATATTCTGGACTCCGAAGTGGGGTCAAAGAGAGAAATTCTCCCCCCTCCCCACCTATTGGGATGGTTGGGGACAGTTGTGGGAAGTCAAGCTCTTTTGGTAGTCGTTCAAGCAGATGAGAGGCGCGCCTCTTCCATTCAGACGATCTATCACACCCTTGCCGTTGCATCCCGTTGGTTGTATATCCCTGGTCACATCCGGTTTGTCAAGGGGGTAATATGATCTCACTTGTCCCCCATTCTCATTGAAGTCTCACCCAAAGGCATCATATCTACATGAGTCACAAAAAGTGACTGAGCTGGGACGGCAACACCGTAGAGCTCCAACGAATTTTGCTGTATCCTATCGGTCTTAATATTCTGGAGGGCCTCAGCCACGTGTTTCTGAAACAGGGTGAGACCATTGAAAAGAATAGAGGACATTTGCATGGACCTCTGGAGAGAAAGCTCCAGATCTCAACCATCCCTGCTGTCAACACTGCTGCTCCTGCCAGCTGATGGAAACTGCATTGGAAGTGTCCAGTGCGGCATCAGTGATTGCTGCAGAGGATATTATTCCTTCTTTGATTATCACTCTTGCAGCTTCCTCCTTGTCCTCTGGAATGAGGGCTAATGGTGGCGAGATGTCCTGCTATAGCTGGCGTTCATAACGGCCCAACATTGCTAAAGCATTGGCAGCTTTGACTGATGTGGACACCATGATTGGCAGCTCTGATTGATGCTGCCGCCATGGAACTAGCCCTCTTGCCCAAATTATCAATTCGATAGCTGTCTCTGATTGGCAGTGCTAATGAGGCATTAATTGGGTTCTTTGGTCTGTGTTGGGCCGCTAATGTTAGAACAGTGGCTGCCTTCCAGTGACCTGCAAGGCAGGTAGGGGCCTGTACATTTTCTCCAGACATGAAACCACAGTTTGAACCTTAGCCGTCTTCATCAGTTAAGCCTTCAGACCAAACGTGGCCCATTACAGGCATGGACCAAGGGGATTTGCAAGGCGTTTTTTTACAACCATAACTGCTGCTCCACTGAAACTACTGGGAGATAGAACCTTATAGCCACTGTCTCCATTAGAGCATGAAACCGGGCTATGTTGTCAGGATGGGAGTATGCATGGGTAAGATTTAGTCAAACTATTCCAGATTATCTGCATTATCTCTCTGTGGGAGTTCATCTTTTTCCCCCAAATCTGAATACACAGAATCTGATGAGTCTTCATCCCCCATGTCCTTAAGAACGGGTGAGAGCAATAGTGGTTTGACAACTCTGGGGGTGTGTCCATTGGAGGTGGGGGCAGCAGATGAGACTAAGGTGGTAGAGGCATGGGCAGAGGGGAGGTAGAATAAGTGTAGTAGATACTACTAAGGGAGGGGCAGGCATAGGCTACCCTGTAGGTTGCAGAGGAAGTAACCTTTGAAAAGAGTGCATCATGTGGTGCAACACTGATGAAAATGACAGGAACCTGCATGACCTCAGATTATCTACTATAACTAGGAGTTCCATAATATAGAGGAAGGTGGCCAACTACAAATCTTTTTCGTTGATATTCGTAATCCTGATAATTATCCTCTTCATCTAGGGCTTCACCCTCCAACTTTAGGACAAAACTCATGTCCATTTGAATAGGACTGTCAGCCGTTTCTGGGGCTTCCTGATCACCGAGGTCTGCCTCCAATTCGGGGTCCAAAATCTGAGTAGATAGGCTTGCAGTCACCTTTATGGGTGAAGCGGTAGCTTGCATAGTAAAATCCATAGTTGACGCAACTGTGCTGTTGGCACTATTCCTGGATTTGTCGAAGAAATAAGGAGGCTCATCCTTTGAGTGATATTCAACAGTGTTGTCATAGACGATGGTTTCTCTGTCATCTATGACCTTCTCATGGTTGTCGAGGCTCGTCCAATGGATTTCAATAGGAATGCAATCGACGGCAATGGGTTTTTCTTCAATCCTGAGGGTGGAAGTTGAGACAGGACATTGTAGGAACCAGATTTTCACACTTTTCTTGGGCAAGTTGGAGTTTATCCTTCCTGGAGTGTTTTGCAGAGGAAACTCTATTGTGTTTTCCTGTGAGAAGGTGGCTGCATGCATTTTAGAGGGTAAATCCAACTCTGATAACTTTACATGTTTCTTTTTCTGCGCTGCCTTTGCTACAAGTGCTTGGTGGAGCACTTTTTACAGAACGATACCCAGATGAAGAGGAGTGCCTCTTGGCAGGAGGGTACTTTTTCTTCCTTTCCAAGAAGCTCAGTGGTAGCCTCATTTTCCTATCCTTCAGGGTCTTAGATGAAAAAGTCTGATAAATGTCACAGCATGAAACCTTGTGCGATGGATAAAGGCAATACAGTGCTCATGTGGATCATCACTATATACCTTTTATTGTCCACAGATAGAGCAGGATTTGAAAAGACATTTCTTCTCTCATCTAGCACTCATGATGACAGTTGGTGACAGAGGAGAGGTCTCCATGTCCCTGAAAATATGTATTATCCAGAAAATGTACTCTTAAAAAAACAAAATTATAGTAGTTTGAAAGCTGAAAGTAGGGCAGGTCAAGGAGACGTTAGAGCAGAGCCCTCTTTAGGGACTGTCACACATGACGACATGCGGAAGAAATCTAAGCCATTGTGACCTTTAGGGGGAATAGGAGAGCTAGCACTTCCACCTCGCTGGCTGAATTTCAGGTTACTTTAAATGAGGTGGATGTACTACTAAACACACTATTATTGAGGCCTATGGCCATGTTGAGAAACTTGCTTACCTTCGTTAACGCTCTTTCTGGTGGATACTCAATTTAACCGCAAATTCCTCACTTTGTGAAAAATCCCAAGCAACAGACTGGATCTGAAAAATTCTCACAGCAACTTCCTCACCTGTCCGTACGGAGCGTCGAGTCCATCCCCAAAGAAGTGACATCGGGGCTGCTACATAGTCACCACCTTCGTGCACTGTCAGTTTCTTACTGATCTCGGTCTGTACCATCTAACAAAGTCTTTTGAAATCGGATTGTGCCGGTGTGCACATTTCTAAATTGGAAACTTAGGAACATTTAACTAAATAAGTCCATTCGACAGAATGGAGAGGGTCAGTGAGGAATCTGCAGTTTTATAAGAGTATACAACCACAAAAATAAATAAATATATCGCAAGCTATGGTAAATAATGTTTTCTACTGATGGATACTTTTAAATGCAGATTCCTTACCCTGAATAGATACCAAAGCAGTACCTCCCTAGGTAGTGGGTCTGTGGAATGACTTATACCAGGAAATCCTGTAGGACAGACCATGCTAAATCATACCACCCCATCCACTGGACCTGGTTATTCAGGCAGTAGTACTTCATGAACGTATGGACTCCTGCCCATGTAGCAGCCTGGGAGATGTTAGACTGGCCAGCGCAGTGGTAACTGCCTTCACTCTGCTGGAATGAGCGCACAAGCCTTCCATAGGCTGCTTCTTAACCAGGCCTTAACAGATTTTGATGCACAAAACAATCCACTTAAAGATGGTCCTCTTCCGTACCGATTTGCCCTTTTTCACCCCAGAGAAACCCACAAAGAGCTAATCATCCACCCGATGTTCTCTGGTGCGGTGAATGTAGAAGCTCCTCTTTGGGTCAATATGGAGTCGTTCTTCCTCCCTGGATGTGTGAAGTGGGGCAAAGAAAGCTGGGACAGTGATGGACTGTCCTACATGAAGGATGTGATCACTTTTGGGAGAAAGCAGCTTTTGTTGGGTGGAAACTGGTAAACAGACAGGGCTTGTAGTTCGATTGCGTGATGAGCGGAGGTAATCGCAATAAGGAATATGACTTTCAACATCAAGAGACGAACGGAACAGCTATGCATTGATTTGAATGGAGTGTTCATGAGGAAGGTGATAACTAAATTAAGGTACCAGTGGCGTTGGCAGGAACATATGAATCAGCACTTTCAAGAAATGCAGCACAGTGGGTGATTTGAAAAGAGATGGCTGATCAAGTAGACATAAAAAAGCTATACAGGGCGACAAATAACCTGAAAGAGTTGCCACAGTAAAGCTCTGCTGGGCTAAAGAAAGACAATAACAGTATGTCAGCTGTGGCCAAATGTTGTGGGAGAAACACCATCCAACAAACGTAATCCAGTACAGAGTCTAAAACTATGGAATGTGTTCAACCGCTTCTCGAGAATTGAACCTATTTGCATGCATTTCAAGAAACACTTGAAAACTGGGTGAACATAGCGGACCCGCTTCACTCTATAAAGAACCATCTGCATTGTTATATTCACAAAATGTATTTTAGTCCTACTTATCATCATTGAAGGAAGCAAGGTAATTCAAAAGACAGCAAAAATTATGAAACATGTAGGAGAAATTAAAGTACATAACAGACATACTCTTAGATGCAATTAACTTACTGTTCCTTCTTAGGCTTTGTATTGATGTCTCCAATAACCATTATGTCTGAGAAGTCAATGCGAAATTTGCTGAGTAATGTAGCCATCCTAAAATAAAATACGCAAGCGGAGACCATTATAAACTACTTAACCAGTTTTGCTTTTTTATTTTTAATCTTCAAGCACAATTATAAACATTATTTAAGATTTTATTGCAGTTGTAAGTTGCAGGACTCGGAATAGGCCATTTGTCATTCTGTTCACGATGAGGTCCATCAAGATGCCAAAATATATAGAAGCACCACCACATCTAACAGAGGTTAAGAAGAGAGTAACAAGATCTACAAACCTGAATATGATATTACATCCTCCCAATAAAACCCAAACCTACGCACTGGTTTCAATGGCTGGTGACAAGATCGACTCACACCTCCATTGATAACTAAGAAAAACTCACATTCAATGCACCATGCTTGCTCACTTGGGACAAGATTGGTCAATAGATTATTCTTTTACTTAATCTCCTATTCAGAATACTATTCGAACCACAACTGATAGGCGATCAGCATGGTCCACTAGAAAGCAAGGTATTGGACTTAAGTCAGCTGTCATTTTCCCTGAACAACGGTCGGTGTATCTTGAGCAGAATCAAATAGCAGCTATAGTTACTTAACACTGTGTAGTCGCGGCTCCAGGCCCAGACATAAAATCCTAAGGTTTTTATCTTTGTGAGGGTAGGAATCTCACAACCGTCAACTGAAGCAAGTTTATATTCTCACAGCAGAATGATTATAACGTCAACAAGTATAAGTTTGGTTTTGCTGATTTTCAAGGCAAGTATATTAGAGTCTATTTACGTTTTTATTACAGGGCAGTGGTTCCTCAGGGATTTTTTTTTATAACTCTTTAGAATTGAAACTCCACAAGAACAAAAAAGTAAGAAAATAGTAAAACATGGCTGTGAGAAGCACAGGTACTGTTGGGAAATGAGGTTGGGAATTTGGGGAAATAAGGCATTGAGCCCAGTTGCAGTATCAACTAAGAAAGGGCAAAACTCAAAGTCCAAGAGCCCACAATTTGGAGCCAAAGAAAGTTCAGCTGAAGGCTTATGAACATTCATTGAGTGCTGAAGGGGTTAAAGTCTTCTGAGCACATAGCGCCAGTTTATGTCTTTTTAGACACAGTTAACTGGATTTCAATCTTGCATGTTAGTTTATCTCATCAACTTGAGCATTTGAAGAATCCACTGTTTGGAGTTCTGCAGTGGGACGACAGATGACTACAACAAGGATGTATGTAGTGAAAATTAACATTATAGCATTCAAAGCAAGGGCTCAGTATGTGGAAGCGACACGGATCACGAAACGCACCTATGGCACTCAAGATGCAAGACTGTCAGTGTATAAAAATACTTTTCAACAATGCAGCTTTAAGAAAACCAACAATGAAAATCGAACTGGGTCAAAAAGGATAATCCCGCTTTAAAGCAGCTTTCCTCAGTTCCAATCCATAATATTAGCAACTACATTACTACAAAAGTCACCAGTGGATTAGCACGTCAAGGACAGTGCAATTTCTATGAATGCATTCAAACTCCGATATCTTTGCATCTCAGCAGCTTTCAAATTCTACAGGAGGGCGCATGAGAAAATACATTTTTTAAACAAAGAGCGGTCACATTAAGCCAGATTAAGACCACAACTGTCACTTAAAGTACTTTTGAAATAACTTACGCTCGTCTGTCATGATCTATTCTGTTTATTTTCCCACCAATAAACACTCGGATCTTGCAGTCCTTCCATTTCTTTTTTGTAGTTAGCAGGTAAGGGATCAATAGCGTGAGGCCTAGGTTAGAATGATAAGAGGGGAAAAAAGGTAAGCAGCAGTCCTGCCAATGCGTAGCAACTTTATTAGTTTATTTTTTTCTATTTTTACATTTTTAAAATGAGGTTGCATTCATAAATTTAAAAAAAACACAAACAAACAAACATCTTTCTGACATATGCACACCTTCACTGGGTTTCTTAGATCGTCACGTGGCATGCACTTAGGAGACCTTTGACACATGGTTGATCTGTGTGTTAATCGAGTTAAACTGTTTTTACATTTGTCATCAAGTTGCATGACCACCAATATTATGGTAAATGGAACAATTTTCACAATAATCAGCAACTCCAACTCTGGCCACCTGTGTAGCACGCTACACATTTAAGAGAAGCTACAAGCTTCTCTACATTTGGAACAGGCCAAGCACGCATTTAAGTAATGATGCATGGGGAACAAAAAAATACAAAAGAGGAACTGGGCGGAAGCAGCCAAGATTATACTTATGTTGGAGACTGTTGAAAATATTCCAAGTGATAAATGCTATTTTTAAATCAAAGTCTCCCAGCTGGGCCAGAAGCCACAGATCTAGTTGTCCAACACGTAATAATAAGCTCAATGTTTTAGAGCTCTACGTAACTCTTCTAGTGCTTTTATAGCCTTCACAGTAGGCTTCATCCCTAGATTAAACCAAAACCTCCTCTAAATGATCAATTCCCTTGATGTCAGAGCTATCTTTTAAGTTTAAATGTAGCGCTCTCAAAAACTCGTCTAGAATTGTATGATTCAGTCTAGCTCTTTTTCAAAATAAACCATAAACGCTTTTAGCATTATAGCAAAAAACATTCCACCCTTTATGGCCGACATTTTCTTAAGTGTTAATGATTTTATATATTGCAGAGAACAAATCTATGCAGAGCATTCTAACGCATTATTCTAAACATGGTCTAACTATAACTAGCATTGCTACTTCACCTCACCTAAATTTACTATTCAAACATGTTGTATTTGCCACTCGAATCTTATTAGTTTTCCACAAGTTGCCAACACGAGAGACTAATCCACTCCTAAAGAGAATACTTGCCTGACAGAAACCTGCTCTTACCTCCGTCATCAAACAGCCACCAGACGTCAATGGTGCTTTTGCCTTGCTTCCTCTGAAACTGTGAACTTGCATCAAGAAGTTTTTGGTCTGCTACATTCAAAGGAGCAGGAGGACCCTTTGGTTCTGTATGTTTGGGGAGAAAGGGAAAACAAATACAAATGTAATCACTATCAAAATAAAAAAAAAACATGACTGGTTTTGTGTGGCATAGATGTGGGCTCGTAAAGATTGACAGCTATTGCCTTCTTGCTACTAAAAGCGGCCATGTGTCCAAATAACAGAATAAGCATGACCAGCTAGAACGTCCAGGCTTGAGGGCCCGGTGGGTCCCATACTGCCGGGGAAGGCTGCTGGGTGATGCGCGTTTCCGTGACGCAATTCCTAGGGTCCCGGATGCTCCCGCATGTTTCTGCTTCATTCTCCCGGAGTTGGGGAGGGGAGAGGAGGGCGTGGGGGCTGCAGAGCTTCCGCTGCACCTCAGTGCTAGTTGCTAAGGATCTGGCCAGCATGCAGGCATCGGCTGCCCTTCCTGCTCTTCTTGTCATTGACTGTGGGTTACACGGAAGCCTGATCGGTCCTGAAAATTATGTATGGACTGTCGTGGATCGGCTGGCTCGTTGGGTCGTCCCTGAGCCACAATATTTACATTGATGGGCGCCCATTTTGTTTGCCGTTTGATGTCGTTGTGGGGCACCCATTTTGTCCTCCTGTCATAAAATCTAAGAGGGGCATTCTCTTCCCTGGTCTCGACGCTATGCTGGCCATGGAAAGAGAAAGAGGCCTGTGCCACTTGCATTCAAATGGTGGCCATCTTGTAGTGGTCATTTTACCTACATCCCACACGTCTGGTCCATGAGCTCTCCTTCTAGCTCTCCTCTAACATCATCCATGCCCTATTGTTCAGATATTCCCTTTAGCCACTATGATAAAGACATCATTTTAAGTGGTCCACCCGCGATATCGAACACTCCTGGCTTCAGAACTTGGCCCTACAAACTTAGCATTATTTCCGATCTCTATCAGCCAAATTATCCATACCACCATGCCTGACCCCCCCAGGCGGAAACCTTAATTGTCTGTACGTACCGCGGTGCCAGAGCAACCTTGGCCGATGCCCGGTGGAGCTGTCCTATGCAGCTAACGAGGAGTTTGGCTCTGGTTCACCCTTCGGCCGTCACCTACCCAGCCGGACTTCGGACATTGTTTTCCTCGTCTCCCCGCTGTCTTTTTCCCTCCCCTGCCTCCTCCCTCCGTGATTCTTTGTCTGCCTCCCCTTGTCCAGCCTGACCTTTGTGTCCCCTGAAGTACTTTGTTATGCTATGCTTTATTAATTCTCATGTAACTATGTTATACTGTTTTCCCTTTCTATGTTATGAGACGCTACAGAAACTGATGTAACTATGTAGCAATGTTCTGAAACAATGTCCTACCTCATGTAAAGCGCTCTGATACCTCCGGGTCTAGCCAGCGCTATATAAAACTTTTCAAATAAATAAATAAAATAAATACCATGTCAATTGAGTGTGGTTTAAGAATTTTAGAGCATCTGCATTTATAAACTATTTAAGGATATTGGGAACTGAAGGCTGAGAACTGAGTAAACGGAGTTAATAACCAAATTTGTGTCCGAAGACATTTTAAAAATAAAATCAGGAAGGTTGTTGGCCACAGTGGGATATTTACTGTGAATTGCAACCACAGGCCCCAAGAAATCTGCCCTACGTTAAGAAACTGAAAGCTGAGAGAGACAGATGTTACAAGTGAAACCCTGAGAAGGAAGGGCTACGTCAGAACCGGAGAATGAGCGTGATGGGGTGCATGTTTTTTGGATAGTAATCAGGATAGTAATCAATCAGTGGTGGCTGGTGACATTTGAAAGTGGTAGGGCTTAAACTTTGTCGGAGTGCACTGTGGCGAACGAGCCCGAACATCTTAAGGGGGGTTCGGGGAAGGGGGGGTGCCTCCCCCGAGAAAGTTTTGAAAAAAATGTGGGTAAATGGTGCATTTTCAAGCAAATTTGAGAAGCAAGAAGGTTAATAAAGCAATTGTGAAAGTGCAGTTATTACATTAATAAAGGGATGTCATATAACGTAGATAGAAATGTTTCTGAAGCTAGGCCCTGCCAGTGCCACGCACCTCTGAGCAATATACACTAATGGCGGGTGTGCTTGTGAAGTTCACTCACTAAGCCCTCACATACACTATGTGACCCATACACTGTCAGCCAGGGGACACACCACAAAGACATGGTGCGACCTTCCAGTGAGCTCAGGACACGTCCTACTAACCTGCACTAATGGCGGGTGTACTTCAGAAGTGCACTCACTAATCCTCACCTGCATTCTGTGACCCACACACTGACAGCCAGGGTGCTCACCTCAAAGATGTGAAGTGAGCTCTAGTGGCATTGACCACATGCTAGGATCTTGAAAAAACTGTCAACTCACAACTACAGGCAGGATCGCATAATTCCAGAAAAGGGCTAAGTAAAGGGGCGGGGGGCACCGGGAGTGCAATGGGGAGTACTGGAATTTTGTCCTTGAAGATCAGAAGGCAGCTTTGTTGAGGAAAGTTTTCAGGTCTCACATCCACAGAAAGGCAAGCCTCACCCCCTACTCGGAGGAAAGATTTGGCCTTGAATGTCAAAACACCTACCAAACTCACCTATCACACCTACAGCATGGACAAGAGGACAGTCCAGCAAAGCCATCTAATGCACCTTTAACACACCGCCAACCCCACACATACGAGAACGAACACACACACACACACACACACACACACACACACACACACACACACACACACACACAGTTTCTTCAAAGAAACGGAAAGATCATGTACAATATCCCTGTTGTCCATTGTATATCAATTTGGAAGTTTTTAACTTTCCATCAACCAGACTACAGCTTGTGCAGTAAACAAATACAGCCCAGCACATGGTAATCCTGAATGAGCACACGAAAAAACACTCAAATAAAGGGCTCCGAGAAGGGAAATGCTAAATATAGGGTCCTTGATTAAATGTGCACATCTTTTATTTTTGAATTAGGGTAATTATCCAGCTAAAAAAAACAAACAAGAGGTATGCAGTCAGAAAAGTGTCCGTTCATAACGTTAAAAGGAAAAAAACAAACATGACCTGATGTACGTATTGCAACCTGGTGTCACTGAGAAACCCAGCAATGTAATGCGATCACTTGAGAAGCGCCTAGAGCCGATCAACTTCGCAATGGGTTTCATCCCGAACCCTCAAATTAAATAAATTAGGCAATGGGCGGATTTTGCATTTGAAACATCTGGGTGCAATCGCTGCATTAAGGCCAGGCAGGCTACAATGTGACAATTACTGGTCCAGAAAGAAGTACACGGCCCCCGCAGAGGAGCGGGTCGCCACCCTGTGCTCGTGGGCCGGGTCCTGCACCGCCTCTGCTGCTCCTGAACAGGAACAGGCATGCTCCCTCCCCTCCTGTAAGCCAATCACAACGCTGCAATGGCAGCGTTGTGATTGGTGGGGAGTCCCGGACGGCACCCAGCAGGGCACCAGTAGGGACGCCATTTTCTCTATGTAGGCTGCATGCAGCCTACATAGAGAAAATGTAGAGTGCGCATGACTGCTTTGGTCGGCCCCAGGGCCGACCAAACAGTCAGGTCACTCAGAGTGGTGCAAGCCACTCCTCCCCGACCCGCCCACCCGCCCCCAACCAGGCATACCCCTGCCTTCTCGCAGCGCGAGAAACAGAAAATAAAATGGTATTTAAAATACCATTTTATTTTCTGCTTCTCACACTGCGAGAAAGCAGTGGGGCGGCGCTCCAACGCCCTAATGGAGCGGCCGCCACTGTAATCAATGCATAATGGATTCAAATTTCACTGTAAATACTGCTTTTTTAATTAGAATTGGAGTCTGGTGATGTACATAAAGAAAAATGAAATGCTCCAAGAAGTGGAATTAACCGTGGATTTCTGTTCCTACAAGGGTCCGATGAGTTTTCACGACAACACCTTCCTTACGTGTTCCCTGAGTTAATAGAGACAGCCAGAGCCTGGGGCGTTACTGCTCTAGTTGAAACAAACGCCAGCACGACAACCTCCCTTCCCCCCCCATCCTTCCCCCATAGGCATACTCACGGGCTGGGAGTTTTATAGGGATTTTGTTTTGTTCCCTCCCATTTTAGCAGTGGAGGGAAAGCTAACTGCAGCAGGAGTTAGAACAACGATTTGCGGGAACATGCGACCTGTCTGGATAGTGGCAGATTTTGTTCCAGGCTCGAGTTTTACTTCTGCTCAGCTTAATTTTCAGGAGGCACTTTCTTCACATGGCACATACCAGTAGGAGACCGACATCTACTACAGCAAGTACAGCTCTGCTTGCCAAATCCTTCCTAAAACTAACGGTGCCAACCTTCTAAAATAAGCCTACCATTGTGAATAATGGTAAAAACTTCTTTAAAAATACAGACCACCACAACCGCAATGCAATACCCTGTTCTATTCTCAATCTAATTCATGCTACACTGCAGAAACCACAAACACAGGAGAAATGATCCAGAATTCCCAGGGTTCACTAAAAAGATCTGTTCAAAGACACCCTAAAGCATACACCAGGAGGCAGAATTCTGAACTTCAGATGAAGGCCTCAACTGTTCACATCTTAATCTCAAACTATGGAAATAGTTGCAGAATCCAGGGACCCGGTCGGCGTCGAAACGCAGATACTAACACATTAAAAACTTATTAGATACCCAAATAAATTGGTTACTCATCCGTAATGCCAGTTCTACAGCTTTGGTATCTTGCGTGCTTGAATCATTCACAGTTGCCAGACAGTGAATCCCCGATAACTTAGCAATAAACATTGTTAAAATGACCATAGGCCCAACAACAGTGTTTAGCAGCACATTCACCTCATTTGAAACAACTCAAACTTAAGGCAAAGAGGTCAGGTGGCTGAGCACTTTACTTACCATAGAAGTCACCACAGCTCGGAATTCTACAGCACACTGTGTGAAAGAGTCCACGAATAGAGCTCTGCTCCTACCCATCTTTGACCTACATCTGTTGCATTCTGACTTCTACTTGGTCTTCAGCAGACTTCAGTCAGCCCTAACTTAAGCTTCCACAAACTGGCTTATTAAAGGGTGTTTTTTTTTATTTTTCATTAAAGACGTTTTAGCTTCTACCTAGGGGGACATTCCCACCAGTCTCTAGGATGCTGTAAGAAAGATCTCTCTCTTCAAGTCCTGGTCAGACTGCAAGCTAAATATTTATCCAGATGATATGCACAAACAATGCATTTACTGTCTTTACCCTCTCACAAGGTATCACGCTGGGTCATCTGCAAGCCACTGAATTACATTTTTGTCAGCTTTGTCACATTCACCTTTGAAGATTTCTGCACAACTGCCAGTGCACATCTTGGATTCTGAGCTAGAGAATGACATCACGGACCTAGACCAAGTCTCAGATACGGCATATAGTGGTTGTATGTGTGCTACTTTCAAGAGTACAAGGAGGCGGCCGCTTATCAAGAGGAAGGAGGTGCAGACCTTCAGGACTATGGTATTTATCAGCTCCAAAATTTCCCATCTGAATGTCGCCCAAAAATCTATGAGCTTCCGTATGAACCAATGCACCAGAAACTTTCTACAGTGTAGGTAGCAGTTTCTTTAATGTTAATACTGCAAGGGATACAAGCTCTCCAAAGACTGACTCCTCAACTACCACATCTCTGCTGGATCTTCGATCAGGACCCACACCACCACTTCTGCCACATCCACTGATACTACCTCCTCCTCAAGCACGGTTTCTAAACCGCTGCGTTCACCGATGACACACCTATACCTCCAACACCTAGGGACATTGTGGAGAATGATCCACTGACCAGTGACTGGTAATCAGCCCTAAAAAGAGGAGGAAGGTTAAGTTTTAGAAAGGCAAGAGGACAGAGATGCTCAAGACGAGGAAGAACAAAAAGTAATTTGTCTTTGGTAATGCTCTTTCCGGTGAATATTCTCAATGCAGATGACCTCTCAAATTACCCATACGACGCCAGACTTGATCAGGAGACTTTTTTTTACCCAAAGTAGTGCACCTCTGCAACGCAGGTGTTGTTGTGCGACTCAGGCTGACTAGACCCACACCAGAAGTGACAGAGCAGAGCCACATATAAACACCACTCCTGTGCACTTGTCAGTTTCTTATCCTACCTTTCTGAGTCCTCAGACATGGAGCGTGATAAATTGTTGGCAACAGTGTGCTGAATACCAACTTGGGATCTTTTAAAATGTCAAAAAGGGGCCACTTCACAGAACAGGGAGGTTGGCAGGGTACTGCAGTTAGATGCAGTATCCAGCATAAAGAAGGGAAGATACTCATTCTTCTAATGGATACTTCTAACCACAGATTCCTCACCTCAGTCTAGTTACCAAAGTAGTACACCTCCCCTAGGTGGAGGATCCTTGGAGTTGGCTCAGACACAAAATGTTTTTGCAGGATTGAGTGGGCGAAATATCCTTCCCACTGGACCTGGCTGTCAAGTCAGTTGTGCTTCATAAATGTATGCATGAATGCAAACTTTGCAGCATGGCAGATGTCAAAGACCGGCCCTCCATGTGCCAAAACAGTGGTGGCAGCTTTGGCCCTCGTGAAATAGGCTCTCAGACATTCGGCAGACTGTTTCTTTGCCAGTGCATGCCAGATCCTAATGAGCACTACCAACATCAACAAGGTCCTCTACTGCATCACCTTCCCTTTCTTCGATCCCACAAGTAGCAGTTCGTCCTTGGTATCAATGTAAAAGTTTAAAGTTCATTTGGGAGTCTAACTGATGGAGCCTCTCCTTCTCTTCAAAGGGGTGAGGGGTGCATAGAACACTAGAAGAGTGATGGATTGCCCAATGTGGAAGAAGTCACAACTTTTGGTAAGAAGGCTCCCATGGTCCTCAGGACCAATTTTCAACTTAATAGGTACTTTACGGCAGTTGCATAAAAAGTGCCTGAGGTTCACTTATGCGACAAGTTGAGGAAGATGGTCTTCAAGAACAGGAGATGGAGCAAGCAGCTATGCATCAGCTCAAAGAGTGCACATATGAGAAATGTCAAGACCAAGTTACGGTCCCACTGTGGCATCTCAAAGGGCTTGGGAGCGAACGTGTGTCAAGCCTTGACTAAACCTCATCACAACAGGTGATTTGAACAAGGACGGTTGGTTCGGCTAACATAGAAAGGCCAGACAAATAACCTTTGATAGTGCTCCTGGCAAGGCCTTGCTGGGCTACAGATGAAAATCAAAAGTACATATGACAGCATTGCCTGTAGGGGCTTAGTGTTGCCAACACCACACAAGTGCACACATTTGTCCAGTGCAAAGCATAAATGTATTTTGTGGAAGAGAGTCTGGCAGCAAGAATGACATCCACAACTTCAGGCAGCAAACCAAAAGCAGGCAATTGCCGCCATTCAATCGCCAAGCAAATGGGTGCAGATTGTGTCGATTCATGTGGAAGCCCTGACTCATTGTGGAGCCAGGAGGTCCTCACAAAGTGGCAGCCTGACTGGAGGACAGATGTATATTTCTAGAAGGTGCAGGTACTACACTTCTGGCTCAATCCTGAGCCACCAGGATGACTTTGGCTCTGTTCTTGCTCTTTAGAACTCTGGCGGGAACTGGAGAGGCTGGAAGGCATACAGGAGTCCTGTGTTCCAATTCAGCCGGAATGTGTCTCTTAACAAATGTTCTTGAAGAAACTCTATTGCGCACAATTTATGACACTGTGGGTTCTTAGTGAGAATGAAAACATCTAGCCAGGGGTCTCCCACTACTGGGAGAGGCCCTCTGCACCCTTGGGATGTAGACACCACTTGTTATCTGCCAGGCGCTGCCTGGCCAGCTCAATTCAACCCTCTCCAAAGACACAAAACCTCCGGGCACAGGACCCCACTCCACCCTACGTGTTGCAGTGCTATATGGCGGGGGCATTGTTCATCAGAACCTGCACCACCCTCCCAATGGACAGTAAGAAGGCCTTGAGAGCTAGATGAGTGGTCTGGAGCTCCAGCAGACTGAGGTGTAGCCGGCCATTTGCCAGAGACCAGGGCTCTCTAATCTCCACCTTCCCAAGAGGACCTTCTCAGCCCAGCAGCAACACTTATATCACCACCGTCCGCTCTGGGTGAGGAAGGAAGAGGGGCCTCCTTCTGGACCAATTGGGTTCCCAGAGCCAGCATTGCAACCCTTGAGCCTTCTCGGAGACCTGGATGATGTCAGTAATAATGCTGGGCCCACTGAAACCTAAAGTGCCAATGCAGAGCACGTGCTTCCTGGCATAACTGACATGTAGGATGCTGGAGGCTGAGAGGCTAAGAAGCCTCTCTTACTGTGCTCCGGGACTGAGTTTAAAACATCAGGATCATAGCCCAAGTCCAGGACTTGTTGTGGCGGATGACAAGCCCTAAACCCCACTATATCCAGAATCACCTCAAGAAATGGAAGGCTCTGCAAAGGAATCAGGTGGGGCTTAGACTAGTTTTTAGTGAACCACAATGATGTCACTAGGTCAGACGTCATCCACAGGTAATCCACACAAACTACACTGAGCCTGCCTGCATCGAGGTATGGGAATACAGGTATCCAGACTTCTGAAGATAGGCAGCAACCCCTTCCATCACTTTTGTGAGCACCTGAGGGGTGATGGAGAGTACGAAGGTGAGAATGGCAAACTGAAAATGCTCCTGGCCTACTTTAAACTCCAGATTACATCTGTGGGACAACAGGTCGGAAATATGATAATACAAGTTCTTGAAGCCCAATAAAACCAGTTTCCCCAGACAGGATAGATATAATTTGGCCCAATGTGAGCATTTTGAATTTATCCTTCTACGGCAAGGCATTGAGGGGCCTAAGATCTAGGAAAAGTCTTAAGCCCCTATCGTATTCTTGGACAAGGAATTAGCAAGGGCAACAACACCCGCCTCTTTGCATACGGTGCCCTCTCAATTGAACCCTGGGACAGCAACAGGCGCAACTCTTGTAACAGGATATACAGGTGCTTGTCTGAAATTTAGTATGGTATGAGAGGAATAGTAGCAATTCTGAACAATCTGTAAGACCCATCTGTTGGACCTGATGAATCACCAACCTTGGGCGAATTGTTTACTCCTGTCCTATTTGTTGGGCATGCACCATTAAGAGGTTTGTTGACCACTGTAGCAGGGGACAAAGTACTGGACGACTGTTGCCCCTGCTGGCTGTGCATGCTGCCCAACAGAACAGTGTCCACGGCCTTTAAAGGTCTGGGTTTGTCTGATGCATCACTGCTGGCAAAGAACTCCTATTTATATTCCAGCACTTTGAAATAGCCTTTAGACTTTCAGAACTGATGCAGAAACTGGCAGGAATCAACAACCCCAAGGAGCATGCTGTAGCTCTGCTGTCTTTAAAGCATTCCAATGTGGAGTTTGCCTTCCCCCTGAAAAGGCAGGACCCATCAAATGACACGTCCATTAGAAAGAGGCCTGTACATCATCGGAGAATCCTCTGGATTGTATCCACACGTGGCTACAAAAGGATAACATGTGGCCGCATCCGGTCCATCATGTATTATCTGGGTCAAAGAGGCCTTAAGATCTTTCAGGGCAGATGGTAAGATCTCGCTGGCCATGTCTCAAAGGGCATATGTACACCAGCCCAGCAGGCAAACTGCATTTACAGACCATAGGGCTAGACTGGCGGAAGCAAACATGTGCATGCCAAAAGCATCAATCCTCCTGGATTCCATACCCGGAGTAGTAGTTGGAAATTAGTAGATCAGTGCGCATGACAGCACTTTCCACAAGTCAAGGTCGTCTTGTAATTTGTCATCAGTTCTGGTTAGACTCGTTTTTATTTCAAGCAATCTTTGTTTACTCCTATTTAAAGTCACAGCAGATTCACAACCTAATGATGGAGAATAATTTAAGCAAGCAAATTTATGAAATGACATTATGACTAGTCACCATTTCACCTGGTTTACTAGAAGGAAGGCACAAAGATTTTGTTGATCACAACACTGCTTCAAGTGCCTCCAACTTCCAGAGGAATCTATTAACTGCAATTAACTGACTTTCCAGTTTGCACTGATTCAATCCTCAAGATTGAATACTTTTCTATAGAGGTATGGACTTCCTCACAGCTCAACATCCCTCACCATTTCTAACCTCCAATTGGAGATACTGAGGGCTTGGTTCTCAGAAGGCAATAGAATAAGAATTTATCAATATCTGGAGAATTCCAGTTGAACATACGAGTGTCCTTCCTGAAGGATGTCAGCAGTGTGAAAAGCTTCCTTTCCAGTCTTGAAAGCTGGTTTGCAACATTTTCCTTCGATTAAAACAGTATACGAGGCAATGTCTGTTCCTTCAGGTAAACTCAACCCAGAAATCATTCTTTTGCTAGAGCATTTGTTTTGAACAGCATGGAATTATATCAATCCTTGCTGCAAGGGCAAAGTCCAGGGTATTGACTACTTTAGACATGCAAACACACGACACTAAATTAACAAAAACTGAATTGGCAGCTCAGTTTACTAAGGAGGATCATGCCATCCATTTAACCTAAAGATTTTGCACATGTTGCTTAAGCTCTGGTGAAACCAACAACCTCATATGCTGGACCAAAGCCACACTCTCCTTTGATGCTGCCCTTTTATTTGGCAGAAAGTTTAGTGACAACACTGAGAAACTTGGAACAGGTCATTCTCCCCTTCTCTTTCACTTACCTGTACTGCCGCACTTTGAAATGAGAATATAATTTAAAGTCCTTTAAATCAAATACAAAGTCTTATTTCGCCACCAGAAGACTTTCCTACACAGAAGCACCCTGCATGATGCTTTTGGCCAATAAGGAGTAAAACATCTCCTCCTTAAAACTTCCAGACCAGCTAAGTACAAAACGTTTAAACAAGCTTCCAAATATAGCTCAGAAACTTTGGAATGCTCAGTCTGAAGACCTACATTCTATATCACTGCCTGCCTTGTTAAGGTACCAGCTCATTTATTCATAGAATCCTTCCAAATACGTTCCTTTTCCCATCTGTTCATGCCTTTGTATTGTTACACGTAAAGATACACAAAACCACATGGTTTTGGCTGTGCTATAAAAATGCCTCCAAAATACACCTATATTATCTGGAGGGATATACACGTACAGTAAGGGTGCTGCAATTATGATTTAACCTGCCCAAATGAGTGCTGTACCTATACCATCTAATGTGGGGTTTGCATGGGTGCTTTTTGTGATGTCTGTGTGTACACGGAGCCAGCATGTGTGATATGAGTGCATTTGTAGCCATATGGGCATTGCCTCTATGTACTTTGGTGTATCCAGTGTGAGTGATAAAGGGTGGGTGCACACTATACAGAAGTCAGACTTTGTTAAAGGGTTGAATGTTGTTAGGTAGTGGGCGAGGTAGAGGTTGAGAATTCCATAACTGGGGGGTGCAGACGGGGGGTGGTAAGAGGGGAGCTAAGAACTACTGAACTCAAATTGGAAAGAGTCCATGAGGAAGAGTGAGGCACGTGACAATTGGGGAAGAGAAATCGGAGCGAAAAAAGGAAGAATTAATACATTTAAAAACTCTATACATGTCAAACTGAAAAACAATGTACTACAATTCATCTGATTGGTTTATCACATCATATAGAATACACAATAAGGAACATGAGAATGAAAACTGAATGCAAGGAGCGGGACACATAGGCAGTCTAACTTTAGAATAACAAGAGTTGAAGTGGGAGAGAACAAAAGGTCCAGAGAAACAAATAGCAGAGAAGGAAGAAAGATCAAGTATTAGTTATACAGAAGGAACCAATCAACCAAATCGTACAGCTTAGCATTTAAGTTGATCACCCATTGTCTTCACTGGTCACAAACAATTCACATCATGGTACAAATAAAAGGATGAAGCAATTAGAACGCAAGACAATTGGAATAAAATGGATTAAAATAAAAAGATGGAAAATGCCTGCCTTTTTTTAACAGTGGTTGATTTGGAGTCTTTCCATCGTCTTCCTCATCTGGATTAGGTTTAGAAAACAAAATAATGGTTAGTTGGTTGGCTGATAAAATTAGTTAAATAATAAATATTGTACAAGTTCAAATAAGGTGTTGTAAGGAAAAGGCACTACCCTCAATATGCACAGTGTACAGATGAAATTAAATAGGCATTAGAGGATTGGTATATGCTCTTTGGGAATTGCGAAAATGTGCTACACTTGAGAAAAACTTCGGGGGAAATGGATAAATAATTCGATCTTCTAGTTCCAATATACTGCCATTTTATAATCCGTTATATGGTTTTAGGTAACTCTGTAGCCAAGTAGCTTAATAACCCTACAATCACACGTGGCCTGGACATAAGAAAAACACTTTAAAAGCATAAAATTGTGGCTTTTGGGATAGGCACCAAAAACTAAAGATTATGCACGTCACGAAGACCAGAACTTCCCATAGAAGAGCATTTTACAAATCACATTTTCAATAAAAGGAGCTTTCCTTGCTAAGAAGTCTATAAAATTAATAAAGTTGGCTCAAGTGCGTTTTTTGGTCAATTAAAACCGTAGAAAAATATAGCCTTTGGAGCATATCAGCCAACAGAGTAAACTAAAAAAACACTAACTTCAACACAAAGTAAGCCGCTGTCCATGCTCCAAATCAAACGCTACTAACCTGTCAGATATAGCCTCACTATTCAACCCATGAGAACTTGTTTATCAGAATACAGATCTTATCTTTAATGGCCATAGAGTATTAAAGGTTTCTTATAAATAAATAGGGGTTAACCACTTTACACGGGGGCAAGATTCATTTTTTCCATGACAGAAAAGCGCTCCAAAAAGAGAAACAGTCAAAGTTTCTGGAATGTGTATGTTTTTGAAACCTACATTTGTTTTTCAGGAGTTTTATTTTTTCATTTGTAAAATGGGCAGGTAATACAGCTGCACAGTAACCTTCCACAAATTTTGCTTTGCATGCAGCATTGCGTCAGCATATCGCATTGAAAATAGTTTTTGCCTAATTAAGCAAGGGGGCTTGTTGTTTTAACAATTACATTTTGATTGTATATTATTGAATATAAATCTGCAAGAAGAGAACGAGTCTATTTATTTATTTTTTTAACATCGATTAGGCTACCAATTTCAGTTCAGTTAACCTCCACAGGCATCCAAAGCTGAACAAACCCCTTCTGTGGCGTGACCTGCTATTTATTTATTTTTGTGTAAAAGGTGCGGAGCCAGATGATTCGGGCGAAGACAGATGAGTTATTTGTTCTGTACCCGAGACACGGTTTTGGGGCAAAAATACGGAGCAGCCATTTGTTCTCCAAGAGTAACCCGAGCTGCAAATCATTTTTCTCACCAAGGTGTTTCCCCCTTCAGTGACATCAGCCAGTCTTTTCTGGAGTAAATGGGCGACATTTAACATGGGTCGCGTCTGGCCAGGAATGGCTTGTGGTACATGCAGCCATAGAAGGGTTTTAAGACAGTGAACTCCTGCCCTAAGGGAAAAGCATGTTCAAACTGTTTATCCCTTACTACACAGCCTCTTTGTTGAAAATCGACACTAATTGTTCAGGAACACTGTGCAGCTATTTGATTTATAGAGAAGTTTAACGTAGCTCCTTACAGAAGACCTCTAACCTTATAACCCTTTACCATGCTAAATATTAGCCACAGATTTGCTTCATTTGTACCGTACACAAAGAGGATTGGAAATTACTCCCCCCAATTTACATGAAGGCAATAAAAGAAAACACAAAAATAACCGTGTTCAACGGTAAATTACTTCAAGGGCACTATTCTGGGAATGTTTGACATTTCAGGCAATTTTTAAGTGACACAGCTGAGGAAGCAATACTACTTTTAATTTAGGCAGGACAGACAACACATACACTTCGAACATGAAGTCTGACTAAATAAGAACAAGACAAAACATCGTGAGAGTGAAATGGGGTGGTCAATGGCGGTGGCTACTGTCCAGCAAGTTTAAGATGTGAAGACACCACTGATCAATAAGGAACTCTTTCCTAAATCCAATCTCTCCCACTGTGCCCACGCGAATAGGAGACACCCTAAAACATCTGGCTCACAATAAAGTGTTCCATCAAGAGCACAGTATTGTCACTACTTATCAAAGCCCATTCGCACTGGCAGGCCTAGCGGCGTAATTTTTCTCTCATGCAAATAAGGTTCTAAAGGCTGGCCTTCTAAATAGGCTAAAATATGATATTGTATAAGACTAACCAATATCTGAAATGGTATTCCGATTCATTTTGCAACTCACCACCCACAATAATGCTACACATCTCGTGACACATTTAGCATTATATTTTACTTCTAATTCATAAATTATCAAGGCAATGATGAATGTGTTTTTCATTACAGTACCTTTCTGCATGACAGGACTTTTGTCAGCAGATAATGACGAGAAAGGTTTAGAGGCCTCGGCTTCTGCTTTCTTGCTATAGTTTATGGACACAACCACATCTTTGGAGCTTGGAGACTTTTCTTGAGATGATAACAGTTCTTCTGCAGGTAGAACAAAAGTTTATTATTTAAACTGGCATATTTTAATCTCAAATAACACATAATCTTAACATTTATAAGCAATCTGTAAAATTGATAAATAAGCTCACTGAATGGGTTTAATTTTTAGATAACCTACCATTCACACAGTTGTGCAACGCATTCTAGATAAGGACAGGAGTTTGATTCTCACACTTTTGCTGCTAGCAATACAGAGGATAAGAAAGAAAGGCCTCAGAATAAGCGAAGTGACATGCAGGCCTATAATTCATCATCAGTATTCAGAATATCCTCCAGTTTACCTCAGTATTTACTTTGCTGGGAGCTAAAGTTAAATAGGCATGGCTTCTCCAAAAGAAGCACAGGATAGACACGCCAATGTTTTTCTAAGCATTTGTCGTGACTTTAGACAGTACAAATTCAGACATTGTTAAACCAAAAACCTGAACTGTGCCTTCAACAGACGGCTCTAGTAAGGGCAAACAAAAAACTTGATGGGATAACCCCAACGTGGCCTACTGACTTTTTGCCGATCTACCCCAGGCAATTATTCAGGCTACAAAAAAAGTTGCCCGAGGTGTTGATCAAGAAAAGTGCTCTCATTTAGATCTCCTCTTAAAAGATGATGTCCGGTTCATGATCTTGTCCCTAAAGAAATATATGCACCCTGTATCACGTATGTGAGGCTTCCCTGGCAGTTACCCCAAGGTCCGTGGTATTCAGGCTCTCTAAACAGACTCAAGGACACCAAGCTGGAAATGAGCAGTCTTGCTAGGTCAACTCTCTCAACTGGGGCATATCTGCTTTCACTGAGAGCTCTGTAGTAGTTAAATCAATTTAACACTTTGGCTGCATCACCCCTGGATAGGAACGCTTGGAGAGGGAGAGATGTGAGGCTGTTGGATTCTTAAATACCCATTGTGTGAAACCAACACCAAAAATAGGGTGGCAGTCAGAGCTGTATTAGCACCAGACTACAATAAGCATTGGTAAATGCATTAGGTTTCGACTATGGGATTAATATTAACTTTTTTTTTTCCTCCGAGTTGTAGCTTGGTGAGCAGTTGTGCAATATAAGTTAAATAAACTCTGTGAAAGTGTTCCGACTTGTTTACTGAGAAAGGCAATATATTGTAAATACTTCATAATAGCAGTAATTCTAAAATCCAGCTTGCATACCATTTAAGTTCCAGATATTTGCAGCCCAACAGAGCGGTGGCAAGGAAAAAATGTAGCCTTGACTACAGAGAGAATTCAACTTGGTGCTCCATTAGGAGTGGCTCACGATTCCCGATGGGGCCGTAGCAGAGTAACTCCATCGGGAATTGTAAAGTTTGTGCAAGCCTCGCTCACATGCATGTTTCCCCCAGAGATTTTGGACTACTGAAATAAACCAAAATATCCGAGGGACACTTAGAAGAGCACGAGGAATTACCCGAGGCATCAGAACTGGAATTACCGACCCCCTAGTTATTCTTTATTCACCAGAGAATTCTCAAATTTCAATTGCGAATTCATGTTAATTCTGCACTATCGGAGTTAACAATGTACCAACAAAGAAAGGGGTCAGAGCTTTAAAGATCCAGCACCAGACGTCATTACTTGTAAAGCCTATTAAATCTACACTGTACCTCGGTGCATTGGGTCTAGGATGTGACCCGCATACAAGCCAAAAGGGTGGTTACAAACCACCACTATCCAAGACTAACAATTGACCCTGCACTCGAGAAAGACACGTACTCTTATATATAGATATCCTAGTACATCATGTTTAAACAATAGAACAGTTGAACAATATATTGATAAATGGCTTCCCAGATGAAAATAACAAATGGTTGTGTTTCTTGATTGTAGTTAATATGAATCTTTTATTGAAAAACACTTTATTCTGTTAAAAGCGCCACACAATTGCTTGCCAACGCGTTTCATCCCTCATGGGACTTCTTCAGGGCTAAAAGCAATTACAAAACACTTAATCAAAGTCTGTATCTGCTGATGATATTAATGAAAGTTCGAGACGAATTTAAAAGCAGCGATGAAGACACTGTGTATTGATGATAAAATTCGCGGTTGCTGTTTTATTAGTATGTACCACTAGGCGTCAGAGTGAATTCGTATGCGCCGGTAATTTACAATGAACCGGTGTCTCAAGATAATTATTTGTGACAAAAATTCCGCGTTATCAGTATTCAGTCTGTGTGTGCTGTGACCTTCCACAAAATTGTAAAGAAGGAACCAGACGTCCGCGTTTGCACAGAGGGCCTTACACTTTGCCCATTAATATTTTGGATATATTAGGACATACCTACCTATCGTGTGACATTATCTCTTGTGGAAGGTCACAGCACACACAGACTGAATACTGATAACGCGGAATTTTTGTCACAAATAATTAGCCGTGAGTCGCAATTTCGCTCCTGCTAAATTATCCAGAAGGTCAATATTTCATTAAGGCGCAGAAAGTGTTTTCTTTTTCCACATTATTAAAGATGAGCATGTTAATGTTTGGTGGATTCCAAAGAAGCATTTTCCCTCTGGAACAGTATTTCAAGATGTGTTCTCCAAAATAATATTTTTCCATGCACAATATTCCACTGTCAATTTCTGAGCCAGTTGTTTTGAGTAGCAAGTTCTTCATACCGGTGCACTGCGTGGAATTCTGCTAACAAGGTATCTGATGTTCAAAAGGCATGCTCTAAAACTGAATATATGCTTTTTTTTTTTTTTTTTTTAAACAATGAAATCACTAAGAAATTCTTTTGCAGACTTCACCCTAAGCTTGAAGTCCGACAAATGCCATAATATTTAACCTGAACCTTATCAGCAGTGACTGAAATCATACTGTCCACTCTAGTGCTTGCATCTTTCAGCTGGACTCAGTTGGCAGGACCAAATAATTCCACTGAACTATATAAATGAAGTCACATGTATAACCCTGGACGGAGCTCCGCCCTGCCACCCGCCTCCACAGAAGCAGGGCCTGGTCTCAGTCGTGCCCCGGGGTGCAGGAGCCCACGTCCTGCGGCCAGCCGAGGGTCCGTGTGCCCGGGACAGGGGTCCCTCGTGCCCGGGCAGGCTCCCAGATCCCCCCCCGGCCTGGCTGGGTTGAGAAGCAGGGACCGGGGCCTAGGCATCAGGCAGGGCCTGGGGTGCGGGAGCCCCCGTCCTGCGGCCTGCCGAGGTTCCGTCTGCCCGGGACGGGGGTCCTTGGTGCCCGGGGAGGCTCCCCGGCCTGGCTGGGTTCAGAAGCGGGGACCGGTTCTGGGGCCTGGGCTCAGGCGGGCCCTGGGGTGCGGGAGCCCACGTCCTGCAGCCAGCCGAGGGTCCGGGTGCCCATCACTGGGGTCCATTGGGCCAGGGCAGGCCTCCCCCGCTTCGCCTGCGTGTCAAGGTGCCTGCGGGCACCGGGTCAGAGTTCTGTTGGGGGCCCCCTCGCAGCCCCGTGCCCGAGATCCAGCTAAGGGCTCTGATGAGCCCACGGGAAGCAGAGCCCCAGAGCCCTCCAAGGGCAGGCGGGAGCCCTTCCTTTAAGGCGCAGGGAGGGCTGATGGGCGTCCTTCAGGTCCGGCCATCTGGTCGCGCCTTTTCGCCCTCGGCCATCTGGTCGCTCGCAATGCTTTCCAATGGGGCGACCAGATGGCCGGGCTGCCCTGGAAGTCCCGATGAGGGCTCATTTGCCTCCCCGATCCCAGCCAGAGCTCTTGGAGGTCGGGCGCGTCTGCACCTTGGGTCCCCTCTGTCACTCGGTGCGCACGGGTTACCAGAAAAGGGGGGGTACCCTTCCTCCGGCTTACTAGG